>JAOTQM010000568.1:0-541410 GCA_026939265.1 Oreonectes daqikongensis
TTGCATTTGTTTGCAGAAAATGAGACCTGGAGAAACAGGTCAAAATAACAGATTATATTCTGTTATATTCATTTTTAAGCAATACAACAGTAATATTTGTACATGTATTTAGAAAAATTTTTTTACGTGATAACTTAATTTTTTATCTTTATGTCTTGTCGTGCTGTCAGTGTTTCACATTGCTGTTGGATGACTTTGTCACTCCTAAGGTTGCAATTCAACAAATTCTACACTGGACTGGAATGGTCACAATACATCTAAAAATGCTGCATAAATGAAAATTTCGAATGGTCTCTTAATTTTTTTTTCACGGCTATATATCGCTGCCATCCTTTTGAAACCTCATATCTCCATATTTAATTATTTTTTTTTTGCCATGAATCATTATTATTAGTCACCTTTTATGTGGGTTTTGCAAATACAGAACCAATAAAAAGTATTAAAAAGTGCCAGTCAGCTTTACAACACAATATTAATCATTTAATAAAAGTAGGCAGTGTTTTTTCCATTTCCTGAAAAACAGCAAATTTGGACACCCAAGGTTTTGAAAGGACAGCAACGGTATTCAAATATATGATAAATCCTTTAAACTTGCCAATCATAAGCACATGTCTTTACAGACTTGTGCAGAAGAGTAGTCATGTACAGGAAGTATAGTCAAGTACAGTGAATAATCATCTACTTATAATTCCATTCCAAATTCCAAAATTGATTGTAAGGAAACAGGGTTAAACAAGAACTTTTGGCTGAAATAAAATTCCTTTAAAATAGTGGACACCAGAACAACTAAAAACTCACATTATTTCATTTGTTTTTCCCTTTCATAATGTGTGGGTGGTCGTCGAGTGTGCAGTACTTGTTTTTTGTTTGGCATTGCTATTTGAAAGCCAGAACGTCAGGAGTCATAATAATACATAAAATATTCAATTGAAAAACTTTTGTCTTCTCTTCACACATTTACTTATACAGTCTCAACACTCATGATATATCTCACTCTGTCTCCATCTGTCTCTCTTTCTGCGGAGGAGGGCTGCCACATCTCTCTTGTTCCTCACTGTTGTTCATAGATGTGGGGGCAGTCCAGTATCAGATAACTTTATCCTGGGCCAGTGCCAGTATTTCGCGCACACAAACACACACACACACACACACACACCACACACACACACACACACACACACACACCAGCTGTGTGGGTGACTCGGCTCCCAGGCAACGGCAGGAGGTCAGGTAGTCCTTTGCAATGCATGCTGGGAGTGTAGGAGTGTGGGGGTGTGTGACAAGTTATTTCAGCTTTTGTTTAAAAACATTCGCAACAGTTTTACTAAATGTCCAAAATGAGTCGCGCAGAAGTTGCTATGGATCATCATCATGTTAGGCGCAGAAACAGATTGAATCTCGCATTGCTTTATGTGTGACAGGAAGGATAAAAAAATTGGAAATTATTCTAGGTGGGTTGTCATACAGACAATAATCCCTCAGAATGATATGGTTTTCACAAGGTTCACATTCCATTATTAGCTTTGCTTATAATTTCTGTAACATCTCATAATATCTTTCTAAATATCGATCTGTCTATGGAAAACAGCTACATAAGTCGGCACATTCAAAGCATTGGTAAAAAAAAATGAACAAAATGATGACAACCATTCTTTACAAAAACATCTTTGCCCCTCAGGTCTGGTTAGCATGAGGGTCCCGATGGCTCGCGAAAAAGGGTTGGTTTGCATAGCCTTTCCCAAAAAGGTAACACGTGTATGATTTTAATTGAATTACATTCATAAAGCATATCTTTGAACACAAGAAAATGTCCTTTTTGTAATATTTAGACATTTTGAAAACTTGATCTAAATCTGACAAATATTGTGTATTAAGGTAATTGAAATAAAACGTCAAGCATGTTAAAGTTGTGCCCTGCAGTGTGACATGCTAAATTCTAACTGAATGAGCATTATGCGATTTGTTTTATAATCACTATGCGTGTAGTTTATATGATTATATTTTTACAGCTTTTATGACTTGCAATTCTGGGACTACAAGGAATATTTGTACCAAACATTTGTACGAATGTAGTCTGGGACTACATTGAATACTTCTACACAGCAAAAAAAAACACAAAACACAAAACGTTAAAAGGTTAAATAATTAAATTAAATTTAGGCCTTCCTTGAAAATTATCAAGATATTTCACCATTTTATATGACTTCATAGTTCTCTGTTATCTTTTCTTATTTGTATAGACGGCTTCAAAGTGACAGCATAAACAAACATTACTGCACATGCACGCTTTGACGGCCCAAACTTAACTTCCGGTACACATCTACAAAGAAAAGAGTCCCTGCAGATTATTTCTGATGACAAGCAAAAGAAATAACAAGTAAATAACATTAGCTAGCAATTTAAAGTATGTCTAGTCAGTGTTATTTTGAGTTACCAGTAGAAGAACAGTTACTTACAGTAGTTACACGACCCATTCAACAAACTGTTTATTTAATTCAATTAATATACAATAAATACTAATATCAGTTCATATTAATATAATTTAATAAGATGTATTATTGTCTTATTAATTATTTATTAATAGTTATATTATTAGCCACTAGCCAGACCGATCAACAAACACAGAGCATTGTTAATGTTAACAAATAGGCTATGTAAGAAAACCTTTGATTTGTTTACTACATATTGGCATTTCATTTTGATGAATTTATTTGTCAGTTTTGGATATAATAAAAAATTCTGTCAGATTTTGTTTTGACTGGACAACCATTTGAAGTATAGCTATTCAAAGAAAACATTACATCTTATGGTACAGCAAGCAGCATCACATCTAGCTAATATTATGAAGTCTATAATATGGTAACCGGAGGCCATTGCTACCTCAGCACCAGCGTCTGTCTAAGGGTTGTCATAGCAACCGGGGCCAAGGAATACCTCAGACTGCTCCTGACTGCCATCTGATGGCTGGGCCAAACACGTTCATTCACTAGATAAATCATTCTGGATTTAACAAAGGGAGAGCAGTCCAGCCGTGCTACAAAAGCTGCTGCAGTTAAAGACAAAAAAAAACACAGTTTCACAAAGTGGCCTTTGTAAAAGCAGCCGCAGTTGATTCCAGCATCCAAAAAAATAACAGATGGATTCAACCCTTTGAGCCTTGGGCAACAAACATGTCCTATTAAGTTCTGTCCTTCCATCACAAACACACAGAAAAGCCTGCAGCTGTCCTAATCTCCAAAACTCCATGTGTTGCTTGTGAATCATACTCTTGCTCTCCTGCCTTCTGTACGTGTCTCATTCGCTCTCTCTTCGGTAAGCAGAAGCTGTCGTGCGGTCCTTGATGGCTGTACACTAATTGCTGACCCTAACAGGTCCAATTAGAAGCTACACGCGCCCCGCACGGGCCCAGGGGACTACATATCCCAGCATGCCGAGCACTGACACGCTCAGAGTGACATGAATGAGACAGTGACCAGACGTGTCCTCGTTCTTCTTTCTCTCTATATGCTTTTCTCTCTGTTATGAGACACAAGCTCATAAAAAAAAGCTTTATAGGCTTGTTTCATCCACAGTTGCAGCTGCTGTCAGGGACACAGCTGAGTATTTGGCCCTTTAGTATTAAAAGAGATGATTAAATCACACAGCATCAACAGTACACATGCAAGTCAATTTTATTACTTCTGGTTATAAAAACATACGAGAGAGATATAGGAATAAAACTATGCTATAGGTGGATGTGCACAAACAGTGTGATGATAGACTCACTTCTGTTTGTTGGTAGTCCATCAGAGCCAAACATGTCCATCTCAAACAAAAGATTCATAATATGCATTAGACATTCAGTGACTAGACTGAGGCCAAGACATGGGCATGGCCGTCTGATGCCGGGCCTATACGCCAGAGCCTTGCTGATTCGTCAAAATGTCACCTTCCCCAGGCCCGGCTATCTGTGTTGCTGATCTAGCGGGCTCCAGCGGTCCCATATGGATCCCATTACGCCCCGACTCTGTCAGAGAGGCATTACAAAGCATCAGGCAAGAGGACATGATGACCGTATCAAAACATTGTCATGTCCTCTCCGCAGAGCTCTGATGTGGTACGCACACAAGCTCAGACGTTGCCCCAGATTGCAGCATGGTTGCTGTCCACGCGATTCACGAGCGAATCAATAGCATTACGTCTCGTAGCCTTCACAATCTTTACATCACAGACATCCCCAGGGTCTGGAAATAAACAACTGTTCAGAAGAAAAGCAAGCTAAAAGGTTTAAAGGAAATGTTTGTATAATAAGTATCAAAATGGATTTATATGTACTTATTTGTCAAAGTTATAGTCTAGAACTGTACATTACAACGACCATTGTATGTCATGAATAATAATGTATGGTTATAGCCTATATATGTTTCTTTTAAATATGCCACATTTTATTGCCTTGAATATTATACTTAACATTGATGTATGTAGTCAATAAGTTCACGACTTCTTATAATAATCTTAAGAGGGCTGATTATGAATCATTACATTACATTTTACATTTAAGCATTTTGGCAGACACTTTAATCCAAAGCGATTTACATTGCATTATAATATACATTTGTTTCTGAGTATGTGCAATCTGGGATCGAACCCATGACCTTGGCGTTGCTTTCACCACTGAGCTACAGGAAAGCTCCAACTCCATAACATGTTTCAAATGCCTTTTATGAATAAACGGTTAGATCAGGTTTGGGTCATAGAGCCCAAAGATGAGCATGAATAAATGCAATTCATTTTCACAGATTGTCCAGAGATCATGAAAGTTATTCATTTATTTGTTTACGGATTGTTTTTAACTGGTGCCAAATAGGCCTGACACAATATCAGATTTCCATTTATCGTGAGAATTTATAGTAATAATACTATCGCAAGATCTATGAGATTTTAAAAACAAACTAAATAATAATGTTAGTCAGATTAGTCAAACACATTTTTTTTATTGTGTTCATTTTGTATTTTTTCTTCTTTTGGCAAATGAATAAGGTGGAGAGAGCAATAGAAACAATTGTGGCTATTAAAGCAAAATGGTGAATTGAGACACCCCTAGTGCAAAAATAAACAAATAAATAAAAATGTTATGAAACTTGAATGTTTTCTGGTCACATTTCATAAAGTGCTGTGTGCTGTTAGGGTAAAAGATAAAATACCATATGCATGCAGTTTCTATTTTGTCAGAGAAATATATTTTTTTTTTTACATTTTTATTTGATTATTAATTATATATATAATAATTGTAATCTATATAATAATTATTATTATTAAATATTTTTTTATAATAAAAATGATGATTATTATTATTATTATTGCAAGTCAATCTTTATAAAACATAAGAGTAAAAAATAAAAATAAAAATAAAAATTTTAAAAATAAATTCAAAGAACATTATTCGCAGATTTATTGTGAATATAGAATATTAATCCAATGTGCTATAGATATTTTATTAGATTTGAGCATTCAGTATTTAATAGTTTAATCTTGAAATAACATAACTGATTGAGCCATTGAAGCTCATACGGTATTACATTATGTATAGATGATAAATCACAGCGACTGCAGTATGCATTTCCTCAGCGAGAGAAAGAGGGAAAGATACTGATGTTAGCACACAAAAGAGGAAGAGTTGAGAGATCAGCCCCATTTTCTGTCATTTACAAACACCTTGTTTAGCTTCCTATGTTTACCGAGCATCCTGCAAGTCGAGTCTCCTGACATTGACACATCGCCCTGGAAAAAAGCAGAATAGATAAATAACACAACAGCGACACTGCTCCGTAATCCCTTTTGTTTCGCTGGATTTGTTCTTCTCATGCGCTAAAGCAAACAATCCCCCGTAAAACTTGGCTTGGAACTTTCCCCCCTCGACAACCCATCCCCCCCTTCACCCGTGTGTGAGAGAAAAAGATATTTAGTGACTTTGATATGTAAAGCTACAAAATCTTACCTGAGGCTACACAATCATCTCTCTTCCACAATCCAGTCAAATCAGGAGTGCACAAGAGAACAAAAGAGATTGGATAGGACACCAAAGACCAATGCAAATCTTACTTTCTGATGAGAACAACAAAAAAAGAGAGGCGGGGGTTAAAGGATGGATGGGGAGATTAACTGAAAGACAAAACCCATATTTGTCCAGCATATAGTGTGAACAGTTTCACAGTGCACGGTTCACATTTAAGGTTCCATAAAGGTTCTTTGGAAAAAAGAAAAGGGGACCAAAATGTAATTTTTAGGAGTGCACAATGTCCCAAACAGTATCCCATACATGTCCTGTAATGATAGCAGCAATTAAAATGTTTTGTATATTTTAATCTGGATCATCCACTTTAAGAATCATTTTACACGTGACACCACATGGATGTCCAAAAAAACCACATCTTCGATTTCTAGTGGCACATATTCCACTGAGGCCCGGAAGCTGTTAAAAGAACTGCAACAGATGTTTTGTTGAGTAGGTTTGAATATCATTCACCAAATTTACTTTGTGAAAAGTGAATATTAGCTGGTACCTCAACAACCTCAAAGACACTTTTTACTAAGTTTTGATCTCTGCTCCTCTCTTTCCCCGCAAACCCAGCAACAACCCATAGTCCATCACTGGTATCCGTAGATTCCATTAGGATGGCGTTATTAACAGCAAAGGGTTAAAATCGAGAGCTGTGAGGTGAAAGTGGACAATAGACTAAATTCTACATGGACTCGGGGCAACACATCAGACTAATTTAACTGAGCATGCCTCCGTGATGTAGAGGTCAAATCTACAGAGTTGTGCATCCTGAAGCCCACAACGCGTTTTAATGAAACAGACAATGGAAAGAATGCCCGGCCATTTAAAACGGCTGACCTCAGACTTTAACACAGCGCTTGTAAATTAGCCACAGAGACAGCCTTAGCCGAAAGGTCACCAGCCTGTTTTTCTGCTCCTCTTTCTTTGACATAATCTGAAACGGAGGGTCTGAAATTAGCTTTAACCTCCCGAATGACACGTTTATTTACATAACCGCTATGGACAGAGTGAGCTGCTCCTCGCTAGATCAAAATCAACACATTGTTTTTGCCACGTCGCGAGCAGTCGTCCAGTGACCATCTCCGGCTAGCCCCGGGATATTTGTTGTCAAAACGGGAGCTCGGCAAAGGGCTTCAAATAATCTAATCTGGTGGATCTCAGTGTTCTGTTCTAACACGCCTCTGACCCCATTCTGTTCTTACGGATCCCGGGCGGGGAGGGTGTTACTTGGCTCATACGCGCGACTCTAATCCACGGAGTCAATAGCGCCGGCGAGCGCTCGCGAATAAACCGGTGCCGCGGTGGTGGCACTATCGCGACTTGGCTTGACTCTAATGCCAGTGTCTCCTCAGGGCAAGGACTTTATTTCAGCATCGTTAAGGGAAAAACATTAGTGTCAACCCGTGTGAGCTTTCATGGGACGGCGCTGAGAAAAGAAAACCTGTCACGGCAGCTCTGCTCTTTGTGATCGCAAGAGGGTGACCTGCGGTTTTAACTCTGTCGGGCCAAGAGTCTTGAGCTTTTCTGCGCATTTGAAATGCGAGAACAAATGCGTCCGCTTGGCACACGCTCCGTGTCCACCGGGCCTTTATAGAGCCCTGTGCGAAATGACCTTTGACTGGTGAATGTGATTTTTTTAAAACATCATACACATTCATTTAAGTGATGATTCATGTAAGCGTATGCGCACGTGGGTTCTTTTTTGTTTGGAGGATGCCAAAAACCTTTTTGGTAGGCAGCTATGCACTTTTTTTTGAGGGGGTAGCAACTGGCTCACTTTGAATCTGCGTAGCTCAATTGGTACAATATGGCATTAGCAATGCCAGAATTAAGGTTTTGATTCCAAAGAAAGACGCAAGCTGAAAAAAGTTGCTTTGGATAAAAGCATCTGGCAAATGCATAAATGTAAATGTAAAAACATGAGTTTTCCAGTTCATTTCCTAGTTCCAAAGTTCAACATTATTCTGGAAAAACACACTTTTTAAAACCACAAACAAAGTACTTTTATTGGATTTTCTTTTCTGTATGCATTTGTGTGCATGTGCAACCATGTGCACGTTTTCTCACATATACGTAAAGCGATCGCACCGTACGTGCGAGTGATTGATCAGATGGGTGAGTAACGCGTGTGTGAGTGTGTTTAATAGTTACCGCAGCGGGGAGTGGACAGAAGGCCAAGTGTGACAGGTGGACAGGCATGATAAGGAGAGAGCGGAGCAGCCCAGCGCTCAGCAGAAGCAGAGCCCAGGAGAATATCCAGCAGAGAACAGCTAATAGCTGATACTCATCAGAGATACAGCCGCTGAAGATTTCCCGTCTCTGTGGAATAGTCCATCCATTCAGCTCCAGACGAAATTTTCCTCCCTAAAAATGTAGTTTTTGCAAGCGTGACAGAACGCTGTTAATAGGGATTTGTACTAAAAGACAATTAAAACGACTGACAATGCTCACTAGTACTTTAAAGTCTTTTTATTTATAGGCCCAAAATCAGGATTATAAAAGGGAAAGTTCAACCAAAAATAAAAATGTTGTCATCATTTATTTCTCCTCGTGTCGTTCAAAACCTGTATATGATTCTTTCTTCTGTGGAATACAAAAGAAGCTAGTTTGAGAAATGTCTCATGCAACAGAAGTCAATGAGGGCCACTGTTGATCGGTTACCTTATCTTCGTCATAAGTCGTACAGGTTTGAAATGACATGATGAAGAATTTTTCTTCTTCGAGAAAAGTCATTTGCCTCCAGAAAAGTTTTAGAAAAGATCAACAAGATTTAAAAGATTTGTCTGTACTTATTGAAAAATATCTCAATGAAATCTGTAAAGATTTATCGGCGTTATGCTGTCTACAGTACATTTATAACTATTACTGTATGCCAACACTTGTCTCTGTTTGCTATGTCTATTTGTATTTCTCAGACATTTTAAAGAGAGTTGATAATAAACATAACTAAGATATCATAACTTAAGTTTCCTCATCTGAGAAAGAGCAACAGCCCTATTTGAAAGACAGATAAACGCAACAACAAAATTCCCAGGTACGGAAAGGGTGCGAAGTGTGTTGCCAACCAGTTTGATTGATGTGTATTTTAGCATCAAACAAACTGAATGAACGATCAGATCCGAGCTTATTTGTGTTGAGCGCTTGATGTTTGTGGTACAGTATCGTTCGAGCTTAGCGATTTATCACAAACGTGGCAAACAGTGAGTCAGTCAGCAGTGTGGGTGGCAGTGTGTCACCAACACACAGCGCCATCTGCTAGGAGTTTGTTCAACAAAGATCGATTGTGCTTCGAGTCTCTCCCTCTCTCACGTTTTCTCTCCTGTGTTCGTTCTCTCACCTCCTCTCCTCTCCTTTCCTCTGCTCCACACAGAGGAGGACGTGCAATGCCAAAATAAGAATGAGATGCTGGAAGGCGCAAAGGAGGAAAAATGAGCGGTTTGTCCTCTCGTTGGGTGCTGTCCAAATCCGTTATCTCAAAAGTTTGTTCTTTGCTGATCGTTGTTCAGAAATCCAGTACATCTCCAAATGCACATATAACGCCTGCTCACACCGTCTCATGGGGTCGACCGCGGCTTATCGACGTGAGACTTTCAAAACATATAAGCACTGTTTAACATACAAAAATACATCATGCCACCTCGTGAAGGGGTCAAGAATGAACGGTCAAATCTCAGGAGACTAAGCTTAGCTTATGGGGCACTCTAAACACTTCCTGCAGAAATCAAGATCTACGATATGTGTCGGCCATTACACGAGATGTACGAGGTAAAATTGCTAATGTACAATTGGTAATGTGATTAGAACGGCCCCTGGCAGGCAAGGCCGGGGTGGCGGTAAACAAGCCACCGCTCCTTATGTGTAAGTGAAGATGGCTGAAGAGACATGAGCTCGATATAAATAACCTCAACCCGGCCTGTTTGCCCTGAAGCTAGAGGTCAGGACCCGTTTGGGAACAGCGTGTTACGTCGTTTGGACATACTCATGCGGGTGCCGAACCGGTCTTCTGTTCGCCTCGTTTTGGTCTTTTATGCCCTTTAGCTTCTAACATGCCAGTTAAAGTCACAAAGGACACCAACCGACGTCTCCTCCGGTCTGGAGACGGCGAATCGGTTTGTTGACAGAGGCGTCCATGGATGCCAGATTGGAATTGGTGGCCCTGGTAAAGGCAAGGGTCCTACCCCCATCAGACTCGCAGCAGTGACCCTTGTTTTGGTGTTTACACCCGGGCAGGTGTGCCCATGATTGCAGGTTGCATGAACTGGCATCCATCAGGGCATCCATTTCCCCTAGCGTGAATGTAAAAGAGTCTACAGGCTGTGGGTGAGGCCCTTGTCTGTTAACCTGCCAAAGAGAGGCCGAGAGGGGCTATAGGCACAGACGGACTCACATGCACCGGTGTTTGTGGCGGCCTCGGGGGTCAAGGTCCCTCCTCTCAGTCTCTTAAAGGTCTGTGTGTATGTTTTCTTGTATACTTGTTTTATTAAATATGATACTGTAGTTTTTAGTTTCATACATTGTTGTTACATGCTCCTGTCAAATTTGGTGTACGGTGATTGTAAATTTACCAAAGAAAGTGTAACATTCGGTTATTTCCTCTGGGACAGAATAGGAAGACACGGAAAGAACAAGAATGCAAATTACAAATCCGTTTACCAAACGCCATAAGAGCATCTTTGCTTTTTTCTAACACCCAAAAACCTCACCACTTTCTGGCTCTCCTTGGGGAAACGGCCACACTTCTCCAGTCCGCCTATGAACAAACATCTGCCGCGAAACACGGAAGCACTCCCCAGACGATTCCTCTCCAACAGATTCCTCCTTCCTCTTCGCTGTTTAATCACGTGTTAAAACTGGCAACAATAGAGCAGGTCCCGGCGATCTGAAAATCAGACAAAAAGTCAGAAAACAAATTCGCAGATATTTAATGAAGTTTCCTCCCTCCCACCCCCCTTCAAACTGATGTTTTACGTCCTCCTCTGATTTGCTCCCAGCAGCTCCCGGTTCCTCCTCCGTTAATTCGGTTCCTAAACACCTGCTTTTGCACCTTTGATAATTATGGCTGGAACGTTTGTTAATCCGCTCTAATAGTGCTCAAGCTGAGGCCGTTTGCAGCTAATAATTACGGCAGTCGGCATGGGGTTTGGCTCGTCTCTGGCGTAGCCCGCGTGACAATACCGATCACAGCTCTGCTGAGCTAACATCTCGACTGGGATAACTCAACATCACGTCCTCTCTTTCTCCTACAGCTGTCTCTTAAAATTCCACGCTCTCCAAATGCAATATTCATCTCTCTATTGGGACATTTATTTTGGAGATATTAGCGCAATCTTGACCTTAAAAAGAGATGAATTAATAGGATGGAAATGTATCAGGAAAAATAAACGAATTCTTGAAGCCCTGAAGGGAGAGCAAACAAACCATTGGCACAGATCTCACCTTTGGGAGTTGTCATACTTTTCGTTTTTTCTGCTTTCCCTCTTTCCTCTCTGCTAAAAGTTAGCTAGCGCTTGCATATCATCATTAGTGCGGCTGCTGCTCCTTCGGAGATCAAATGGTGTTTTTTCCGCACTAGCAGAAAGTCTGTTGGTTTTAAGCTCTAGAGGGTTCGCCCCGAGGCATTGAAAACATAGGCATGTCAATCTGTGCATGTCGAAAGCACTCTCACAGGCTGCTAGATAAATAACGCCGATCATTTAAATGGTAAATAGTCTAAATGTTTGCCGTTTGAAGAGTGGAGGAACGGCAAAGCAGACGCCGCCGTGCTTCGTACGGAGGCAACGAAGGGCGAAGATTCGTCTTCTTACGATTTCGTACGCTGTGGCTAATCGTGTGTGTATCGGAGTGTCTGATGGTTGGCGATGAACTGGAGAGGAGAGTTCTGTCAGTCTCAGATCTTTTAGTATCGACACATTGCTGCAAAACAGACATTGCAAAAACTATCATTATAGATGTTTATATAGATGTGGACTTGTTTTGTTTAAAACAAAGGAAAAAAGAATATCTTATTTATATGTGTATTAACAAATTTTTACAAAACATAAGGTAAATGCATTCATTGCATTGGCTACATTTGTTGCCATTAAACATATGTAAGTAAAACTATTTATGACAGAAATAAATCAAATCTAAACTAAAAATTAAATGTCGCGAAGCACATTCGTAAGAAGTTGCTCAAAAGTTCATGTGGAAAATATTTCTATCCAAACATACCGAAATGTGTGTGCTACATTCACACATCATCTGAGAAACGCTAAAAATACAAACGCGATCATGTTGTCAAGTTTACAAGAAATGAAAACACAACACATCCTACTTGGTGTTCACGTATAGCTCAACTTGTAGAACGATGTGCAGGTGATGCTGAGGTCACAGGTTTGATTCCCCGGGTGCACAAAAACTGATAAACATCCTAAAATGCAAATTTAAAAGTGTTAGTAAATTAAGCAAACAGGGAAAAAATGAAGACTAAATATTAACATGAACAAAGATTCAAAGAGTTGGAGACGCAGCAGCATGGCCGTCTTACGGCTCAGGCCTGCTGTCCTCTCCTTGTCCTCTCCCGGCGCCCCAGAGTCACGCATCACTCATCGTGTCACGGTGAACTCCAGATGCTCTCACCCAGGAGAACTATCCCACCCCTCTCATCCCTCTTCATTCCCTCCAACAATTTAGTAATGAAATATTGATTTTTAGTTAGATTCATATTGATGCTATTAGCTTTGCATTGATAAATCACGGCTCTGTACCCGTCGGTGGCAGAGCAAGTGTTTGCGGTACAGGACCGGGGGAGATTACAATCAAGCCATTGATGTGTTAATTTGATGGATATGTTTGATTTCTGTGTAGTTTTTTCCACGCCGTCCTCTATTACCACGAACTGAGTTTCATAACAATGCTATGGCACAAATCACACACAGCTGGATTTATGAGACTTGCTGTTCACAGGAGTGCCTGCAGCCTGCTACAGTACATACTCTCTCTCTCTCTCTCTCTCTCTCTCTCTCTCTCTCTCTCTCTCTCTCTCTCTCTCTCTCTCTCTCTCTCTCTCTCTCTCTCTCTCTCTCTATTTCTCAGTGTGTTTGTGGGAAGGTGATATCGTACGTTTTGCTTCTCATCACCCACGCAGTATTTGTGTCAGCCCGCACACATCCCAATTAAAGCCATGAGCATGAGAGAGGTGAAGTTAAACCATGAACCACTTTTAGTTTCCGCCCACAGAATCCTTCTATAAACCTAGATTATAATATACTCTATGATCATCAACATTTCATTTACGATTCGATTCGTAATTTTTTAATTAACACCATTTTTCAGTTCTGTCTTTTGTGAAACAAATACAGTAAGAAAGGTTACTGTTCCCTGATGTACACACAATTAGTATGAAGCGTTTGTCAAAAGGTGTTAAATAACAGTATGCTATTTAAGATTTTTCATTTGAAGCGACAAATTATTATTATAAAACATATAGTTCTAAGCTATTATAAAATTCTGACAAATGCAAACCTGTGACTGCACATTCTGTATCATTTTTTGATAGCCGGTTAATAAACCTCATATTGGCAAAAAGCAGGTATCTTCTAGACAAATGCTAATACAAGTAACCAATATCCACAAGCCTCTCTTCAAAGCCATGTGACCACTTCTCACCAAATTTCACATCCAGTAACATTTTCCAGTAGCCGATAGAAAGGAATCACATTTCCTCCATTATATCCGCAATGACTTTGAGTTTGAACTTAACATTGAGTTCAATTTGAACAAGAGCTCTCTCATAAATGTTTATAAAATGTTTAGAGAGGCTTGTAAAAGCTGATGCTTACCATTGCCTGTTTGTGTCCCCTTTGACCCGTGCAGGCAAGAGGAAGTTCACAGTCTCCAAGGCACCAGATTATGCCATTGATCCGAATCCAAAATGCCTCCATGTCTGGCATTTTAGGGGCCACTTCCGAGTCAATGTCTTTCTATTGGCCCCAAACTAAAAAAGACAAATAAGACAGGAATAAGGTATCTGCCTCATTATAAAGCACCGCAGCTCAGAGCCTAAACAGTTTAAACTGATTGAGTGACCAACAAAACAGCATCACAACTTGAGATCAATAAGGCTGCAACCTTACAAAATGGTGTTTACTATCTACTTACAGTTGGCGCACGTAACAAAGAGTCTAAACATAAGCTGGACCCTTTTGATTATATCTGATATACAGTATAAACCATAATTGAAGAACACTATAATATTGTGATATTTACAAGGTACACCAATGAACCTGAAAGAATGCAATGATACTGACATGGTAAAAAAATATATACAGTATTTATCCAAAAACCCAAAGGTGGTCCGCCTTTATACGTTTTTTTTCAATTGCATAATAAAAGTGTACAAAAAGTGCATATATTGACCTGGCAGGAATCTTGTAAACAACAATAAATGTGCCATTTTAGAATTGTAGCATTCACCTAAACTGTACATAATGTATTCACGTGTTTGAAATGTTATGCTTCTCATAGAAAAGTGCTTTAGCAAGGCAAACATAACCGAAGCCGAATCCAGGTAAAGATGGAGTGTTTGCCTTGCCGTTGTGCTGGTATCAGACATGGGCTCTTCATCAGATGACTAATGGAGTTGTGCAGCTAACCAGGAGGCCCAAGGCTGTTTGTTAGCTCCTAACAAGGTGAACCAGCTCCTACGGAACAGCACACTAGCGCTGAAGGATTTATTACAGATCCGTGTGTCCGCGGGCCATGAGCGTTAGCCCTTGTCTCATTGTAGCTGGTCCTACATACTAGCAGAGGGCTTAGATCATTATTGCCTCATTGTTTTGATACAATTTCGGAGAGCAGATGATGGATGGATGAATAATCAGATGAGTAAAGAAGTTTTGGGAGCATACGACAAAATACATGATGGAAAGTGTTAAAAAGAGACATTTTTTGGTTCTGAAAAAAATGATATTTTTTACTTTTAAAAAATATTTTACTTTTTAATTTCTAAAAATATTAGCAATTTTTCAGTTCTAATTTTTATTTTATTTTAGTTCTATTAAATATTTGTAATGCATTAAAATTAATATTAGAATACATTTAATTGAAATGAAATACTTTGTGGAAGTTATTTTGGACATATCCTTTGTTTTTTGTGCACATAGTTTTCATGAACTTTGTTATTCCAAAGAAAACATATAAAAAGTGTACTGTAGGTAAAAAGAAAAAAATATCACTCAAAACTTTCAAAAAATGTCAAATTAAAAAGCATTGTGCCGTTTTACATTTGCACAATACCGTACTCACAATTCCTTCAAAAAAAAAAACCCACAGATGCAGCAAGTACACCATTTCACATTTTCCCCGAGCAAACTGTGCCGTTCTGCCCTTTTGTCCCTCAGTCAATACAATCAGCCGGTGTCATCCAGCGGTCAGTCTCGGTGCGAGGAGGGGCCGTTAGAGGAAGGGAGGGCTTTAAGCGACGCTAATCACCGTGCTCGCTGTCAATCGCCTGCCAATATTAGCCACCCCGTTCCCATCTGTCAGCCCCGGCCCTGATGGCTCCCTCGTTAGCGCCGATCACCTGCCCTCAGCTACAGAGGCTGTGCTAACATCCATCACTCACCCGTGCCTATTTTTCCTGCTGCTGCTGTCTAATGGCCTTCGTTCAATTGTCTCCTTTAGCTCGCACGCTACAAAGTTAGTAGAGCGCAGGGGCGACGGGTCGGGCGCGCGACAGAACCAGCTCAAACATTTCAGGCACGGCGCGGTGGTGTAATGAGCCATGGCAGCTGGATATACCTGTGCATGCTTTGATAAAGGTGAGCTGACACACCAGGGCCAGATAGGCACTTTGGTGTCGCAGACACGTGTCTATCTATCACCGCAGAGCGCTGGAGGCGAGAGAGCAAGTGAGAGAGAGACAGGAAGAACACCGCGAGCGAGAGAAAGCCAATAGGGAGGAAATGGTGTGAGAACAGCTGTTAGTATTTTGTAGTCATCAGTAGGTACATGCAGCAGTCTCCAAATTGGACATTCATGGCTAGAAGGCTCCTGATCTCACCTTCCCCTCCAACAATCCTCCGAAAGCGAGCCAGATGATAAACTACGAAGAGCGTCTCCAAGCTATTCCTCTTGCGCGGCCCTATGCATCTCTTTCTACGCCCGTGTTCTCTGTTTCTTTCATTTTGTCTAGAAAAGAAAAGAAGGGAAGCAAACGTTTAGGGGTGCAGCGTACCATGTTGGACTGATGCAATACATTCTCTTTGTGGGGACTGTGGCAGTAAAGCCGCTGGACTGTGGCTTTGCTCGCCAGCCGTGAGATGATTAATTCAAACTTAACACCGGAGAAGACACTAATATTCATCACCTCTGCTGCATGCCTCCAGAACGCCAGCCTACAGCTCTCCTAATTCATCAGCACAGACTACACCCTGGAAAAGCTGTAAAACAACAATGTTTGCGGATAGAAAACAATGGGAAACTCAAAGCTGCTGTGTTTGAGTATCTTACGTTTTTAAAAATGTCATATGTAGTACAGGAAAAAAATATCACAAATGAGAATTTCTCAGTTGCTTCTACAAGATATAAACGTAACTAAATTGAGTCCACTTAAGCCGCCTCCTTAGATATTTCTCCTATGAAAAAGAAATACTGTGAAAAACCCATCGTTTGTATGTCTCCTATAGTGTCAGGAAAGATTTTAACCATGTCTCAAACAAATGCTCTAATTCACCAAGATACCAAATTCTGTGATCAAAATGTAAGGGATAGTTCACCCAAAAATGTAAATTCTGTCATCACTCTCTTGTCATTTCAAACCTGTATGACTTTCTTTCTTCTGCAGAACACAAATGAAGATATTGTTGAAGAATGTTAGTAACTGAAGAACGGCAGTACCCATTGACTTGAATTGGTTTTGTGTTCATACTATAGAAGTGAATGGGTACCGTCGTTGTTCGGTTACCAACATTCTTTAAAATATCTCCTTTTGTGTTTTGAAGAAGAAAGTAAGTCATACAGGTCTAAAATGATATGAGGGTGAGTAAATGAATTTTCCAATTTGGATAAACTATCGGTTAAAATTCCTCTCTTGGTTCATATCACAGACTGTAAAAAAGATGGACGGCGCAACGCCATTTCCTTCCATTGTAATGAATTGAGTGTAAAACAACAGTGTGATAACAACTAAATTACCCAAACAATTTTTCAGAATATTGTATCGTATTTTGTAAGTGTAATTCATTTTTTTTTTATTTTGACTCGAGTCCCATTCGTTTACATGGAGATGGCGGCAGCTAAAAGCCGGCAGCTTGACTTTTCAGGACGTGTGAGGCACACCCGGTTCATATTAATAATATTTCTCCTAACAAAATGTACATCTGAGACAAACCTTTTACAAAATGTACAAGAAACATCTGAGACCAAGTTGATACTTAAATTAGACACAACTGTTTCTGTGAAATGATAGAACATTGTGTTAGCCTCGTGGCTTTGATACCCAGGGAAAACATACCGAAACCTCAATGCACTGTAAGTCGTTTCGGATAAAAGCGTCTGCCAAATGCATAAACGTAAACTGTTAACTCCATTTAGTCTCCTGAGCTATGAAAGCACTTCTGAGCAGTACAGTAACATTTTCCACTGGGCTTCTTTATCTATACATGATAACATGCTGAAATGATTGACCCTGTGCTTTATGTCCTTCTGAAATGAAATCCTATTAGTCTAAGCAACCTCATACACTATTGTCATACTCTTTGTTTTGCCTTCTCATTCATATGCCCCGCTTGAATGAGATCTAGATCATTGTTGAATGGAGGGATTGTTAGCATGTAAATTCATCTCTTAAATTAGCACCTTTCATTGTGTAATCAAGTTCTGAATCAAAATAAGACTTTAAGGATCCGAATCCCGTGCTGCTCTAGAAATCTTTTTGGTTTTGGAAGTACAATCCCTCTCCTCATTACAGCGAGGAAAAAAAACCTCACTTTGTTCTGTTGTGCATCGCATTGTTGTTAGCCTTCCATTCAAACAAAAGAGACATTTTCTGGTGCAAACGATCTATTCAGCATTCCTCCTCTCATAACTCCTCAGAAACAGCTCTTTATCCTGCAGAAACACCCTCATATGGTAAACAGAAATCCCTTTCTCCGAGAGGGAACAGAAACGCGTGTTTCGCCGAGAGCTATTTTTCTCGTTTTGTCACAGGGGAGCGAGAGTTTACACGTGCCTCAACATGGCGGCCTTGACCGTGTAGGAGGAACAACAAAACTGCTGACTTCATCTCCACTTTCGTTTGCTCTCAGTAGCCAGACAATCTCATCAGCCGCATTTCTCTTCAGCATCTGTTTCGGTTATGACGGCCACCTGTCCTGTTGTCCCCTGAGACGGAGAGATAGGACAGACAATTCACACATGTAGAATGCCAAAATGTGGTGTTGGTGTTCACACCAAAACTCTTTCGTTTTCTCTTATCGAGACATGCATATTCACCTATGGTCTGTAGGCAGGGTGTTGTATTGTTCGCAATATGTCTGTTTCAGTCTGTTTACATATAATATAGTGAATATTCAGACTGAAAGGAAGTTGTTGGCCTCTTTGTTTCCATTTTCAGCCCTAGGAAAGTGAATCGGATCTTAACTTGTTTACAACATCAACATCAAACCATAACCCAAGATTTGAAGCAGTAGAAGTATGAGACCAGAATTGTGTCAATATTATTGTGTATATATTGTTCTATATACAGGTTTTGCACTATTTCTAGGTCACTGAACAAATGTAAGCAAATTTATGACAATTACCATGTTAACTCCTTCGAACGAAAGGTCAGATGTCCTCGATTTCACTGAAGCACATTGGAAGGTCCTTGGAACTTTCTCAAATCGTTTCTCAAATTGAGAATAACATGGATCACCAAGTTTATCAGACACATGTGGAGCCCATGCCAGCTCGAACGCATGCTGTCAAGCAAAAAGGAGACATAGAAATGCGAAGAAATTAATTTCTCAGTGCAACTTTTGCATTGCAAATTGCATTATGTTGCAATTAATAAAGAAAAGTTAATAAACAACTCTACTTTATTGCATGCCTGCAAGAGTCAAAAAGAGATTGGGATGCACCGATATGTACATTTTATAATGATATATAACATTTTATAACTTTCAGCCGGTCATTATCTCAAAGCAAACCCCTTCAAGGCAATAGACTTCTATGCCCCTCCCATCAGGTTCAATTTTACGATAATGATCAGCTGACTGTACATTATCCTTTCCATAAAGTATAATAATAATATTTACAACGCTCACTAAAATTTTACGTGTGGCACTTAAGCTTCACTTGCATTTCAAAACACCGTTTAAATACCGTAAATGAAGCAATTATCTATTATTTCTTTAACCAGTTTTGTAAGTCTATCATAGCAACCTCTCGTACACCTGCTTTCCCTCCATTGTTGCGGGTCGCGCGCTATCATTCGGCACAATAGCTGCCTTTTAACTCGCAGAAATAGCTTGGGAGTGACACATTAACACAGGTGTTCTCCTCAAGCGTAAGTGCTCCACGAGGTGAAGGGCCTTTAAGTACCTGTTGATAGGTGACAGGGAGGGACACGTTAATAAATACTGTTAGGCTGCGGAGAGAGGCCCGGTGTAATCGTGTGCAGTAAGTCAGATTGCTGTCTGGCTCGCCGGCAACAGTAAAGAGTTAATGACACGCTGTGCCAACCGCACGCCTCCTCTGCCTCGCCTCTCTATTGTAAAGGCCCGCGCTACACAAAGCTGAGAAGAGGGATGAGCGGAGAGAGGCGGCGAGCCTGCCGATGAACAGGAAATGAAACAAAGAGAGAGAGGATGGCCTGATAGCAGTGATTATTACCCAAAATATCATATAAAGATGGCAGAGAGCGCAGGGGGGAGGATGGGCGTACCGCCCACTTAGCCTCGCATAATGAAAACGCGCAAGGTGCGAACGCAGGCCTGGATTGTGTGCGCGAATGTGTTTTTGTGTGTGTGATGGAGAGAGGGGGTGGGTGGCTGTGTGTGTGTGTTGGGAGGCTTGTAAATGCACAAAACGTGCTGCACTGTAAGTGTATTTTTATGTGCCGTGTACATACACTCTAAAATCCAGCAGAATATCAAGGTTACCAGAATTAATTTGTCCCTTCGCTATTCTTTAAGGTTTACCCTGGAGAAATGCGCGGCGGTTCCACCTTTTTAAAAGGTAGTTAATCTGGAAGTGAAACGTATACGGACTCGGCGTGCCCTTGTAATGTGTCGCTCGAATGAAGGAGCCGATCAATCTGTTTTTGATTCATGGACATATTTTTCAGATTAACTCTCCGCTGCCATTAGCATCCCAGGAACAGTAGTGAAACAAGGTTACAGCTTGCACAGATAGGTGGCGTTTCCTGTTTATGGTGATATTACCCTGCATTAACAGCTCTGGCACTTCCAAACAAATGAAATCCACAGCAAACTGACTTTAAATCAATAGTTTTCATTTGAAAGCAACAGAACTTGGGGCGAGCTAAAACAATGCCCGAGTCAATGGAGAAAGCAAATAAATCTTGGAATTATGAGTCGGACATGGGCGATGCTTTTTTGTGTGCTGTGACCTTACTGAAGCTGGGGCAAATTCTATATTAACGTAACAAGTTGCTACAGCTACTAAAATATTTTTTGTAGCTTTCCTGTAGCTATGTGGTTAGAGCATGACGCTAGCAACGCCAAGGTCATGGGTTTGATCCCAGGGATTGCACATAATCAGAAACAAATGTATAATGCAATGTAAGTTGCTTTTGGTATAAAAGCGTCTGCCAAATGTCAATGTTTTAACTATGAGGTGGTGATTTTGCATGAAGAACCCAAAATATGAATGATGAATGAAGCCCCACTAAACATGTAATAAAACATACTAAGAAAATCGTACAATCCATATGAATTGACCACTTTGTAAGATAGTTACAAAGTGTCATGAGATTGTGTTGTGTTGAGTTGCACTTGACTATTTAACAATGACCAAAAATTTCAACCAAAAAATGACATTTCCAAAATTGAAACATTAAAAGTTCCAATTTAGCATTTTAACTTGAACTTTCTCCATCTACCTGCTTGTCGGTTTCTGCCGTCTGACCTTTTTGTGTAAGGTGTTCTATTATCTTTTAAAACGATGGGCAGATTCTATTTCCTGTCCATCAATCAGCCACTTAAAATGTACTGCGCTTGAGATTATGACGAGCAAATTACACATACAAGAGCTCTCAGCTTCAAAATGGATATGAGAGTCGTTAAGAGTGTAATTAACCTTGTGTTAAGTGGCATTTACTAATGATTAATGTGCAGTATTATAAAGGCAGATTGTTTCCTAAAATGAATCCCTCAAATAAAGCCAGTTTAAGTCTAAGTGATCCAGACATCAATAACCCGATGCGGGATCAATTATCATGACTATTATGGGAGGGACGAGAGGACGGGCTGGCTTTTAGTTGACACAAATGGCTTACTTAGAGATATACATTTATTGCGTGATTTGCTGACAATACACTGCAGGAAGTATAGACTGTTTCAAAGCAACAACATAAACAAACGTTACTGCGCATGTGTGCTTTTGTGACTTAAACTTAACTTCCGGTACACATCCGCAAAGAATAGAGTCCCTGCATATTATTTTTGATAACAAGCAAAAGAAATAAATAAAGTAAATGACATTAGCTAGGAAGTTAAACGTATGTCTAGTCAGTGTTATTTTGGGTTACCGGTAGAAGAACCGTTACTTGGCTAAACGTAAGTGCGACAAAGTTACACGACTAATTCAACAAATTGTTTATTTAATCAATTTAAAATACAATAAAATTCAACAAATTGTTTATATAATACAATTATTATACAGTATATATTAATTAATATTAATATAAATGAAAATAAATGTAAATAGCCACTAGCTAGACCGATCAACAAACACAGACCGGAAGTTTATTTCGGGCCAGGCTGTGCGTCCGATGAAACCGTCTATACAGTTTGTTTAACTAAGATTTAAATTTTTTTGGTCCAAATATCAAAATTCTGTCATTATTTGCTGATTCTCATACCTTTAAAGTCCTGTTTGACTTTCGGTTTTCAGCGAAACACAGAAAGAGGGTTGGAAGAATTGTAATGGTTGTCCTTTTCCATGCAATTAAATTCATTTCCCACTAATAATTATCACAGCAGTGACCGTATCCCTGAATCTGTGAGAATAAGTCAATCTTTAGAACAGAATCATTGTTAACAAATCAATGTTCAGTTTTGTGAACTGAATGAATTCATTATGTGTGCTCAATTTCAAATGATTGAATAAAGAAAACATCAACAAGAGCTTAGATTAAATACATCAAATCTAATATGTTGTTTTTGTTATTATTATTTAGTCCTTTTGCTACCTTGAACGCTCCAGTCGTATTGTAATTGCATGGAAAAAAGCGCCAGTATAAACTTTCAATTTTCGGGTGCACTATCCCTTTAACACTTGGCTCTTTCGTGGCATGTCTAGGAGACTTTCTAAAACCAAACACAGGAACACATAAAATATCTGTCTTCGAAAGCCGTCACGTCTAATCTTCACAAAAAGAGGCAAATGAGGACTCGGCTCTCTCTGTCTGTCTGCGTCTGTCTCTCCCCTTCTTCTCTGCCTGGTCCGCTGACCCGCTGTTAAAATCTGTATTTGTGTAGCTTCTATGTGTGAGGCCTCTTCCCCCCTCTCCTTTTATTCCTCTCATCCTCTGTGTCTCCCCCTTTTGCTCATTCTGGTTCCACGAGTGTGTGCGTTTGTGTGTGTGTGAGGCCCCGGCCTCTCAAGCCTGCCTTTCACGGAGCGGGACGCCTGTCATTCTAATCAGCTTGCTGCCCATCTCTTCAACCACCAGCTGGCTGAGTCAACGAGAGAGAGGCTGAGTGTCTGACTTGACTGGGCTGCCAAAGAACATATGCCCCTGTAACGGTATCTACTCCCCGAGCCCTGTAGCAGAGCGAGCGGTGAAACTCGCGGTCTTCTGTAACTGGCAGGACTATCTATGATCCGTGTCTGTTAGATCCATGTCTGACTGACGCCGCCAGTGAGCCGGGTCGTAACGTGCTGACGCTCAGTCGATCTGACACGCCGGCGCTCCGGCTGCATTCCTCCGTCCGCTGCAGTGGGAGAGAGTGAGATGGCAGGGAAATAAGAAGCACAAATGGCAATAAATAGACGTTCTATAGCCAAAATAGAAAATATGTACCTTAAGAAGTGGAAAACCCGAGGGGCCCGAAATGGACACGTGAGGAGAGACAATTCAAGAAAAAATTGCATTTATTTTAGAATTCATTTTAGAAATGGAGAACAAACACACAAAAACACAAGCGATAAATAATCGCCGGTGCTCTTCCCAGCAATGCATACCGTGATTCCTGACCTCTCCGAGAGAAATTTCTTGAGGCCTTGTTGTGTAAACCCCCTCCTACCACAGATGTGTGCCGCTTAGGGCTCTCTGCTTACCATAGTGCGCCATCTCCTGGTTGCCTTGGAAACTCGGAAAGATGCTGCTGGTGATGCATCAGGCTTTTTTTGACCAAATGTCACTTTACATGATAGCAATAAAAAAAACATGTTAATATAAGTGAAACTTTGCATTTGACTTGATGATACTTTAGAAAATTCAGAACTGTTTCCATGTCAGGGGAAAACCCGTGCTTAAGGTAACTATACCGTCACTTAAAGTAGTACAACTAAATCGAAAAGTTTTGCGTTAAGTCTAATATTTCGCTGACAGTTTTTCCATTAATACATTTCATATCCCTTTACTTCAGTTAGCACGTACCAGTGTAGAAAAAAGTAAGAGGGTCATGTTTGTTTCACAAACTTTGCAATTTAACATGCGTCATTTAGGGAGCATTTAATCCGCAGAAGACAAGCGTGTAAAAACGCGAGCGCAATGATGGTCGTTATAGCGGTGCGTGCAATTCACCTTCATAAAGTGACTCTTGGCTCATTAAAGATTCTGCCATTAACAATAATCCTTCAGCGTTTGGCTTAAGGTATTTGGTCTTTCGGGCGAAGGAGAGGCACGCAAATGCTCCGCTTTGTCGACTTTACGGCAACACTGGAATACATTAAACTCCGGCGCCCTTCTCCATAACTGCTTCCCGCTGTGAGTAATTAGCATTTCTGGGGTGAAAGATTCCAGCATGATTGTCAAGTGTATTACAAAAGACTCAAATTACTCTTTTTTTTCTTCTTTTTTTTCCACGGGTATTTATCTAAAGACTGACAAAGTCTGCTTGTGTTCCCTTGTGAAGGGGGATAGTAATAGAACACATAGCTGCGTTAAGAGAATCGTTTAAATTGAGCGCGTGCAGCGGTATGTGTGTTCTCTAGATGCTATGGCATATAAGCCATACAGGTGATGTACATTTTATTTACAAAACGTCATGCTGTGCAGTTATTCTGATTGATGTACAGACGCGTTCAATTATTTACATTTCATTTAGCCTACTATTTGTAGTGTTTAAGTAAAATTATTGACGTAGACTAGGTAACTCTTTTTTTGGTTTTCTAAATTTACTATTTATAGGTAAGTGTTTAAGTAAAATGATCTTTTTGTTTCATTCTGTGAACTAGTGACAACATTTCTCCTAAATTTCTCCCAATCGAAAATTTCCAGCATGTTCAGCAGATTTTGAATATTGCAAAGAGAAAACAAGTTCATATTCATATTAGTTCATATTAAACAACACAATACAAATGTTTTTAGGATCAGTTCAAACATGAATATTTGATGAAATAAGCCTCATTTTCACAACTTTCATGCATCTTTGCATTCTCTCAGTCTTTCACATTGCTGTTGGATGTCTTTGTCATTCCTGAGGTTTGGTTCTGTTGAATTTCAACAAAAAGTGGAATGGAATTGCATGGAAATGCTGGAGTGGTCTCTTAATTTTTTCAACCATTTACTGTATTTCTACAGATTTTTAATGTAAAGTTGAAACATTTTCCAAATCAAAAATATTATTATATTTGACTCTTGGCCACAAAACCTGTCACAAGGGTCAACTTTTTGAAATTCTGATTTATTTATCATCCGAAAGCTGAATATATACACTTTACATTGACATGTTAGTATATATGAGAATATTTGGCCGGGATGCAACTATTAGAAAATCAACGCTCTCTTCTGGCTTACCGCTGTAATGATGTGAAGAATACATGAACCTGAAAGATGAAATTCGAAGCTTTACAAAATACCAACCTTGAGTGGGTCATTCCCAAAGAACAGCCGTGTTTTCGGGAATTTTTGTTGGCGATTTTGCTGCATCCGCTCAGAAAAATAACGTTTTGATATATTTACGGTATAGGAAATGTACAAAATATCTTCATGAAACATGATCTTCACTTCATATCCTAATGATTTTTGGCATAAATTAAAATGATAAATGATTTTGACCCATAGATACCACGTAATGTTGGCTATTGCTACAAATAAACCTGTGCTACTTAAGACTGGTTATGTGGTCCAGGGTCACATATTGCTAAGAATCCTGACAAGCCCGACATCACGTTCACCTGCCTATTTTAACCAATGGCACAAATTTGGGGCGGGACTATCTGTTTATCCAACCAATGGCTCAGGAAACAGTGTCTACTATTAAAATTCCAACTGGTGAGGTAGAAATTACACACCTCGGCTTTACTACCACGATTAGGGAGAACATTCTCGGTTCGGCTTCCAGAGGCCATTCATCGTGCGTCTAATAAACATCTAGTTAAACAAGCAGCCAATCACAATACATCAGCACCACTACTTAGGTTATTGTTAACGTCGCCGTTTGTTTAGAGACCCTTCCTTCTTTTCTCGTTCATTGTAAACTCGATACACGGGAAGAGGCCTAATCAGGAATTCCACTCCACTTGGTCTAGTAGAGTCGACTCTTCCTATCTTAGTTGCCAATACTGCGGGCTGTGCCTATAAAGAAGTCCCTAAAGAAAATTACACAAGAGTTTAAAGCTTCAGGCTAATAGCATTGGCACAGACACATTGCCAATATACATTTATCACCTTCAGCTCTGGCTGGGCCAAAGGTAGTGGGCCAGAGTCATGTCCTTCTTAAGGGTGTCTGGTTGGAAGATTGGACTGTCCATCATCATTGGCTCTGCCCATTTCCCATGAGTGTGCAGAAGGTTGAAGCGTTGTTTGTGTTGAAGGCAAAGTGATTGAACCATTGTCCTTACACCACTCTTCGGATGACTTTGAGAACACTTGAGACTGTTGCGAAACCCGTGCCACCCGACCTTTGAAGAAAGAAGAGAATTATGAAAAACGGGACAGTGCGTGTAAAGCGTGTCTTAGTCTTAACTTAGATTGGTCAAGATGAGCGAATGACACAAGAATCTGTTGAGCCAACTAAGAAAATGAGCTCTTCTGACTAATCCGCCGTCGGTTGCTTTAGTCAAACGCCGGACGCTTTGCTAAGAGGGTCTGACTGCTATCCCAAGGCTCTGTATTACAGGATTTACTTTAAGAGCTTCTTTAAAATGTTCTGAAATGTTGGTATTTTTCCTATTGTCAAAAAACAGAGCATAGCGCTATTCTTGCCGTACATCTGAAGGATTTCATTCTGCGTAGCATTAGTTTAAGCTGAGGATCCAGCTCCATACATCAACTGTTAAGTATCAGTTAAAAAAAGAAAATTAATGGGGAACGGGGACGTATGAAATGTCTTTAACGTTAATGCTAATCACTTTTTGCCTATTAAGCACAAATTAGTGAGGGCCATGTTAAATGTCACTGGATGTCCTGGGAACCATTTGCACTTTTGAGAGAGAAGACCTTCTGAATTGCGTCCGATTTGCATACTTTAGATATGGTTTAATTCTCTCCTCTGCTGATATGAGTCACGAATCACAGGGAACCGTAAAGCTTTGACAATGATGCTTAAAGACAAAGGCTTCTGGCTGTCGGGAATTATACCAGACAGGTTAATATATACCTCTGGGGTTGTTCTGTAAGGTATATGGACCTGACTCAAGTTTAGGTTTGTTATGGAAAACAAAAAGTGTTTAATATATTCAGCTTTAGACTTTGAAGACATTCACCTATGAAGGACTTTTTTTGCTTACAATAAAGTACTGTTGTTTATCATGGTTTCAGATGTTAATGCATACTTTAATAGTCCAGTTCTTTGATAGTGGCAGTTTTATTAGGAAAATTAACCATGGTTTTATTAAAGTAAAGTGTAGTAACTATGTATTTAGTAGATTGAGTACATTTGTATTTCCATAGTATTACCATGGTTACTATACGGAGACCATGGTAAATTGGTGGTTACTATGGTTTTACTACAAATACCATGATTAATTCTCAGGGAACAACATGCACTTAAGCTGATACATGCACAGCAAGTTTCTTCAAAACATTGAAGATCTGTGTTATCCCAGCAGTGATAGTTCACCCCAAAACGACAATTTTGTCAGCATTTCCTCACCCTTTTGACATTTCAATCCTCCTGCAGAACACAAAAGAAGATATTTTGAAGAATGTCGGTAAAAGAAAACTGTTGGTTTTTGGTTACCAACATTCTTCAAAATATCTTCTATTATGTTCTGCAGAAGAAAGAAACTCATACAGGTTTAAAATGACAAGAGGGTGAGTAAATGATGGTAGCATTTTCATTTTATCCCTTTAAAAATGTCCAAAAAAAAGTGATACTACAATTGTGATTTGTGGAACGTTTCTACTGTAAAAACAGAAAAATAGACAACTACATTTTTTTTTAGTTCTACTTGTAATTTTGTTTTATGTTTGATGACCGCCAATCAATCCATAACCTCCACAGAAAACTTCATTTGGCCTCCATCCTCGCACATTTGACAACGCCGACGCGAAGCGAACAGAAGAGTGTCTGTGTTCCCCGATGACCAGCGCTCGTTCTCTCAGCTGTTTGCCTGTAAATAATCGTTGATATGCATAAACAGCTCTCTCCATTCATTACTGTCAGCATTGTGAGGGGCCCGCAGGCAGAGGTCGTCCGCCAGGGGTCCGCTCTCCGCTCTCAACCCCGCGGTACCCGTCACTCCAATCTGCTCCACCGGTGCCCTAAACCCTCCATTAGCAAGGCTCCGGGTCACAACCTCGCTGTGGCATTTGCAATTCCAGATCGTTTGATTAGCAGCGTATTTACATATTTCCTGCCGCAGACACTGTTGAGGTGTCGGAAACACTTCAAGTGTTGTAATTTTCTCTGGCCTTTTGTCGCGTGGCGATCAGGGCTCACGCATACACAAATACGCACACAGTTCTTTTCCGCTCACCTCTGACGATAGTGACAGCGTCCTTCGCTTTTCGGCGACAACACCGCGGTTAGGCTCTGACCCCTCGGAGAAGTGCCCAGCGAAGTGGATCACAATCCCATCTGAATGCCCTAAAGACGGGTGATGTCTCGCACTTTAAATTTTGTATGATTACAGGCACTTAAGATTGTAATGCATGAATCAGATTTTGCCATCAGTTGCGTATCTTCATGATACTTCATGAAACTTTACAAATTACATTTTTTGATAATAGAGATAATAGAATATAAAAATATGTAATGTAGTAGTTTTCCTCCTGTTGTATTGGTTAGGTGGATACATCTTCAGGTTTGTCCCCCGTTTTACACAGCAAATAGTCTTAGTTTGGCCATGAACCATGATTTCTGCAAATTTTATTGAAAGGCGAAACATATTTATTCCAGAAAAACTACAGAGTGTGTGCAAAATGAGTCATCAATATTTTGGTCCATTTTACAAGATGCCCAGTCTGCAAACGTGATTTTAATATGAGGTCCAAAATCTTTGTGACTTTTTAGTCCTCCTATAAGGAAATTAAAGAAAACCACAAAATTGAAACGTAACTCGCTTAGTGATAGTTCACCCAAAAATGAAAATTCTGTCATCATTTGCTCACCCTCTTGTCATCTCAAAACTGTATGATTTACTTTCTTCCGCAAAACACACAAAAATATATAAGTTGGAAACCGAACAGCAGCACTCATTCACTTCTATTGTATGGACAAAAAACCAATGCAAATGAATGGGTGCCACTTAACAACATTTTTTAAAATATCTTTGTTTTGTGGAGAGAATGAAAGTCATGTTTAAAATGACAAGAGAGTGAGCAAATGATGGCAGAATTTTTATTTTTGGGTGAACCACCACATTAAGTCATCATTATGTCTCCGGAATTATAAAAGAGTAGATGTCACTAAACTTTAACTACACAGTAAACAACGTTTTTCAAAGTTTGAAAAATGCTGGGTTATTTTCAACCCAACGTTGGGCCAAAAAGAGCCAAAGTCAACTGTTGGGTTATAAATAAACTAGGGCTGTCAAACGATTAATCATGATTAATCGCATTCAGAATAAAAGTTTGTGTTTATATAATATATGTCTCTGTACTGTGCATATTAATTTTGTATTTATAAAAACAAACCCATACATGTATATATTTAAGAAAAATATAAACATTTAAATATAATTTTAAATATTGGTAAATATAAACAAACACTAAATATATATAGGCCTACACGTATGTGTTTTGTGTTCATAAATACAAAATTAATATACATGCACAGTAAACAGACATCTATTATGTAAACACAAACTTTTATTCTGAAGGCGTATGACAGCCCTAAAATAAACTCAAAATGCTGGGTTGTTTTAACACATTGTTGGGTCAAATATAAAAATGTCCTAGGTTAATTTAACCCAAAGGCTGAGATTTCTCATTTTTAACCCAAAGCTAGGTTGAAAATAACTAAATATGAGTTTTTGTTTTAGTTTACCTGAACAATCCCAATGCAGCAATTTACTGTGGATAAACTTAAACAGCGCCCCACAGAGGTTAGTTTCTATTCAGTCTTTTTGTGTAAATAGAGTAGACGGACTCCTGCAGATGTTTAGCAGTGTAATCCAGAGTCATTTGTCACAGCACAAAGCAGCGGCTATGCATGCACAAAAGGAGATCAATGCAATTAGCAGCCATTTCAATACAAGGGACTTCAAAACTAATGTAAGTGAACACACATGAAACAGAGGTCAGAGAAAAGAGAGGGAGAGGAAGAGGTATGTCCGATAGAATTAAATGCAATTTAGTGAATATTTGAATTTGGCCGCGTGTATTATGTGGGTTTTAGATTTGTTAAAATGGTCGAAAGTGACAACACATACTCCATGTGCAGTATCGCACCATTAACCGTGTATGAGCATCATCGTACGCAAACCTTTTACATTAACACCAATCAAGAGGTAATGTCAGGGGTAAAGTTTAATTTAGGTGGGTCAAAACTTTAACAATGAACAATGTATGAGATGGAAATAATCTGAGGATGATAGCTGTGTGTATGTCAGAAACAAAATATGAGGGGAAAACTCTTTAACCACACAAAATACATTCCATACATTCAACTAATTTCTACTCAAACCACAAAATTAATAGTGTTACACAAAGAAAAAAAATCCAATTGCAAATGTAACGTGCTACTTCATTTTCATCTCTCTTGTCTAGTACTCAGGGGTTTCAATTTAGTAAAAACTATCAGGAAAGACTCTTAATGTTTCTTTTGTCCTATGTCATTTTTTGATTCACTAGTAAAATGCTATGAAACATTCACATTCCATCCAACGCAACTTTCAAATGCAGGAACATGGCGTCCCGATCCAAAAGTTAAGTGCCTTCATGTTCTGGGTCACCTCTGCTTACAACCTGCAGCATTATTGGGTTCGATTCAATTTGACTGCTGAACATGGATTCACTCTTAAGGTTTTTTATAGGAAAACCAAATTCAAAATGTAGGATTAGTTTCCTTGGATCAGTTTCCAACACATTTAGGCAATATAAACGCTCTAGATAAATGTTCATTTTGAGTGTTGTACATATATGAATGTTTAAAGGTCCACAGCAGTGTGTGACTATATTCATCAATGTCTAATTTACCTCATACGGCATCCATAGAAATATATGGCCAAGAATTTCTTTAAGTATTCAATCTCTAAAAATATGGCATTCTAAAGCTTTATAAGTAACTTTATTAAACGCACTACTCCTCCATCTAGTTTTGCACTAAATACTAGCCTCTATGCAATAATTTAAATGACTATACAGTCAACTTAATTTCTGTACGTTAATATTCAAACAATTCCTTCATTCAAAACTGGAGCACTGTAACATGGCTTTAACACCCGATGCGCCATTGAAAGTTCCTATTTCCGTCTTTTGGGATGCAATAATCCCCTAACTGAGGTGAACAGGTTTGATGGATTAAATAAATGCATTAACGTGTTTAAGATACATTAAAAATGAAATGCAGACACAATAAAATATTCCTGACTTTGTTGGACCAAGCAAAAGACACTAACACAAAATATGGCATGTGTTTTAAACTCTTCGGGAGATTTTCTGAAACGCGCCGTAAGGCAAAATGAAATGTCATGTATTACAGCTGCTCTTACTGTACATATATACTTCAATCCACAAAACAAAATATTCATAATTTGATGATAGTGCCATGTGTTTGTCCAAACAACACACTCTTCTATACGTACGCCTATATTTACCAAAACTCAAACCTAGGTTCTGAATTTCACTGCACAAGGTTTTGTGCATTTCTGCACTGGTTTGAATGAATGAAGACTTTGGAAACGTGTCTAACTCAAGTCCTGAGAAGTAAAACGTGGAAACACAATCGCGCACACACACGTGCACTTGCACGATTATACACACTGCACGTTAAGGCTATTTTAGAGATGCGATTTCAGAGAAACGGTTGATATTTTAAATCGATATCCAAACAAATAAACCTCTACCTTATTGCTCTGCCCTCAAAATGATGCTTGCTCTCTTGTCTCCTCCCACATCATGAGTGTTATGGTGTATCCACTTTTGTTTTTCTCATATTTAAACAGCCATGACTATGTGCAAACGATTTACAATTTCAACAATGTTTCTCTGAAAACACTTTTAACATCTAGTCATTCAGGGTATTCAGATGCAGCATTTCAAGTTTAGGGGGTCAGTTGAAGTTCTTGCGTTCGGCAACACAAGTCTCGATCATAATCCATCGCCTTTGACCGTGTGGCGTAGAGGCTTTAGCCCTCAAGTATTTCAAGAAGGTGTAAACATGTTGCAAACATGTGGTTTGGTTTGGTCTGTTTTGCATGGTTTATGTTCCTCCGTCGCGCCCCTCGGCTAAATCCAGATCTTCATGTTGGGTTAAAATAATAAGGTTACACAAAAAGTCAAACTAAACTAAAAATACAACTCAACAAATCCTTCGCCCGTGGCATAAAATACAGTTAATAAAAGTCTTTTAATCACTCAAGGAGTTGGTTTCTGAAAGCACATTTGACCACGCTCATGCACCACGCTGTCTGAAACAGTTTTCAATGGACCTTTGATGACTTATACAGTAGTTTTCAACTCTCAACAAGATGACTGGAGGGGTGGGGGGTGTGATGGCTCAATGAGATGACCCGTGGCTGCTGGGATCCGTAGGGTCATTGGTAGGGGCTTGCCGGAGTCTCCTGTCAGGGTACTGCGCGTTGTCAAAGGCTAGACGATGCACAGTCTGGACATGAGTCTTCAGGTTACCTTTCTGCGAGGCGCTGTAAGGACAGTATCGGCACTGGAAAGGTCGCTCACCTGAAACAGACACACACAAACAAGAACGGGTCAGACTCAGGACCCTAGGGTGAGAGTGGAGAGCGTGCGAGGCAAGGGTCGAACCGGAGAGGAGAGAGGTGGACGCGGCGGCGGTGTCGGAAGACCGCTTTTGAGAGTACTGCCAACCGGGGGAAGAACAGAGGCAGGTTGGGAAGGAGGGGGAAGGAGTCACAGCCATGATTGATGGGCGGACGACATGCCATATGGAGATGGTTGACTGTTCCCCCCCGAGGGGACGTCAGCCTTTTGTTTTCCGTTTCTGTCAGCTGTTCGTACAAACACACAAACTCACAGACACAGGAATATCTGCACGCCTTCCCCTGAGCAAAAAGACGTCACGCGGACGGTGGATGTCGAAAGTCTGGGCATATCAAGTTTGCGGGGAGAGGCGAACCTGACAACCACACACAGACCTACTTTCTCCTTCTGCCCATGTCTGTTCGAGGCTCAAGACTGGAATAATTGTCAGAGTCCCAGTTTCGGTGTTTAATTAGACTGATGTACAACGTTGTCCTGGTGCAATTGCATAAAAATATCCCCCCACACCTGAGCAAAACAAATGAGTCTGCCATTCAATTTCTCCGTATTATTATTTTTGAAAAATGAATGAATTATCCACTAGGAAATAATTGTCATTCCGAGAGGCTGAAAAGGGGTATTATCATAAATCATGCCTCATAAAAAAACCAAGACAGACACAATTAATCAGCTCTATCTGAGGCTGAGTCGCGCTAGCTGCCGCCTGATAAGGTCTGCGGCACACTGAGAGCTCATCCGGGGCACCCTGGTTCCCTGGAGAGGAACGAAGTGAAACCCCGATCCAACCCAGAACCCACCAAATTACATTAAAGGTTATTGTCAGAACATCGCAAAGACTGCGGCAAGAATTTAATTTGACCTTTCCTCTCGGCCTGCTTTTGCCATTTGTAATATGCAACACATGCAAAGGGGGTAAATTCATTAAGGGCGGCCTCCCCGCCGTAACAATCCACATCACTGATTGTTAAGGTGGATGCAGGATGCCATCCATTCGATCCCCTGGCGGCCGCGCACAGAAGCACGCGACGGTTTATTTCCGCGGCGGTCGCGAACGGAGGCAGGGGGAATCCACGCGTCACAGAATGAAGAAAGGAGGAAGTGACAGGATAGATGCGTTAAAGAAAACACAATGAATACACAAAAACAACGCAAACAACCGAAAAATGAAACATACTTGTTTGGGGGCTTCTGCAGAGGTTGGACTCCAGTTCCAATGAGTCCATTGGACTCAAACATCACTGTGGGAGCAAGGGGGCCGATTAAAAAAAGAAGAAATCAAATGTAAAATTGAATTAAAATATGTTTCAAAATTGGGGCTTGTTGCCTACCCCGCTACAGTCAACATGAAATCAAAATGTGCTTGTTTTCAAAAGCTCAAAGGTGCACAAAATGTTTTTAAGGAACAAATAAAGACCATTAAAGGGATATTTTACCCAAAAATGAAAATTCTGTCATCTCACACTTTACTCACACTTTTGTCATTTTAAACATGAATTACTTTCTTCCGCAAAACACAAAAGAAGATAAATTGAAAACTGTTGTAAACTGAACAACAGCAGTACCCATTGGCATTGGTTTCGGGTCCATGTAATAGAAGTGAATGGGTACTGTTGAAATATCATCTTTTGTGTTTTGCATAAAGAAAGTCATATGGGATTGATGACAGATTTTTCATTTTTGGGTGAACTATTCCTTTAAAATTCCTTTTCAGCTGATGTCACCAAGCCCTTTTAATTTCTAACCCTTCTCCTGCAACTAGCTGTCATACAGAGTCGTGGTCCTGGCATTGGCATTTTACCTCTCTAAATATCCCGTTTAACGCAAAATATCAAGTATTGTGATTGTACTTTTGTGTTGAATAAACAATATTTCCACCAATCCAGGTTACTTTCAATGCAAAAATTCAGTTCCTTAAACCTCGAATCCATTTCAAAGCGCTAAGGTGCGATTCAGGAACAACCCGTTCATCCAGCATTAGCCGTAAAGGCCTTGAATTAGCATCAGCAGTTAGCGTGGCCGCGCCAGACAGTGAACCGAGACTACCAATTTAAAGTGACACACAGAGTTAGTGTGCATGCTAATGGAGGCCGGGGGCCGCTGCCCCGCTTCATTTGGAGGCTCACGCTGAAGAGAGCGATCACTGATGACGTTGATTGTAAGTCTATGTGTACAGAAAGAGCTCTCTCTGTAAAATGTAGCATTTGGCCTCTGTCACTGGGGATCAGAACGGCTAGCGCACACAAGCGTCGCGTTCGCTTCTTAAAAAAAAAAAAAAAAAAAGGCAAGCAGAAAACCTGGGCCCTCTCATGTGCTGAATGGCTAAGTGCACCCCTTTTAGGAAATGTGAAGGAAATTTGGACTATATGGATGGGACGTGACCTCTTTATAATTAATGAAAGCTGCTACAGTGCATGCCAGAAGTGGTGTAATAGCGCAGGTCTAGTCAATGACAAAAAATAAAGAAAATATTATCAAATTATACTCGCACTTCTTTTTGATTCAAGTGAATGAAGGCTGTCAGTTACAATTTGTCTAACATCACCTATTGTGTTCTATAGGACAATGTAAAGGTACGTAAATAATCATGTTTTTCATTTCAAAGTAAACTTTACCTTTAACTGTATTGTGAAAAATACAGTTAAAAAGTGAAAAATCAAAAGACCCCAGTCTATTTAAAATTTGGCACACAGCACACAACTTAAATTTAATGTATAGACTAAGTGTGTTGTTGAATGGTTTGTTATATCGTACCTGTGATTGAGGTGTGTGTTTATCTATACGTGTGTGTGTGTGGTCTGACGAGGAGACAAGGGCAAATTGTCACATTTTCTCAGCGAGCGTTTGACGTTTATCACACTGGACTGGTGACTGCTCAGCTTATTAGCATGCACAATTACAGCTCTATAAGTGACATCTGATTAATAATGTATACAATTTTCACAGGTCAGAGTCACACGCAAATATGTTTGCAGAAAAAAAGAGAAAGACTCGTCCAAGGACAGACAGAGATCGTTCATTATACATACGCACACACTTCTACGTAAACGCACACATGCACGTTGAAATATATATGAAATCGTGTGTATATATTATTTAGCGTTTTTCTCACACCATAATGTGACTACAGTGCATTTTGTTAAAATATTTTATATAAAGTTTGACACATTTATTATCATTATGCCATTTAGAATGCTAACATTGAAATAAAACAAAATTTGATAAAAATGTGATATAAATAATTTACTGTGTTTTATTATAGTCAGTTTCATCAAAAGCATACGCCTGGCCGGAAGGTAACTTCCGGTCTGTGTTTGTTGATCGGTGTGGCTGGTTGCTAATAATCTAACTATTTAATTTATTGAAATTAATATTAATTTATATTTTATTGTATAATAACTGTATTAAATAAACAATTTGTGTTTTATTTCGTGGATCGTGTCATTTTGTGGCATTTAAGTTTGGCCAAGTAACGGTTCATCTACTGGTAACCCAAAATAATACTGACTAGACATACTTTAACTTGCTAGCTTATGTAATTTACTAGTTATTTCTTTTGCTTGTTATCAGAAATAAACTGCAGGAAGTAGCAGAAGTTAAGTTTGGGTCACAAAAGCGTGCATGCGCATTAACGTTTGTTTATGTTGTTGCTTTGAAACCGTCTATACTTATTTATGTTTATTGCTTATAAACACACAGTCACCTTCCAGTGTGTGTTTACAGGTTTGTATATTTCTTGGATTGTGTTTCCATAAAATAAAAAGTCCATATAAAAAGCGACATTGTTTTTGAAATGAACTTATTTGCTAGTAACAAACGTTTAAAAAAAAGGGCATGTTGCAAGAAAATCTATTCACTGTTCTCCATTTGAACTACTGTCACACTTTAAAAAAGTCGTTTAGTAGCCATTCTACTTAGTTAGCCGTGTGTATTTTTGTTTGTAACTGTGTGTATCTCACCTGTGTGTGATCTCATGTGTGTGCGATAGTGGCTGGGCTGACTGAAGCTCTTCCTGCACACAGGACACACGTATTCCCCCTGCTGAGACCCTGACCTCGCCAACCCTACAGTTCAAACACAGAAAGAAAAAACACAAATCAAAACGAATAGAAAAAACATGTAGCAAACCTGTGAAATGAAAGGGAGAGAGAAGGGCGCTTGCATCATTAGTATGTTTAATGTGTCATTATGGGATGCTACCTTCAGGGCTTGGATGGGGAGCTGTCACTGTGCATCACAGGAGCATCTCCGACAGCCTGACATGAACACAGGCCCATGTGACCGCATAAATTACTGTGAATTAAAAGCCCTGGCCTGTGACGTGCCCCCATCTGCGCAACCATGTCACATGTCAGGTGTGCTGCTTTCCCATTCCTCCCTCTCCTTGTCTTCTCCCCTCTCTCTCTTTGCTCTTTTCCTGCCTGTCGCTCTGGCTACGTCAGCTCTCATCCGCGCGGGGGGAATCGCTCGGACACGTGCTGAAATAACGGAACGGAAGTGGAACCCGAAGCAACCGGCTTCTCGGTTCCCCTCAGGGCGCTTTAAGAACGCGAGCTGAAATGCTGTCCCCTTGGCTCCTGTCCATCACCTGGCACGAGCGGTCCTACCTGCTCCGACCCCCTCGGGCTCAGCTTACCAGCCGTGACTGAGAGCGTTGGTGGCGGTAGCGAGCAAGGCTACGTTTGGTAAACACGAGTCCGAGGGTTTTTAGCATACGGGAGCCACGCGACGGCCAAAGCAGCGGACAGCACAAACAAAAGGAAAGTCTAATATCGGAAAGGTCACTTTATCGTATGTGACTCAAAGGGCTGGCCAGCGCTGATGATATCCGGCCGGACAGCTGACAGAAATTTCTACCGTCTTTCCGTAGAGCTACACCAAAGCGAGCCAACTGCCGTGCGCGATGTCCTCGAATAAAAAAGCGCAAAATGTATTTTTCAAAGCAGCTGGTGGCTTAATTTGCTCTATCATTCATTCACTCCATGAGTTTGCTGCTTTGCATATTTGCGGTGTTGAGGCGCTCTGACCTCTCGGAGACCGCCCGGCACGCCGTTCTGAGCACGATGTTCAAAGTTCGTGATGCCTCTAAGCAATGGCTGTCTCAAATGTTTTTAAACACCTTTATAGCTTACATGATGATGAAGAGATTACTCAATAGTTCCATTAACCTTTGCATATATGTATGTGGGCATAACAGGTTTTGTGAGGGCATTTTTGTTAGCGATTTTGCTGCTTCCACTCACAAAAATTAAGTTTTGATATATTTACGGTAGAAAATTTACTAAATATCTTCATGGAACACGATCTGTACTTAATATCCTAATGATTTTTGGCATTTTGACCCATACAATGTATTTTTGGCTGTTACTACAGTGCTACTTAAGTCACATATACACCCTCATACCTGCTTGCTCTGCCATGGTGTTGCTGAAGCCCCAGTGGTGGTAAAGTGCTGCTAGGTCATGAGGGCCGCAGTTCTTCAAAAAGCTCAAGATGTCCGTCACGGCTTCTGGACTGTCAGCTGCCGACTGCTTTCTGGACTGAGTGTGTGAAGACGGTCCGCTTAAACCGAGTCTGCTCCAAGACTCGTACCCAGCCACAGACTGCGTATCCTGAGAATCGGATCTCCCGGGATTCTGAGGAGCACTGGCTTTTGAGCTCCTTTGATCGGAGAGGTTGTGTTTGCTGGAAAGCATAAAATGAAGTCCTTCTTGAGGTAGCAGGCTACTTTCCATCACTCTACTCGCTGTCTTTAGGTTTCCAGTCTTCTGCGAACTCGGCGTGGGCCGCGAGGAACCGTTTTGACGGACGTCTGTTTTGTGTTTGCCACCTGCCAACTCATCTGTCCTGGACTTGCCGGTCTTGTGTTTGGAAGAGTGCGACGACGCCCCCGGTGCTGTGGCCGCGTGCCAACTCTTGTTTTGCGAGGAAGTAGACTCGACGCCACTCATCTGTGATTTCGATTTCTTTGTCACCCCAGGGCTGGAATCAGGTGGGCTCGTTCGACAAGTTCTCATCTGGGGCAAAGAAGGACAGTCTTTACCCTCCAGAAACGGAGGCGGCCCGGTGCGTCTCTTTATGTCAAGAAGCGATTTAGGCCCCTTGAGGCCGTTTTTCGGGGCCCACTTGGGCACCAACGTAGTGCTGTCAACTTTGTGTGCAATTCGTTGGTGGATCCAGAGAACTTCTGGATAAAACGTTGCATAGGAGCAATAAGGACACTGGTGTTTAACCAAACTGTTCGACACTGCGGATGAAATGTCCAACTTCTCATGATCCACCTCCACAGAGAGATTAAGCAGACTTGCACCCACTTTATCCGTGGAGTTGCCGTCTTCCGGCCCTTTGCTCTTTTCATCCCCGCTCTTAGCAGATGAAACAGCGTCGCTCGGTGCTGCCCTCTCCAGGTGGGTTGAGGTGGTAAAGGGCCAGTAGGGCTGCTGCAGCAGGGCATTTCTCAGCCTAGGAAAGCCTGTGTGGTTGGTTTGGTGAGTTTGGCTTTGGCTGAGTGTGCTGGATAAGGCATCACTCCTCTGGCCCCACTCCCTGATGGCCAAATGATGAGTTTGGACGTGAGTGGTGATGGCTGAGGGCTCCGAGGTGCAAAAGTCACAGTGGTCACAGGTGTATGGCTTTTTATCTAAAGAAATCAAAACAGACACGTGTTTGTTAGCACAGAACAACAGTGAACAGTGAAATGTAGAGAACGTGCAGCAGCTTAACATTTAGAAATTAGATTTTAAAACAATGTCTGGGTTGAACCACAAGATGGCACCACATCACCATGAAATTGCTAAGTTTGCATGCGCTTTACTAATTTCAGTAGTAAATGTCAAACACCTATAGCTTTATGCTGGCAACACCATGGTCATGGGTTCGATTCCAAGGGAATGCAAGTACTAATAAAATGTCAATCTCAAAAAATAAGCGACCACAATTATTTCCTTCTTCAGTAATCTTACTATTTTTAGGTACATGTTTAAGTTACATGATCATTTTGTTTCATTCTGTGAACTAGTGACAAAATATCTCTAGAATTCATTATATGTATTTATTTGAAGAAAGTTGTAACTGGACAAAATTTAAAAAAATGCAGTGTTTGCAGATTTTGAATACTGCAAAGACAATTCTGTAAATTCTGCAAAGAAAATTCATATTCATGTTTAAACAACACAATACTAATGTTTTACATGTATTTTATGACCATGCTTTCCTGTAGCTCAGTGGTTAGAGCATGGCGCTAGCAACACCACGGTCATGGGTTCTAACCCAGGGATTGCACATACTCAGAAACAAATGTATAATGGAATTTAAATTGCTTTGGATAAAAGCGTCTGCCAAATGCATAAATGTAAATGTAAGCCTATATGATGGAATAAGATCACAATTCTTTAATACATCGTTTCCTCTGTCTCTCACATTGCTGTTGGGTGACTGGATGTCATTCCTGTGGTTTGGATCTGTTGAAATTCATCAGACACTGGACTGGAATTGACACGAAACAAGCAAATTCAAGACAGTGGTCTCTTTCCACAGCTGTACTGAAAGTGGCATTGGATAAAGAAAAAACGCATATAAACGCTTAAACTTCGCCAATACGCTATGATTATGCAGATAGATTGAAAACCATATCAAACTCAAAAAATGAATTCTACAATTCTACGATATTATATGACAAGCCCAAGAATGAAAACCAGAGCTTTAGTGGCTGCTGCTTTGATTATTAAGTCACGTTAGGGCTGCTTGATTATGACAAAAATAATAATCACAATTATTTTGCCCAGTGTTGAGTCGCGATTATTTACCACGATTACTTTGGAAACTAACTTAATAAATAGATATATTATTAATAAATAAATAACGTGTCAATTTAACACTGAATTCAACTTAATAAAAATAACTGAAATGTAAAAACATTTAAATAAAGTATAAATCAAATAAATAATACAAAATTAAAAAACATAAATAAGACAATTCTTGCTCAATGTGGAATGCGACACAATAATTGCTTTCCGATTATTTTGTTTTCATAATTGTTGGAAGCAAAAATTGAAATTGAAAAATGATTACGATTCATTGCGCAGCCCTAAGTCACGTTATTTATAAAAAAACGTTTAAGCTGAATAAATATGTCACAAGCAATTACAGGCTACTTTACATTCAATGTTTAGAGTTTGTCCATCCCAAGCTTTCTTGCACCCACAAACCACAAGTCAAGCGTCGCCCTTCTGCGAACATAAATGTAAGTGATGATCTACGATGTACCTCTAGTTACACGAGGTCAAAAAATGTTAACAGTGTAGCTCAGAGTTTATTATAACAACTATAAAGTAGCACAATGAAGCAACAGAACATGGCCTGGGAACTTTGCCTGAGACTACCACGTCTCATCTGTCAGCAAGATGTTTGTTTACATTTAACATGTCTCTCTCTCTCTCTCTCTCTCTCTCTCTCTCTCGCCATCTGGTTTGCATTTGGTGGCTTACACTAGCTGCTGTGCAGCTCTCATTCCGCCCTCTCTAAGGGTTATTTTTGAGCCAATTCGAGAGGAGGGGAGATAAACTTTACACTAATGTAACGGCCATAACTGCTTGTCTACAGAACACTCTTCCTGGCTGCCGGCAGAACCATGACAAGAGGATCTGGGATAATGTGCCCCTATGAATCTTTTAGGGCAGATAAATAGCATGGAAGAGCACTCTGCACTTTTTTCACACCTACATAAAACATCAGCGTCGAGTGGACATCTGTTTCAGCTCTTACGCACAATGAAACCTCTGTTCTGGAACATTCCTGCCATTTCAATCCCTAAGAGGCCATCTTTTGTTTTAGCCTATTTTGTTTTTCCTAACAGGGAAAATCTATCGGCTTCACGCATTCGGTCTCACCTGATCCATTTATAGACAATTCATGTGCTAGCCAACTTATCTTTTAAGTATGACAGGAATTATCTGTCTATAAATGGCCTGACAGATTCAGGGCTCTATGGGGAATATTGGCTTTGTTGAGATATCTGCCATCTGTAGTATTTTCCAGTTACCCGTGTGTTTTGACTAAAGGTTTGCGCTGAGATGGGGAAAGTGGAAAAGGGGATACAAGTCTTTAGAGCTGTCTTCCTGAAACAGGAAGTCTACAAATAGTACTGTGCAAAAAGGCTAGACGGCTCTGGTCTCAAGCTAAAGATTTAACAATTCAGACATTGATTTTGTACCTTGAGATCTTGAACACAACAAACAGCTTTAAAGATCTCACATTGGCTGTAATCTGTGACTTTTATGGAGAGAGGTTGTCTGAACATCGCTGCTAGGTTTTGTGTGTTTTAAGATTGAAAGCTAGAGTAGCATCAAATGAATAAAATGTCTAGAACAGAATTTAAACTTAATTTTAAGTTTTAGGCACAAATGGAGTGAAGGTAAAAATATAAAAGAATATAGTATTTCTCTGACTTCCCTTATGAAACAAAAATATATTGGAATATCCTAGAAAATATGATCCAATACATTAATTAAATACATGAAAAGTGTCAATTCCTTACGCATTATTCAATATATTTTAATATATTAATGCATTATTATTATATATGTTCATATATTAAATAATTTATTTAAAATATGTTTTCTGCATATAAGGGTTCTTAAAGTAACAGTTCTCAAAAAAATGAAAATTCTCATTTATTCACCCTCTTGTCATTTTAAACCTGTATAACTTTCTTTCTTCCCCAAATCACAAAAAAGATATTTTGAAAAATGTCGGTAACTGGCACCATACAATAAAAGTGAATGGGTGATGCTGCTGTTTGGTTACCAACTTTCTTCAAAATAGCTTCTTTTTGTGTTCTGCAGAAGAAGGAAAGTTATACAGGTTTAAAATGACAAGAGGGTGCGCAGAATTTTCATTTTTGGGTAAACTATCCCTTTAAGAGGAATTTGGTCTATATGTCTTAAAATATGGAAATAATTACATAACATGACTGAATAAAAAATGAATAAAATAACATATATTAAGCTATAACTGCAATTAAAGACCAAATGGAGATAACAAGCAATGCACAAACTAACTCATGTTACTAAACATGTTCAAACGTGCTGCAAAACGTCTCCACAAGGTGGCACTGTTCTCCTCAACTTCAGCTTCAGAGTCAGTATCTCAACAGCTAATCTCATACAGTATCTATTAAGCCAACCATGTTTGTATCCTCCGTCCCTTTACATGGTTCCCTCTCTGTTCTAATACATGCCAGCAATATTTAACAGAACCCAACAATGTCGATTTGCTGGTTCAGGCGTGTTGCATAAAAGTTCAATCTGCAGGTAGGTGGCTCTATGAGAGTAGGATGAATAATAATAACATTGATAATAAATGCTTATCATGTCATTTCTAAAGTGATCAGAGCAGATAAAGAGATGCTTCATCCTCCAATTTAATCACTCCAGTGGTGTTTCCAGTGGGTGAGAGGATCAAGGCAGTTGTTGTAAAGCACATTTTTGCTTTTTCCTGGACCACCTTGTGGACATGATCACATTTTTAGTTTTGCTACTTCAGCATGAATAAAACTGCTGACAATCCTGAGAATCTAGGACAGAGATCTCCCTCCTGGAGATCTTCATGCTCTACCTGCATCCAACACACCTGAACCAGATCATCAAAGCTCTCAGTTTCGTTTGAAAATGATAAGCAATGTGAACCCCAGTGTATGATGTTCATGCATTACTCATAATCACATTACTGGTCATAAATATTTTATGCAGAAATTCTCTCTATTTGTATTGTATGAATGTGCACTTCAATTCAAAGAAGAGACATTAGTCAAGTGGCTTTAAACTACTGACAATTTACATTTATCTATAAAAATTAAATGGCCTTTGCGACCTGTGTTCGATTCACGTCTCGGAAGGTCCTTTGTCGATCTCCAACTCAACAGTTTTGCTCTCATCTCTATACTGTCCTATCATAATCAAGGCCTAAACAAACTTAAAAATAAAAGAAAACAATGTCCTTACCCGTGTCCCCAGAGGACCCAGTCCTTCTCTGATCCCTGATGTGTCCTGCTGATTCCCCTGCTTTAGATGGACTGGACCCTGCTTTCCGAAACAATCCATTTCCACCAATGGCTTCACTCAAGCCCCCATGTCTGATTAGCATGTGAATCACCATCTGTTGCTGCGTGCGGAAACCCTTTCCACACTCCATGCACTCCGAGGTTTTCTGGGAATTCTTCCGGCTCGGACGAGAAGTAGGGCGGTACTCGGAATCGCTCAGGTCCTCCGGGCTTCGCTCGCATGTTGAGGCCTGGCCGTTCCTTTCCTCGTTGCTGTGGTGATCTGTTTTGGAGCCGTCAGCTCCTGCCCCTCTGCGTTTCTTGGCTGGGATAACCGAGGAGGAATCGAGCGATTTCTTCCTCTTTTCCTGTCTCAACAAGACGTACTCGCCCTTCTCCCTGTCAAAGGCTACATCTGCATCCGCTAACCTCTCCTCCCAACCCAAGCTCTTCTCTGTCACCTCCACCACTTTACCTCTGGTGGCCAGCTGCCAAGCCTGGTAGCTACTTACTGGATCCAGCTCCGGGATTCTTTTTCCAAGAGTCTCCTCAGTAGAGTTCTCCACCATTCCTCCCGGTTTTAAATTTAGGAACTCCAAGAAGCAAGTCTTGGTGACAGACGCAAAGTCCTTATTATTGATATCGCAGTGGGCCTGCTTAACATTTCTGTGGACCTGCTCGTGCAACTGCAAGCTTTTGCGGTCGTGAAAGAAGTTCCCACACTTGGCACAGAGTTCATACAGACACATCTCATTCACCAAGTTGGACTCGTCTTGCGCTACCTCGTTGACCGTAGCAGGACGGTAAGAGTCGTTCTTTGGTTTTAACTTGGTGTTGTGGGTCTTCATGTGACTTCGTAGGAACCAGGCCTCGCGAAAGCGGCGTCCGCAGATCCGGCACCCATGATCCAAACTGTTCTGATGCTTCTTCTTGTGAGTTTTCAAGAACCAGGCTTGAGTGAATACTTGGTCACACTGTTCACATGGAAACTCCCCTTTACCAGCCTCCTCGGATTCTTTGGTGACTGCTTCCTCTTCAATAGGATGTACCTTCTCCACATGAGCCTGCAGCTGGTCTTCCTGCAAGGCCTCATATGGACACAGTTCACATCGGAAGACTTTGTGAAACTCCTGCATGTGCTGTTCGAGCTCCGTCTGACTGGGAAGTCTCTTCCTGCACAAAGAACATTGCAAGGGCTGTTTGAGGTTCTCACCGGAGGTCCTTTCCTTCTTTCCACTTTTCTTCCTCGTTTTGGTCGTATCCTCACCGCTGACAACCTTGTTGCAGGCTGAGGTGCTTTCAGTTGGACTAGAACAACCTTCTTGCTCCTCAGGTACCCCTCCTTCCTTCTCCCCCTCCATGTCCGCATTCTCCTCCTCCCCTCCGGCGCTCTGGCTGAGGCCGTCCAGTTTGTGGCTACGGATGTGGGCTTTCAAGCTGCCCTTCTGAGCCGAGCGGTGCTCACAGTGGGGACACTTGTACGGTTTCTCCCCGGTGTGCTTCCTCATATGCTGAGACAAGGAGCTGAGGAACGGAAAGCTCCTTCCGCACAGTTCACAAGTGTGACCTTGGCTCTTCTTATCCTCGGGGTTGTCCTGGACTGCTTTGGAGAAGGTCTCTTCCGATGCAGCTTCCTGTCGTTCCACGTCCATCTCGAGACTCGAATATTCCACTATGCTGCTATCTGTTGTCCAATTTATTAGATCCTATTAAATCCGTCTCGCCTGTAGTCATTCGGCCCGAGTAAAAGTTCTCTCTATCAAACGTGGCATTGTTGGTAGTTCAATGTTGCTTTTGTCTGGAGTATGTCTAGGGCTCTTTCGCCTATGAGTCATCCTACCAGCCAATGGGATGCTTCATGCTGTCACCTGAGAGGAAATGGAGACAAAACAGAAGCAATTTTGAGAACAAGCTAATGAGTAAATAAAGGTTGTGCAGCAATGCATCTGTCTATAGCATAAGTAAACGAAAGACAGAACGCTTTTTGTGCTTTTTAAACAGCTATTGTTATGAATCATGCATTATTGTGAGAATTATCTAACAGCTGTATAGACACACAACTGTTTGGGTCTGTATTTTAGACAACCCCCAGCTTACAAAGTCCTTTTATTTAATGTCATCTGACAGTCTTTTGTTCAGACAAAACTATTCGTTTAAGGCAGGATCCATACTGCAGGACTGAATACAAAAGACATAGTACATTGAGTTTTATGCTGCACCATTTACAAGTAAGTGGTGGAGAAAGAGAGAAAGACAAAGAACACAAGAGAGAGAGAGACTGCGGATCCTCATACTTGGAATGGCACATTTTTGGGTAAAGTCTTACAAACAGATTGTCTCATATAGTTCAAACGAATCCATAGACACAAATACAGTAAATAGTGTTCAATATTACAATAAGAAAGTAATAAATTGTTTTAAATACACGGTACACGCACACCCAGAACTGGAATCAGGATATCCTGCCATTCAGTTCTGTTTTCTATCAATTCTAAACATAGCAAACCTTTCATGCATTCTTCAAAAATGATTATGCTGACTGATCTAATGTTTATTGTGGCGTCCCACCTGTGCATGTAAATGCATGTCTGTCTTTCTAGTTTGTGTGCAAAGTCTGAGTAAACATGTAAAAATTATTAACAGGCAGTCATTATCACAATATAAACCTTAAAAAAAAAAATGGTAATGAAATATTAATTCATTGTGTTCATATTAAAGTCAATATTAATTTTGTAATTATGTGAGAAAAAAGACAGCAGAGCATTAAACAAGAATATATTCTTGTTTTATTATTAACTTGTGTTTTGTTTTGAATTTCTTCCTGTAAAGCCGCTTTGAAACAATGCAACATGGTAAAAAGCGCTATATAAATAAAAATGAATTGAATAGAATTGAATAAAAAGTGGTTAACAGGAACAAATCAATTTTAGTGGTCATTATATGAAAACGCTGTAACTGACCAATCAGAATCAAGTATTCCAGATAGCAATGTAACATATGTCTGCGTGTGCGTATCATGTCTGAAGGACAATGGAACAAGTCTCAGTGCGCTTTTGTAGTTAGTATGAGCAAGTGGCTGTCTGCTCACAGACCTAAATTCATTTTGTGTGTGTGTGTGTGTGTGTGCTGAGGCGTAAAGGGACTATTCAGTGTTGGGCAAGAGAGGGGCCGGTTGGGATGGACCCTGAGGGCCGTCGCCGTCCCTCTCTCTCTCTCTCTCTCTCTCTCTCTCTCTCTCTCTCTCTCTCTCTCTCTCTCTCTCTCTCTCTCTCTCCCTCTCCCTCTCCCTCTACCGACAATCAATAATCCATTATATACCAACTACATTTCACCACTGGCCCTGCATCTCCCTCACAAAAACACACATACGCTCACGCACAAACACACAATATCGTTTCCCTCTCCACAGTTCATCTTTCGCGGTAAGTTAACTTGCTGGGCTATAAAACGAGAGGTGAAAAATTTAAGAGGAGACATTTAGGAAATTGGAAGTTTTCCTAGAGGTCCCATCATCCATTTATCTCGACTCAATGCATCCCTGCTCTAGTGTATTTCCTTTGATTGTTTGATTCGCTATGTTGGTATTGTCGGTATGACAATAGAATGGATGAGGTGCTTAACTGCATAATAACAAAACTAAAGATGCAATGCCGGTAATGAATAGTGGTTGGTTTGATGTTTGGTAAACCAATGAGCATTAAAGCACCGTAACTATGATACAGACGGGTTTGGAAGATGCATAGAAACAAACACACACACACACAACACACACATCAGCAGTGGGGTTATTATTGAAACATGGCTGTTCTCTGAGGGCTTACCTCAGCACTGCTGACCTACTTATCCCCAGACAATTCAGCTCATCTTGTAGCTCCATCAATGCAGGATCGGTGCATTTTTCAAATTGAGCAGTGTGTGCGTGCGTGCGTGCGTTTTTTTGTGTGTGTGTGTGCGCGCCGAAATCCTTAACTATCCAGTTTGGACAAACTGTGCATTTGTTCAAATTCAAGTAGACATATACATTTATGCATTTGGCAGACGCTTTTATCTTACATTGCTAATAAAAAAAAGCTGAAAAGTTGACATGATGAAAAAATCTTTTGTTTACATAGTGATGTCACAAACAGAAGACTGATTCATTGTGCTTCGTTACCACAACCAATGAGAAAACTGTATTCTAATTTATATATATATACACATCAGAAAAAGACTTAGTATTTTGTCTTGTTTTTCAGTACAACTATCTAAAAAACCTTAAATAGATAAAAAGTGACAAGCAAAGTGACCTACTGCAATCTACACTGCAAACTAACTGTAATTTTACCAAACTTTTTGAAAAATGGTAAAAATAAAAAATAAAAATAAAAAAATATTATTCTGTATTTTCTGTCACCCCAGATGCCGGAATATTACAGTTTTGAGGAAATATAAAAATGAAGTACGTTTATGCATAAACGAAGCAAAAATATCTGCCAATGGGGTAAGAATAAACAATACAGTTTACAAAAATATCAGCCGATTTCATTTTTTTATTCGAAATTATTTATAAAAACATTAAAATAATGAACAATCACAATAATCAATGATGAAACTTGTAATCCATCATTGCCAAAGCACTCCAAACAATTCAGAGGATCTCAAACCCCCCCAATCCACTATCTCTTTGTGCCCCTCGCACCAGAACTGTCACAACAGCTCACATCTATAACTCCTCTGAGCGGCGGGGTGTCCAGAACGGCCATTGTTGGATACAGGGGTCCATCCTACGCTAGAGGCCTGTCTGAAGTATGTCTGGTTGGGTGAAGACAAAGAGAAGTCCCTCCCGGTCCTATTTAGGTGCAGATCTTCCCTGGTGCCCTCACTAGCTGCGATGGAAGGGGGGCTCTAGTGCCTCGGAAATGCGTTCAAGAGCACGACAGCAGGTGCTGAAGCTATCATTGTCACATTAAATTAAAGAAAATATATTGTCGACGCTTGTGTGGACAGAAGTGATCCCCTCAGGTTTGAAACTTTGGAGCGAGAGAGCCAAAAAAGAAACAAGCTTGGGTTGGACATGGTACACTGAATGTCAAGTCCAGCAAAGTTTAAGCCTGCGTAATGTGGAATGCGAGCACAGATGTGGTCATACGATAAAATCGAATGGAGAACGGGTACAAACGTTCCCATTCAGCTTAAATGTAAAGCTTAGTGATAGAGCTCACGCAGGGTGAAGGACGTCTTTGTTTCAAGCAGTTTTTAGAAACAAAGACACAATGAACACTACTTAACTGTGGCCTGCTATGCTTTCCATGTTACATAAGCATAAAACAAGATTTATATGCAGAGATCTTCACAAATATGTTTCCCCTATGGAGACTGTCTCTCTGTTCACCAGCTATGGTTTCAGACTGATCAGGTGTTTATGGTTCTAGCGGTTTCCACAGTTACAGTTACTACGTGAACAAGACTTTTTCAACTATTTGCGTGAGTAAAGTCAACACAAAAACGCGAACAGACGCGAATTCGGTTCAGGCAAAGCAAATGATGCGAATTGGGCATTAGTTTGGTCTGGTTTGACACGTCTAGACACGTAAAGACGCTCCCCGCCACACAGTTTATTCGCGTCACTCACGTGACTAAAACCAAGTAATCCCCCAAGTAGTATAGAGTAAGAAACGCGATACTTCGCATTTACAGCATTGTGTGTCATTCCCAATATACATTTGTCTTTATACACTGTTCAAACTTCTTCACTCTAACTCGACCCTTGGAAAAAACTTTTGTGGTCAATTTAAACATAGTCAGTTTGTCAACGTAGTCAAGCCGCTATCATAAATTCAACCAAAGACCACTCTGGAGGACGTCAAAAACGCTGGTCCAAAAGAACTTCCCGTTTTGTTATTTTAACACTACACAATCGTGTGAACAAAATACGACCAACAGAACCCTTATAACCGAATCAAAATGTTAAACGTATATCTTTAAGATTTGATTATATATGAGGCTTTAAAAATATAGCTTCTGGATCAGTGTTTACATCTGTATATGTGCTAAATTCTGCATCTGGAGTCATATGAGTGAGTAAATAAACAATGACAGGATTTTATATTTAGGTGACTGTACTTTTAAATAAATATTACCTGACAAAACATTACACACATTGCAAGGCAGAATGTCACTAGTCAAAAATGCAATCCATGCATATTGGAACAGCTCTTTCATGACACGCTACTGCTGGAGTAATGAAATCATAATTAAATGATTAATGATTCATTAGCAGCCATATGCTTCAGGAAATCCTTTGCAAACATCAGTGCATGGAAAACACTCATCTTAAGTGCATTTCAAAGCAGGATTTGCCGTTAACAAACCACTAACACCAGCAGCAACACATGTGCCTGTAAAAAACACGCACGGGCACAATACCAACACAAAAACGACCGGCCAGGAAACAACAGTACGTACGGGCCGTATCTGAGAGACACAGCCCAAAGCGAGAGCACCATTCTCTGCCTTCTTATCTTTTCTGTGGCTGATGAATGGCTATAGAGCATCAACTGTCTGCACGCTTATTCAACCTGACGGCTACACCAGCTCAGCATAAACGCCCCATGCTCTGGACATTGCTCCTCTGCTCTGAGCCAGTTTGTGTGCGGGGGGGGGGGTGCGCATGTGCGTATCCTCATGTGAAAGACTGAGATAAACCCTTCCATCATACGCACGCTCTTTCTAACACGCTGGTCCGCGCAGAGCGCCAAAATCTCTGTGTGTGTGCGCGTGCAAGCGAGTGTCGGTATGTGCACTGTGCACATATGTTAGTCGTTGTATCGGTGCCAAACAAACATGTTGTGTTTGATGAATCCTAAAAAAAACACAGGGCCGAGAGAGGGCAGGAGAAAGAGCTGTAGGTAAGTCAAAATTCATGGCTCCAAATTATTATAATAGGACGACAATGGACACGGACTCGTCTTAGATCAGCGTTATCATCATTTCTCCAGTAGAGATTAAAAACACAGGAGTGCACCATGAGCCCTCAGCGCTGTCGCAACAAAACGCCACTCCCTAAAGCTTCAATGTGGTTACACAAGCAATAAGCAAGGATTACAATCCTGCATGCGTGCATGATGTCTAACCCAAGATTCTGGATTTAGACATCTTGAGTGATGATATCAATGCAAAGGATTTAGATAAAACAACACTACAGACAGCCACTTTAGGCTTGAATGTTATTACATTGTGTATCTTGTGCAACAAACGTGAATTTATGATAGATTATAAATCTATCAGATCTAGATTAGAGCACTGGGAAAATCTGTTCTTGTGTTTTTCTTTCTCTTTAAAATCATTTTACCTTTAGCACCCTGTTAAAAAAAATACAACAGAACCCTGCCCAAAACACAACAAAAAATGTGCGGATTTAATTGTTATAATGGGAATTATAATGCTTTTATTGGAAACATGTAATTGAGTTTATCGGTGGGATGTTATCTCTCAGATGGGAACCAATATAACACTATTAAATCCTATTGGAATAATGCCCAAAACACACTACAAAAATGAATTTTGTAATGGAAAAAGGTGGAAATGGGTTTCTATTGGGGTCTTTTTCATCAGGGATAGTCTTAATATCTCATACTTGCATGCATGTTTGCATCACTAAATGTACCTATTTTTATTTTTATAATCAATAGCGCACGCGGTATGAAAAAACATACATTTTGAGAAAATGCTTCTGCAGGTGTCCACAGGTGGGTTTGTATGTATGCGGTTTTCGGGCACAAATCATGCAAGTGTGCACGTACATCAGTGTGTGTGTCAGTAGTGAGAGAGATGAGAGCAGGACATCAGCAGTACGTCTTATGTAATATCTGGCCGAGCTTCTGCAGTGCTCCTGATAGCAGTATGACATAACACGTATATAGCCACACAGCTCGACCATAAACACACATACATACAGATGCATATAAAGAGGTTTCATTCATTTACAAGTTGATTTGCATATAATCAGTTATCTATTTTCATAAGCATAAAAAAATCAAACATTTCTAAATACAGTTTTTGCATCACTTCAGCAAATAGACAAAACATTTTCTAATGCCATTGAATGCTTTTTTGACATTTCTGGGATTCAATTTCATTAGATTATGTCTATATTTCAATCACAGTTGCTATCTTAAATGACCCTCTTTACATTCGGGCGTTTGGTGAACACATACGGCGAGTGTAAGTGGCTTGCACATGTACTCGTGTGGTTGCTGTGGTCTAAAGCACAACTATAATCTGAAAGCATTAACTTGCTGTCTAAAAAAAGACCTCAGAACAGGGATTAGATTATCACAGTAAGGCCAGCTCAGACACTCTCTCTCCCTCTCTATTTTTGTCTCTCTTTCTCTCTCTTTTTGCATACACAGACTAAAAATGAATACACCTGATAAAACAACAAACACAGTAACACCAGTATAGGGTGCCTTTTGAGCCTCTAACCCAAGCCTTTTATCTTTAGGTCTAGCATATGTTATGGCACAGAGCAACCTAAACCTCTTCATTGGGGTAATAGCCGGAGGGTGAGCGACTGCTGATAGGAGGGGCCGCTGTATCCCCCGGGAGTGCTAAGGGTTAAGTGCATGGCTTTGGGTTGCCAGATCTGCACCAGAAGAGCTCTTAGATTTGACCCATATTTGGCAGGCCGCACACTTCCGCTGAGCGTTATGACATCATCTAATGTTTTCAACCAAGGGGTCTATAAGGGTTAAAATCCCTGACCTAAAGCAAAAACACACTTCACTTTACAAGGATCAAATCTAGTTTTATGCACACCTCTACAGCCCCTCTAAGCTTTACAGACCTTGACAGCAGCCAAAGAGAGACACCTCAGAACCGTCTGGCCTCCGTAAGTATATCTGCGCCCTTGGCGAGAGACGCGATCGCGGTCGTTTGGTTAGAGCGTGCAGGGCAGCCAGATGTCTTTCTTGTGGCCTTCAAAGGATTGTCTCTCTGACTGTTTATTTATTAATGTCGAGTTTGCACTGTGATAACTCTCACATTCCAAATACTGTTCATTATACTGAAACAATAATACGTGTCAAGCAATAAAAATGTGATATGAAGCTAGATATTAGTATTTGCTATCGCTACCAGTCAGTGGCAAAGATGCCACCACAATGCTATCGGGTTTTGTGGGTGGTGTCCTGGGTGGCTATATCAAAAATGCGATGCAAGTATTTTTCTATTTTTCAATATTTATAACATTTGTTATTCACTATATCATTTTATATGTGTGTATCGTAGTTAATAAAGCATTTTATTATTAGAGATTAGAGATTTTGTTATATTGTCTTAACAGTAAAGAATGCAAATGTATACTGTGTGGTCATCTCAATAGTCTCTGCCAAGAAAAGAAGCTCAAGTTTCTTAAAACGGCTGGTTTCTCTCACTCCGGTTAGTTCAGAGAAGGACAGGTAATCTAACACCATGAAAACCCATCTCCCTCTCAACTCTACCCTCTGTTCTTCTTTTGCATGTTCCTGTTCTGGTAATAGAAGATTTCTCTTTTTAATGACACTCCTCATCACACCCATCTCCCATCTGCTGTGTGCGTGCGTGCGTGCGTGCGTGCGTGCGTTGTCATTTCAGCAGGAAGCCATTGCTCTGATGAGAGGTCCCACTTCCTGTTTATAGAGCAACTACTGGAGTGCAACAATAGCTGGAATTTTGATGGAGCAACAGAGAGGAGGACCGACTCAAAACCTCAGCTTATCACTCTTGTTGACAACAATAACACAAACACATCTGTGAGAAATAAGTGTTGTGTTGACATTGTTCTTGGTTGTCTATTAAAGGTAACAGCTATGAATAAAAGGCACCTTCAACTTTTGTCAATTGATTTTTTTTCCTTATTTTTTCTTATTTGATCACAGTACAGTCATGAGAATATAGGATTTTAAGCACCTCATAGGGAAGATATATGGCCTTGTTGAAATGTTGACCTCAAATATGACCAGGACAATTTTACATATTGCTGCTATCCCTCTAAAACCTTGTATCTCCACATTGCCTGACTTTTATTTTTTGCCATAAATCCTTAGTCACCCTTTATGTTTATTATCACTAGGTTTTGCAAATATCTAACCAATAAAACGTATTTAAAACATGCTTGTCAACAGTTTTTAATAATTTAAAAAAGTACTGTTTTTGCCATTTCCTGAAAAACAGCAACTTTGGACATCCGAGGTTTTGGAAGACGATATTAAGTTTACCTATACGTGATGTTTACTGTACCTATGTTACTTCACAATGGGCTGTTTGGCTCGAGCCTGATTAAAATGGTGGTGTCGAGCGCTTCCCTCTCTGAGGGATATGTCATGTCGGGCTCTCAGGGATTTGAGGTCGGTCCAGCTGGACGTCTGGTGCCAAAATGAGGTGGATTACACCCTTTAATCCCAGTCACCCCAAGGAAGTGAACTAAAGCTGCTCACATCCTCTCTAGAATGCACAACTTATTGAGATGATCTTTCAGAACGGGGTCCTATGGCTTGCTAAAATACACGTATCTCGTCCCTTAGTGGACTCGCAGCACAGACACCCAAAATGAATTAGATATTTATACAGTATCATGTGACAACCATTATACCATTAAGACTGCATTTTTACAATGACACCTTTTACACTTCTGTTCCTTAAAACCAACAAAATGAGGAAGTTAAAACTTTATCCGTTAACGCCAACAACAGAAATCGTTTGGCGTGCTAAACAAACAAAATGGCCACCCAGACAACTAGGTGTTCTGATTTCAAGGAAGCACGGCTTAAATTTCAGGTCAAACACTTTATAGTAGCTGACTAAAACGCCTATAAATACAAATGACAGAACACAAACAACCAAACAGAATAAAAGTACTCTGAACAGAAGTATTTCCTGTGTCTGTATTAAAAGCTCTCTATTAGAGGTTTGGCACTGAATGTTCGCTGTATTTTTCTCAATAAAGGACATTCCCCAGAGCCTGAACTATTAATACACTCAAAGCTCTTTCTCAGAGGAACAGCTGGTCGTGAAGAGGAAATTTGTTAATATTCCACGTTGGTTTTTCACATTGTGGAATGTACACAGCTCAGAGGACAGTCATATGACCCAGACCGACACGACTTCCCCCAATCACAGCCTTTTCAAAATGACTTAAATCCATGTTGTTTTAATGCACAAGTCAACGCCATCTGATATTTGAATCGCAATATATTAATTCACGTTTTGCCACAGCTGGCACAAATGAAGAAATAAAGAAAGAAACATGTTGTTTTACAGCCAAACCAGACACTGAATAATTTACAGCTGAAAGGCCTTGACATCCACAGGATCCAATTAGTTGAAATCCACATGCAATCAGTCCAGAGGAAAAAAGCACAACAGGGACATCTCCAGAGAGAAGAGACATTATTAGCAAGTTTCTAAAATACAGAGGTGCACTACATATAGAGAGGATAGCGGATGCAATGGAAATCACACTTTCAGCGAATAAAGAATGCGACTCTCCCATACAAATGCCCTCTGATAAGGTTTTACTGACTAGCATTGAAGCTTTAAATAGCAACAGCTATGTTTTGATAAGGTTGCATAGTATAGCATAGTTAGTAGAGTATAGCATATCATAGTATAGTTTGGGGTGGAGTAGCACAGTAGCCTAAAAACTAATATATAAAGCATCCAATGCTAATGCAAACCCATGCCAACTAAACATTTGTCTTTTTTGAAGTAAAAACAACATGATAACAGTCTTAAGAATCAACCACAATTTACGTCTATGGTGGTTAAAGGAACACTTCACTCAAAAATAAAAAATCAGTCTTGTTCCAAATCTCAATAAATGTCTTTGTTCTGATGAACACAGAGAAAGATATTTGAAAGAACGCTTGTAACAAACAGTTCGTGACCACCATTGACTACCATAGTAGAAAAAAATGCTTTATACATTTCTTTGTTCTGTTGGACACAAAAGAAGATATTTTGAAGCAAAGCAAACAATTTGGGGGCATTTTTGACTACCATTGTCATTTCTCTTACTATGGTAGTCAACGGTGGCCAAGAACTGTTTGGTTACAAGCATTTTTCCAAATATCTTTCTCTGTGTTATTCAGAACAAAGAAATTTAAATTGTAAGTAATGATAAATGATGATGTTCTTACACTGGTAAAAGCAAACAACTAAAAACAAAACTGGGCAAGTTTAGATTGCAGAATCTGTCCAATCCAATTTTTAGAGGCGTTATAGTGAATCAAAGAAACACAACAAATTATCATTAAAATTCTCCGTAACTGTCAGACTGGGTGGTTCATACAACTTCAAGAGAAAAAGGACCGTTTCATGTACGTCTGAGGGCGAAGCTGCAACATGTTTGTGTAGTTTCCAGATAATAGCAACATGGCTTGCTTCCATAATCTCAAATAAAACATTTGTTAGACTGTGTGATTTGGAATTACTAAATGAAATATCATATATCTGTATATATGTAGGTTACGGTTTGGATTTTGTGAAATCAAAGGATGTGACTCTGCTACGGTTGACAGATGGTTGAATGAAACAAAAGTCACTTGCAGGCATGGACAGAAAAATAAAAACTGCTGCAGTGACGGCTCACAGCATTCTGGACATGATGACAGTGAGGTCATGGTCAAAACAGTGATGTGTGCAGTATACAGTACCAACCTGTTCCTGTTGGAACGTGGGACAGGAAGATACACACTGCCATCACTTGTTATGCTCTCTAGTGCCAAAGCTGTGCCCCGCTTAGCTCTCTCATTCTCTCTGCCCGCTGCTGCCAGCTCAACCATGAGCCAAGCCCTCCACTAGACACTGACATTCTGCATGACCAACACTGTTTACACACACAAATTCTGGACAAACCCTCTAAAACAATTTCTGTGATGAAAAAGTCAAGTACTGAATTAAATGTGACTAGTTTTGGTTTAGTTTTATTCTTTGGGTAAATATGCACAAGTAAAAATATAAATATATCTTAATCTCAACATTCTGGAAAAACAGATATAGTTAGTTTAGCTGTTCTGTGTTAGGGCGGTATTAGTGCCACAGATGAAAACCAAATCTTTCACTTTGTGCAATTATTGTCTGCAAAAGAAAACAAAATAATGAGTTTAATCGATGTCAGTCTACGACGCACGTTCATGAGAGCACCATGCCGCTCACGTATCCACGATACACCAATTCCGTGGTTCGATTCGGTACAGGGTTTAAGAGTCATGGTTCGGTTCGATGTGGGTGCAGGGTTCATGGCATGGCACCAGCAATGCTAAAAAAAAAAAAAAACACTAGATTTACTTTTAACTTCATAATAATAACAACAATTTAACTTCTTAACTTTATACATTGGCTTCACATTTCTCTTTGGAAGACAGTAATTTAAGTGTTTAATATTTAGAAAAATACAGCTAATAGTTGTTAATTGTCATAGTTGTTTAAGGTGTTGTAATTAGTATTTAATCAAATGTAAAGGAAGAATGAGTCACGTGAGGTGAGCAGCGCATACAGTAGGGAGAGCATCTGTGACACTGCCGGCCACTGTACAACAATAAAAATTTGCATTTCGTAATTTTAAATACATTAATGAGCAAAACCTCTTTGAGAACCTCATCAAGAAGCTTATATGGAAATTGAGTAAAGTTTTTGGGGTGAAATTATCTCATTAAATATTTATTATCTCTTAAATATAAGAATTTCAATAAATATTGATGTAATATGTTTTGGTTTTTAGTTTTCCATACAAATTCATTCATTCAGGAACATTAAGGGACTGAACGCAAGCATCCTGAACACTTTTTGGTGCCACTGTATATTCGTCCTATGAAATTGCCTTACCGAAAACAAACTAAACCACAAAGAGACATATAATGAAATAAATATCACCAAATTAAGGAAGACATCTGTTCTCTCCTAACCTGGATGTCTTAGCAAATTAAATTCTTCATGTGGAGTCTCTCCTCCCCCTCAGCTGCACCTAATCCCACTGATTTAATCATTTTTCTTCAGCCCTAATTTTGCCTGTTAGAGGGCTCTGATGCAGGCTGGGCGTGCTCTCTATTGATTGGTGGATTGAGCAGATTACCCTAATAGCAGGATTAGCGCCCACATGTTGACCACGCGTGGCAGAGCCACTCGACTGTGGTGCCAGCTTTCGAATCAGATGGCCAGGGCAGCAGCAAGGCACAACTTACTTCTTGAAACTAAACAAGTATGTTCGATTAGTTTAAGATGTCATCAGTTAATGTGGTCAAGATCACTAGCACTATAACACTTAAAAGTATTACTCCCTTTTCAATTTAAACCTTTCTTCTGCAAAACACAAAAGATATTTTGAAGAATGTTGGCAAAGAAAAGCAATTAGTCCCCATTTACTTCAATTGTATGGACATAAAACCAATGCAAGTAAATGGGACCAACGGTTTTCTGTTCCCAGCATTCTTCAAAATATCTTCTTTTGTGTTCTGCAGAAGAAAGAAAGTCAGACAGGTTTGAAATTACACAAGGGTGAGTAAATAATGACAGAATTTTCATTTTGGGGTGAAAATCCTTTTACACGTGTTTACATGCCTTAACACTGTATGGGTGGAGTATCAGAACATGCCAATGTAAATGTCATCATTATTATGTAGATTATGCTTATTGTGTTACTATTAAAATGACTGAAAATATTTCACAATAGACATGACTGTTAGGTTACAGCAACAATAATTCTAAAGAATCCGATTTGGTTGAAATAGGTCCTGACAATATAAATGTTACCTTACCTCATGATTCATACCAAACGTAAATCAAGACCCTAACTGGAGAAGAATAAACAAATTTGTGGATATTTCTTTCAGAATCATTGCTCCTATGAGAATTAATAGCAATTTATCATTCTCCATCTGCAGCGGACCCTTAAGAATTGAAGAGGCGTGTGTGCTTGTGAGTTCTTTAAAGCAATTTCCTTATTATTGTTTTATTAGACTCAACGCACTACAGTCAGCTGTTTATCAAACAGACAGTTATTCAAATGATCCCAAAACAGGTAAAACTGCATCTTGGTTGAACAAAACATCCAGTCACATACTCGCTCATCTTCTGTAAGAAGGTGTGTTTTATTTAATGAATACTTCTTTACTTTTCCATACAAATGAAGTCACAAAACAGATTCCCCTCTTACTAATAATAAAAACTGCCTCATTAAAAATGACTCCACAAACTTCACCAAAACATTTACTGTGCCTGCTGCCAAGTACAAATGACACTAATGGTTAAGCAGCCTGAAATTGCTCTCCGGTATAACAAAGGCATTAAAATATTAAAGTTGCGAATGTAAGCTTTTTTGGTGTGTCCAGATGGGGGAACTAGAAGCTTATTCAGGCCATGGAAAAAGAATTTTAGTAATCTACTGCTGATCCTTCACAATGGCACCCTTGTGCTTATTGTTTTTCCCTCCCCACTGCTTCTACTCAAAGCCACTGATAATGTTAATGGTCCCTTCCTCCAGCTAGCCGATCCTGAGCTATTAGGGGTTGCGGGAGGACTGTAAATGCTTGTTAAGTCATAGTAGAATGTCGAGGGGGACGTACAGGGTCAACTTTCCAAGGTCGGCACAAGTTCAGGCCGTAAACTTCAAACGGCGCGGATGGATCGGGTGAAAATTGTCTGGCGACAAAGGGGCATTTAAAATGAGGACTCCTGAGTCCTGGGAGATACTCTGTACGTTGCGCAATGTTATTTAATCCAGTGAACCTAAGTGGAAGCTGTAAAAATACTAGTAGAGTTCTGCGTATGACGTGTTGAGGTGCTTTCGATGGGACAGATAGGACAGATATCCTATAGATTTCTAAATCAAAGGAGAAATCACCTTTAACATATCAAACTTTCATTTTGAAAGCCGTGCATTTCATTCTCATTTACAGAAAAGTATTGCAGAAGAAAAAAATGCATTTTTGAGCATTTATATAGTGGAACTCAACATTGACCATTCTCAGATGAAGAACTAAAACAAACAAAAAAGCACTTTCCTTTCATCTCAAAACAATCACAGCTGGAATTTTTAAGGTTGCTGAGGTCTCTTCACAACTCAAACACCAACACCCACTCGCTCAATCCCGAATGGACACGCTAGAGTTTGTTTGATTTATCCTGTCAATGTATGTTCACACGGAAGTCACGTAAACAACTTGCTTCAATGAGACTTTACAAAGTACAGTAAGCAGCTGCGCATAAAAGGGAAGTGACTTTGGTCAAGGTCCATGCAAATATCTTGCACTGCTGCAAGGTGTGTTCTTTGTCTATCAGCACAAAACACAAAAATAGCCATCTATAGTCATCATGTTTAAGTCATGAATGCTGTGTGGCATGAACAAACGGTTACTTTACACTGTATGAGGGAAATATATGCAGATGATGCTTTGAGGTGTTTGTTCGACCTGAATAAACTGGTTAGTAAACAACTTTAGTAGACAAATAGCTAGGAAAGTTGCTTTAATAACACACAAATATCTAAAAAATCTCTCAACCTTATCTGACCCCTACAAAATGCGTTTGTGGGTGTAACAATGGTTCAGTCACATTACATAACTTGAATAAAACTAGTTCATTCAGCTGTTAAATGAAGCACATAAGGTTATCTGATAAAACAAATATTGAAATTGTAAACATAAACCAGAAGGCCATTATAACCCTGGCTTGCAATAACACATCCAAAACAGAATAAAGTCGCTAGGAACACACTCAAACCCACAACAGAAAGAAAACTGAAGTATCCCATTCAAAGTCATGTTGGTCAAAAACAGAGCCCTCATTACAAAGCAAGGGGTATTAACCAGCGTGCTGACGTCATCCCAGAAGCACCCCACGGTTCACCTCATAATGCAAAACAAACTTCCTACTGATGCTCATTTGTGCCACGAAACTTCCCTGCGTTATTCTACTGTTACATGAACTTTTAGCGAACTGAAGCAGACGTTTTTTGGCACAATGACACCCCATAATGAAAATGCATTCGCCAATCTTCTCCATATAGGCCTATTCATCACTCTTATTATCATACATACACAACACCAATTGTTTCCGGGCAAACACAATAAAAAAGTATCCTTACATGTAGGCCTATATAAAAGTGCATGCATACGAACGTAAACATTATAGTGAGCACGAATCAAACTAGGCTAACATTGCATGCACCGCAACAAAGCAGCTGTCTTACCATGTTTTTATTTATTAGTTATCCTCTTGAGGAAAATCGCTCATGCACATTCCTTAAGAAGCACAATCCTTTGCTTAATTCATTTTCCTCATCCGCTACCCCGTATCGCGAAGATCCCGATTCAACAGGACCGTTATCCAAAAATTCCCTGTAAATCGCAGTCCGTCGTCCCCTGCGAAAGGCTTTGAGCCTTGATAATGGTAAGTTAAATGCGAACTGACAAGCATCCGACAAGCTTTCAGAGAGAGGGAAGGGGGGGAAAACGAAGCAAACAAAAAAAGTAAAGCACCAAAGCCCCGCCCTGCAACTGTATTATCTCTCAAAGTAACATTGGGTTTAGATTTAAGATCCGAAGCCAGTGATCGCTATTGTTTTACAAAAATAAATAAAAATGAAAACTCAATGTCGAAAAAAATCAATAAGCTGATGCGAGATAACTGATAACCTAATTTGATGCTGTGCAGTGCATTGCAAGGCTACTTCCTTCTAAAATAATTGCTTAAGTGATGGATCTGTTCTGCATCAACAAGTTTATTGTTTAAATGCGTTACGCAGAACCCGTGTGGGTTATGAATTGTTTGGTTAAGTAATACAATTTAAAAAAATCATATCCATCCCTGACATAAACTTTCACGAGCTGTTAAGTTATAAACAACAGAGAGCATGATGGCTTAAGTGCCTGCCTTGAAGCAATGCACAATCCAATCTAATTGTCCAAATCATACGGGATATTCAAGGAAATGAATTTGGCCCCAAATCTAAGTTACTCAAAATAAACATACAACCAAACTTCACACCACATCTACATGCCAATGTAACAACAGTCGATGTTTTTAACACTCGCAGCGATCACATGATAAAAATGCCTCAATGATCTTCAAAAGGGAAACTTCCTAAAAAAACAACAACGCGTGGACAGAGTAGGTTATGGCAAAGGTTATATGAGCAAACGAGCTAATGTAACACAGGTCGCAATTTAATGCACGACCGTCCGGCCGATACATTGATCTCTAATCTTAATCTCATCTCTATTAAGACAAACGCCGAAACAATACCTTCCACATCACGACAGCAAGCCAGCGCGATACCAGCCCGTCCGATTCTTCCTTAAAGTGGGCGAACTATCATTAAGACGACCGATGCATCGATCTTTAGATTATTATCGATTCCCCCCACAGTTTGATTCGTCATTTGATCGTCAAACTTACCTTGATACATGAAAATGACGTAATGAAGTTGTGGGGCAACGGCACAAACGCAAGGTGACACTCCGAGATGATGACAAATAAACTGTGTGGCATCCGCAGTTTCGAAATGACTTGAGCTTAGAAATCGCGATCAAATGTAGTGAGGTTGTGGATCGAGGAAACAATGCGATGACATCGACAGACGTTGATCCAGATTGAGACAGATCGACAGCGAAGTGGCCGTGTGTTTGGTGCGACACCTGGAGCGGCGATGGTTCCTCCCTCTTCCATTGACTATTGTTTGTTCAGCAGAAAGTTGGGTGATGCAGAAAGTCTATAGTAGGGTGGACTCAAAATGGCACAAGCTGTATTTACTGACACATAGTGGGCTCCAAAAATAGTGATATATGAGTTTATGTTAAAAGTTTGTGATGAAATGTATTTTTAAATAGTAATTATTTAATATAAAAATCCAGTGTTCACCAATGCATGCTTCTTTACATTACATGGTACGTAAACCAAATATATATATATATATATATAGTGATGATACGTTTTTATTTATTTTTAAATAGACATTATTTAATATAAAAGTTCTTTTTTCCATTAGGCCTACATTACATTTATGTATTATTATGTAATGGTACGTGAACCAAAGATCTATATTGTTTATTTTTTGCTTAAAAAAACAGATTTTAAAACCCAAATATAGTTTTTTCCCTCGCCAATAAAACGTCTAGCCGTTAACAAACAAGCATGTAATTGTATGTAAATTAGACTTATTTTTATATTTATACATTATATGTTTAAACGTTTTTATCAATTAATACATGACTAATCATTTCAATTATTGTACTTTTTGAGTAGCGCACACACGCTTTTAATTTTGTATTCATTTATTGCATTATTTCTTTTTGCTCTTATTGACTTTTTTCACAATTCTTACCTTTAAATAATACCCGGACCAATCTAAAATAGATAGCCAAATCCACTCACCATTCTATAATTTCCGTCTCTCGTTACATAACTTTAAAGGGTGACATGCGGTAGTGGATAATGCACTAGTTGTTTGGCTGGAGCTGTTGCAGGACACCTATGTGAAGAGTGGTCATTAGTGGCTCTCACCAGAGGCTGTGACAGCTGTCGCTTGTGGCTGCCGCTGGGCCCCAGTGCCTCCCCCTCTGCCCACAATGCTCCAGTATGAACAGTGGATCTGAAAAGACATGCAACCTGACTCCCTCATCTCCATTTACCCATCTCATATTTAATCCCAGACTCACCCTGTCATTAACCAGCAGCCACACTACCTCTGGCCTTCAGCTTTGATCATTAATCAACGTATGCTCGCAATTATCGACCGTCCCAGCTGCTTGATCAAAAGTGCTAGGTTTGCTAACTTTCATTTCTATTTCTTTCCTTGTCTATAATATTTTATGCTTTAATGCATCTTTTATTCGTCGCCTTGCGAGAGTGCTCGACAATTAGCGCGGTAAAATTAGGTCTGGTTGGCGGTATCTGGGACTGGCACCCTTTTAAGGGGTTGTTTTTGAGATGGAGAGCCGTGAGCGAGAGTAGATGGATTTTTTGGTCGTGGGGGAAGGGAGATTCTGAACTCTTTCACCCGACAATTCTTCTCAGGCACACACAAAACCTCACACGTCTGGACATAAGGATGAGTATAAATTATCATGTGACAGAAAATGCTTTGTGACTTAAATTGAATATTCAGTTTTTTGGTAAAGTTAAGGTAAATGTTTGCTTCTGGGGGATGTCTCAGTCATTGTGTTGTTTACAATAATAAAAGTAAATACTTCAATTAATTCAAACTTGCACGCTTTGAGTTGCAGACTTTGTTCTTCGGTTTTAAGATACGTTTTTGCATTCGAACTACACATCAGGTTGTGTTGACTTTATATGTCACCTTACGTCTATGTAGGATGTGATATTGTTTGAAAGCAACAACCTGTTGTTTCCTCAGCGGTGGAGCGGAACAATTTTGACTCTGAGTTAGTTTGAAGAAGTGGGGGAGGATGCTTGTGAATATTCTTCCAGCGGGTCAAAGTTCACAAGCTCCATCATGAAGTGTAGAATCCTTTTCCTGTTTCACCTCCAGCTGTGCAGTTTACTGCAAACAGAACAACATATTTCTTCAAAAACGACTTTTTTATATCTTCATATCATATATTCTTGGGTCTGTAATGAGACAGGATGTACCTACTTTAAATCTGGGACGTAGTAACATTGGTTGCGCTAAATCTACACGGTGGTTTAAAGCTGTATGATGAAATGTTTATAATGTTGCAGGAAAAGGAAGTCTAAAAATAGGTCGGCAAGGCACGTGCATTTCAGTCGTTCTTCATGGTAAAGGTAACAATTGAAACGTTATACTCGTCCCTATGTTTTAACCTCTTGTTCTTTGATTTGCAGCGTCAGGCCTGTTGCTTTGACAACAGCAGAATGTGGTGAATATTTCATGAAAGGGGGAGGGGGGAGAGGTGGTCCGCCAAACTTTGACCTGGTGACTAATCTATTCAGACAAAAAGGGGCAAACTGGAATTGAATTAAGGTGCGTGGTCAGTCTTTTGTGGGTTCTCATTTAGATGTTATGTTTACAAATGACTCCTGCTGCTTTTTCAGCTTTAAAACAATGTTCAGTTGGTTTCTCTGCCGACTTCCTATAGATTTAGATTCATTGGCATACATTACAAAAAGGAAAAGAAACAAAACCTGTTCTAGTAACTGTTTTAGAAAATTGTAACTATTAAAAAGAGATTTTATGGATATTATCTGATAGCATTTATTTATTATTTCTTTATCGTCCTTCTTTATGCTGGATGGTGAAAGAATAATAATATCAATTTTAATATAATTGCATTCTTCATAAATTTAATAATGTCACCCAGAGGTTTTTATTTTATATTATTATTACATTGCCCTTTCCAATAATCCTATACTTTGATATGTAAAGACAAAGATTTATATTTATATATATATATTTTGCATTAATGTCTTTTATAGATAATTTCATCGGACCCGCACTTCTGGTCTGTGTTTGTTGATGGTCTGGCTAATAATATAACTTCTATAATAATATTACTGTATATTCATATTTTACTGTATAATAATTATATTAAATGAACAATTTGTTGCATTTTATTGTATATACATTTTATTAAATAAACGATTTGTTGAATGGGTCGTGTAACTTTTTCGCGTTTAAGTTTAGCCAAGTAACGGTTCTTCTACTGGTAACCCAAAATAACACTGACTAGCTAATGTCATTTAATTGTTATTTATTTTGCTTGCTATCAGAAATAATCTGCAGGGACTCTATTCGTTGCGGATGTCTACCAGAAGTTAAGTTTGTGCGGAGTAACGTTTGTTTATATTGTTGCTTTGAAATAGTTTATATATCTTCGACATTTACAATTAAAGTCATGGGTAGGTTGAAACCATCTGGGTGCCTTTCAAATGTTATTTACCTGCCTTTCTGAAAATGCTTTTCATCCAAAGCCATTTTCTGTGCACTGATACAAGGTGGTCCCCCTGGAAGAACTAAGGTTAAGGGCCTTGCTCAAGGGCATAGAGCAAGAAGATGATTTCAGGAACTCTCCAGGGCCCCTCCTACAGCTGCAACTGAACCTGCAGCCTTTGTGCTCGTAGCTCGGCTCTTTGACTCCATCGTGTTGCTCTCAAGTTCTGGGCTGGTTCAATCACCGACACTCCTCAACTGAACTTAACAGATGCTGCAGAAAGTCTTCCATTACAGCGCAAATCGCATTTATTTCGCCTCTCATCATCCATCAAAGCATAGGTGCTTTCATCTGCCAGTGTCTCTTTGTACCTGTAATTAGTTTTGGGATGGGAGTTTGAGTCTATTAAAACAGCATAAAAAGAGAATAAAGAGATTTGTGTTTCCTTGTCGGGGCTCTGCTTAATAATGGCTGATAGATTTGTACTGTCAGGCTGTACAGAAAACGCTAGTCTGGCATGTTTATTTGAGTGGAGCTCGAGTCAGCCACACGCGCTCCTCGGTTTGTGTCTATATTTGAGTTATAATGGTAATCTGCAGGTGACTGACATTGGAGAGCAGCTGTTCAACACCAGACCAAAACCTTTTTATTCATCCACAGCCTGATGTTGCCTTAGCCCCGTAACAAAAGCACAATCTTACAGTATGTAAATGTGACCTTGTGCCCAGACCCTTGACCTTTCAGACTCAATAGTATCAGGTCCAATGTCATGTTTGTGTAATGTTTCATTCAGGAACCTCTCTTACTGACGTGCATTTGTCATGCGTTCACAATACACTACGCTGACCTAATAACAAGTATGAATCCAAGATAAATGAGAAGAGGGAGGGAGAGATACAGAGGAATAGCAGGGGTGCGGGCAGATGGTCGGGGCTGGTGTGGAGTATTGCTTCGGTGGAAATCCCTGAGTGCTTAACCCCTCCTCCACTAGGGAGAGATGTGTCATGACAACAGTTCTCCCCCACCCTGCGTCAGATCCTCATCGCTATTGCCAATACAGCTCTGATGGTCTTTCGCAGCTATTGATAGATAGATAGATAGATAGATAGATAGATAGATAGATAGATAGATAGATAGATAGATAGATAGATAGATAGATAGATAGATAGATAGATAGATAGACATGTTTAGGATATTGACCTAAATGTTGATATAACCTGCCTGGCCTTTTTCCTACAGATTCTCTTTTGCCCTCTACTGGCTGATCACAGCCGTGATACCATAGTCACGCATTACTCCTTATATTTTATCGTATGTACATATGTACAAAATAAGATATAAACGGAAAATAACTTGGTATTTTGAATAAAGATTCAACCAGTACATCCCTATTACACACTAAACTACTGTCTATTGAAATGCACTTCAGTTTTTAACCAAAGGAGGGCAGCGTTCCCTTAAAATATGATCAAACACCTGTTGCCATGCATGTGCCGCAGAACACACGGAATAATGGATGGATTGACGTACGTACAGACATTCCAAAAACAGATCAAACACTCTTCAAAGCAGTCTGCCTTTCTTCCGTGTTGATCATGCAAGAGTTCTTACAGTTTATTTGGTCTTGAAGATAGAAAATATGTTAAAGTGTGTCGGAGCATGTTCAAAGGGTGCCTCAGTCTTTGACGGGTTTGGGTACAAAATAAAAAGTCCATTTGGAACCCTTCAGGTTTCAAGTGCGTGTTTGAAGTCATGAAATATAATGTGTGCAATCTATAAATATTGTAAATAGAAAATGGTCACGTGATGATTCCATATGTTCTTGTGTGTTTTGTTTAATATTGGATTATGTTAATTGGTTTAATATTGGATTATGTTGACTGGTTTTAATGTAGTTAAAGTGTTTAAATGTTTAAGACCCAGACTGTACATCATGTATGTTTTTGTGGTTTGTTTATTTATTTTATTGCCCAATTAGGCCTTGATAAGGTACAGTGACAAACAGAAATACTGCCTTTTAAATTCCAGAAGGTTTAATCTTTATGCTAATGATACTAAACTGAAGCAAGATATCTGACATATGGAAAATGTATTCTTTAAACCTTTAAACAGCCTTTTCAGTGACCTTTTAAAAGACGATTTTTGAGGACGTTAAGAACCAAATGGCTGTCAGTTATTTACATTTCACAATTGAAGAGATCTGGCACAGCATGCAAAGGTCACTGAAGGCAACTGTTTGGCGCTCCTTCATTTCAGAGAGAATCTTTAAATCACCGCTTTTCTTCTCTTTTCTATTTATTAATTTAATTCTATTTAATCATGCATTCATTTATAATTCTAATTCAACACTAAATAAAAGCTGGAAGTTAATAGGACATAAAAATGTTGTTTGCTTAAAGAATATGTAGTTTGCTTTTATAGTTTAACCATTAGGCTGAACAGAACAAATAGAGATTTATTGTAAAGTTTAAGGTTGTTTTTTTAGCAATTTTAAGTAAAAACAGTCAATTACAAACTAAAAGTGTATAGATATGTAAGATATCAATATAGAAATGTATATCAACAATGTGGATACGAATGCAAATATTTATTAGCAATGTATTCACCTTAGCAAGTTTGGATCTGTTTACTAAAAATAACTGATAATGCATTTACTTAGTTTGCCACCTGTTCTAGAGTTGTTCTTTTAATCGGGCAATCTCTTGGGATCCTTGTTTAGGACCCCAACAGATGTAAATATTCAAGCATTTAAGTAAGGAAGAGTCCTACTATAAAATTATTAAAACATTTTGAAAAATGAATAAACATTTGAACTACACTCTTAAAAATAAAGGTGCTTCACAATGCCATAGAAGAACCTTTAACATCCAATGAACTTTTCTGTGTCACAAAAGGGTCTTTGTGGTGAAAAAATGTTTATTAAAAGGTAAGAAAGAGATGATTCTTTAAAGAACCTTTGTGGAACCAAAAATGTTTATTCTATATGACATCACTGTGAGGAACCTTAATTTTTTAAAGTGTAAAAGAAATAAATGCGTACAAAGAGAGACACCTGATGGGACAAATACACAATTGAACACAAACTGCATACATTTCCGAGTCTTTATTTACCGTTACTTTATAAATCAAGGGAGTTAAAGATATTACATCAGAACACCTGGCCACCTTAGAGTATCCTATGCATGATATGTAGATAGTGTAGCACCATGTTTGAGACAAATCCAGCGCTGACAGGGAGAATATTTGACCTAATGTTTATTCAGCACTATTTCATCAACAGTACATACAGGAAGAGTCTATGAGACACGAAACAATGAACGATATTAAGACACGTCACAGAATAACATACCGTAAAAATCAGCTGAATAAACTCCACCTCGCTCTTTCAAATATTCCTTTTAGTTCTCGTTTCTCACAAGTTCCCTCTTGCACTTTCAGTATTCCTTCCCTTTCATCGGCTTTACCGTTTGTTACCTTCTGTCCTAGATTTCTGCATATTTAAAAATGAATCCTATCCCTAATTATGTGAGACCGTTCTAAAATAACATCGAACTTGCACATCTAGTGACACAGACAAACATTTACAAGCTGTTTTTACACAGTGCAACACCTGAGGGCAATACAATCTAAGCTGCTTATGCTTAGAATCCAGTCCCTTGTCAACAAAATCCTCTTTTAGTTTTTAATCATTAAGGTGTGTTTCTATTTAAAAGCTAAATAACTGTTTTAAATAAATCAAACTTAGTATTGTGTAGATATACCGAGTGTTAATAGGTCATCGTTTTTATGTTGCTCAAAACACAATAAAGAATCATATATACAAAATTCCTGATATAAAGGAAATAACTGATATCTAACAACACAAGGACCACAATACACATCCACGAATACACTGCACATCACTGAGGCTGAACATTGATCTCAACAAAACCAAGAAAAGACTTCTTCGCTGTAGCATAATGCATAAAACGTGCACAAAAGCAACCTGTTGTGTAAGAGAGACGGTATGTATGTATGTATCTGAGAAGGGTTGACCAATATTTCAGAATGCTAAAATAATGATGGCTATTATCTGCTACTTACTTTCATGTTTAAAGCTTGTGTTTTACTGCGTCAAATAAGACTGAAACTGGTCCAACATTCTGGTTAATCTGGATTGCTTAGGATTTATTATCCTTTTTAAACTACACGTAAAGGATGTTTATTAAATCAACTAGACTTTCAGCTATTGCATCACCTGACCTGACAGATATTTGCTCTTTTACACACATACAGTCAACACATGCTTATAAAACCCTGCAGGCATGTAACAACAGATACTTGGATTGTATCTCTATCTAAGAAGCGAAGATGGCCAATGTTAGTCTGTTAAACTCGCCGCAAATTGTGAATCAGTAGGGCAGAGATCATCCCGCTCTTCATCCGTTTTACTCTCTTCCATCTTGGTGTTTTTCTGGTTGGAGAAGGGCTCAGAAGATGGTGCTCCAGCGTTTGGGTGGAGAGCGAGATCTGCTTTCTCCCTGAGATTGGAGAGGAGATCAGAAGTGTCATCATCATATCAATGGAGCACCGTGAAATCTCAACATTGGACTTGCATACCTTAATAATAAACACAAAGGTCGATATAAACACAGCATCGACGTTAGTTATTAAACATATTACAAATGAATAAATGCAAAAGCTTGCATAGAAATAGCAGTCAGGCATCAGCAGTTTTCAGATGCTGTGGGTTGAGAATGATCGAGGATGCCAATGTTCTCAAAATCAGGAATTTGATAATAAAATCATGTTTCTTCTATACAAACATGACCAGCGATGAAAAGCTATGCTACATTTCACAAAGAGTGATCTGTGCACTCAATGCTTTCAGTTTTACAGCACAAAAGAACAGGCAAGCCAGCTTGATTCGGGCCCACTGTGAAGTAAAGATTGTCATGCGCAAACGGGACAAAAGGAGAAAAAATTAAGATGAGGTAGATGTTTTAAGTTAGATATGAACATCAAGTCATACTCTGTGGACTTTATTGAGTTCTCAGATGTACTTAGGGTAGTGACATTGGATAAACAAAACACATTGACATGAAATCCATGGCATTTAATTGACAAATTTGTCGTCTGAGAATATCTGAGCACAGTTTGAGATATCATCGGGGACTCCAGAAAAGACACAAGTGTGATGTGAGATTACTGGAGTCTCAGGTGAAAAATCTAAAGACTCATTGCTGTCTTGGACAAACAATTTAGATAATAAATAGGTCTGCAATGGTGACTATATGCATCATGTGCACCATACACATGCAAATACCAACATTTAAATGCATATTAGGAGTGTCAATCAAAAACCTCTGTTCCGTGATATTCAATAAATATCCATTGAAAATCAAATCTTACTGAAAATCTTACAAAGCAAAGAATTCTGAATAGTTTATTCCCTGCACCTGGCAACATTTCCAAATGCTATTATGTTATGAGACTCCCAACGATTGACTGAACGTAAGCAAGGTTAGGACATATGGTAAAACTCAACTTTCAAGGCAAAATTGATACAGATGAGACAGGCCTTGCTTATTAACCAAAATAAATATGGATTTTGGATTGCCCTAAGTGAATGAAAGACCCTACTGAAAGACTGCTCAGATTGCATAATACGTGGACAGAGACAGATCATACTGGCTTGTGTATTCAGAGTCACTCTAGGTCACCCACAACAGCATTCAATAGCCATATCAAGGGCATCATAATAGACTTTTTACTTTTAGAGAGAATGAGAGGTGGCTTCTAAAATATAATAATTCATGCTTTTAACAAACATGTTTAATAGCTTTAATTACAGCTCCATTTTAAAATGACTTTCTTTGTAGACATTTGCATAAGAGAATGTCAATCAACTGTAATTGTGTTGAATAATCCCCAAGAAATAAAAAAAATCTTGAATGTCTATTATTGTGTCCTTTCTGAAAAGGACCCTGTAATTTGACAGACATTTTCTGTAATTTTTTTACACATTTTCCACGTAAAATGAAATCTGTTTTGTTTTACATATTACAGATAAAAATTACAGAAAAATACTACAAATTTACAACAAAAACATGTAATTTCACAGGGAAAAACTGTTATTTTACTGTTTATTTCTGGCACGGTTTTTATTAAGATTTTTTTACAGCTTATTTTTTAAATATGGTCAAAAACTGTAAAATGACAGTAAAAGGCCGCAAGAAAAGTGGGGAAAACTATTTATTATATATCCTTAAATCCTGTAATTTTACAGAAAAAAAGGTTTTACGGTATATTTTTGTCACTCCAGCTGACAGAAAATTTCAGGTTTCTTTACAGAAACTATGTTAAACTATTTGCAAGCAAAGTTTAGCTCTTACTGAAAAACTAATATGATATTTGAATAGAATAATTATTATTTTTGTGTAAAGAAACCTTTCCGCCCATTGTATTCGTTTTTCTGCTTTCAGAAGCACTGCTGCTTTAAGGCTCACCAGGTTGAAGATTCTGGAGAGTGTATTCTGTTCTCTTCTGCGTCTCTGGGGGGATCTAATGCTCTCCGAGCCACGCTGTGACGGGGAAGCCTAGAAGACATAGTTCATGAACATATAAAGGGTACCAGCCCAGTTCTGAAAACATGCACTTTACGCTGAGTACACTGTGTGATAATATACTATAAAATGTAACAGATGTTATATGTTTGCAACATATCAGGTAGTACAGGAATGGCTCAATGAGGGGTGACAAGAGTGCAGCACTAGAATGAAGTTGTGTGAAATGTTTTTTTTTCAGATATGTTGAATATAATTCTGTTTTCATCAATAAAATGCAAAAAATGTAATTGTATATTTTCCAGCCAATAAAAATACTTAAACGTCATTTATTTATGACCAAAGGCATCTAATGCTGCACACCTGCTATTTGCATAAACCTCAATGTTTTAGAGCCTGTGGAGTTAAACAACATGCATTTACAACACAGGGGGCAGTAGTGAGTCAATGAATCAGGACTAATGTCTTCCACCTCAATGACATAGGGGGGGGGGGGGGTTTGTGCACACAGTTTGAAGACCCCTAGAGAGAAAGCTGCATTACCGGCTGCGATTCAGAAAAAGTCGTGCTGTTTCAAAGTCATCAAGAAGCAGAGAGTCGCTCTGGTTCAAGAAAAGGTTCATGAAAATTGAAACTTCTCAAGTCAAGGCAAAAATAGAGAAAGAATAAAGCAGGCAGGGAATGAATGAGGGGAAGAAAACATGGGAAAATAGGAATGGAAGAAATTAAATACTTTAAAAATATTCTTTCATCGTTTCAGTACTTGAGATCACTCTTTTATGCTTATAGCACAGCTAAAAGCTACTGGCATTTTAAAACGTCATGATCAATTTGGATAGAATAACAACAGATTTCTTAAGTGATGCATGTTTTGCGCATTTTGGCAGTACAGAACATATGTTTGAATTTATGCACCCCAACAGATCAAAAACATGATTCATCTGGAGATTCATGACAAGCGAACACGCTCAACCTACAGGTGTGCCTCAAAGATCTTTTCAACGTGTTAAAAAAGACCGCATGAAGCGCAGTAAAAGGTTCAGCAGGTGCGATTACTGAGCGATGCATTGGTTAATTCACGAAGAAAAGAACGAATTAAGTAACATGACACATCTATTAGAACATAACATGAGACAGGAAAACTCTGGATTCAGCCAATCAGCTCTGTTTAACTCTGTGAATGTAAACGTGAATCACATCAAACCCAAGTGACATACCAGGCCCAATAGTTCTCTCCACTGCACATGAAAAAAGAAAGAATGTAGAATAGTTAATTTTCTCCATATATGAAATTACAGTTGTATTGCTGCATATGAGAGGGCATAGAAAGTGTTCATTAGTCAGATCTATTCTACTAGCTGGGAAAATACTGTATTATTCATAATAGGGGGTGACGGTAACCTCATGGTTAATAGAGGCAATGATGATGCCCTAATAGATCAGTTTTGCTTTATTCCCATTTCTTCTTTGTGCATGGCACATTTCACCCAAAAGGCTTTTTGCAGTTAGTGCTTAAAGATTATTTAGGTGGTAATAAATAGTCCAAAATATACACGCATATAAGCATAACGTTAAAAACTCCAAGCAAGTAAAAATAAGATACAAGACTTACCCTTGACTTGGGACGAGGAGAGGACACCTTCAAGGAAACAAATCAAGACTTTTAATTACAAGTAACACTTTGAGTATTCAAATGGCAAACACACCCACAGCTTTCAATTTAGAGGCAATTGCGTTCAACCAGTGCAATAAAAAAGACTTTTCATTTTGAAGATGAAATATGTTTACAGGAATCTTTCTTTGGATGGGGTTAGGGATCCGCATAACTCAGATGAATAATGAAGGCAGAGACTGTATCTTTTTAATGAGCAAGCCAGCAGAACTGAGGCTAGACTGTGCAATTACTGTTTCACAGAAAACCATTTTTAATTTGGGATATGAATAATGAGAAAACGTTTACAGTCTTTTCCACCGAACTGACTTTGCGTTTCTAAGAAAACTCAAGTGACACAAGTTTAGTTGAAAAACTTAAGAAGTGCTGAAGAACTCATGGCATGTTAGCAACACAGAACTCATACAGAATGATGATGATGAATATGACACTGTCAGGTGAAACCTTCCACAGATACATCACCAGATTTTATGACTTTCATCTAGAACAAGTGACTTTTAAATCGTGACTCATCCTTTATACACAGAGCAGAGAATCTAACGCTTGTGATGTAAGCGCGTGTAATGTTGTCTGTCTGACAGACAAACAAGTCTGGACTATTGTAGAAAAGACAACACGGACAGCATGCTGAACATGGCGACAACCGAACCTTGGCCTGCAAACTTAAGATTTCAAATGGCCATACACAATGTGGCATTATAGAAGGAAATACTGACTAACATAAGCTAAAGCAGTGAGGAGTTTGAGTTTGTGGTAGTTCTACCGATAAAACATTTTCTAGGCGTTGACGCATGCGCAACGCCTTGATCCCCATGAATAGACTTAGAAATGGGTGTGGAGGCGGGCTTTAGAGATAAGGACCAATTAGATAGCGGCCTCCTCGGTGAATGAACCAATCAGAAGTAAGGGAATGAAACGCCTTACGTTACCTCAAAATTAGGTACAGCAGCGGTAAACGAAGTAAACGCTTTACAAATGGACCAGTAAACTAAATGTAAGCGCAAAGAGATTTTTTCTTTTGTTCCCCATTACGTTTTGGGCCTGTTAAAATCCAAGTACACGAGGATACTTACAAAGCTCCTGAAGAAATGCACCACGGGATTAACATCTCCACGGCGACGGGTCGAGGAGTGATGGGGTCTCTGTGGAGAGGAGGAGAGGTGACCACGAAATGAGCCCTTCAAATAAATGAAAACAAATAAATAAACTAAAAATCGTGACCATAGTCAAGTTCTAGCCATATTTAGTAGCTGCATGCAGCAGTTCCTGCGCAAATATTTGTCAGGTAAATTATGCGAGATGACGATCAAAATAACATTCAAACCGATTTCATGTATTACTTCACTTTACAGGCAAAAACAAAATGTGTGCGTCCACAAACAGCACCACTGTCAGTGTGAAATAAAGCCAAATTAGTCAATCGGTATATCTTTGTTCGTCACTCTCAGGTGAGTGTGTGTCTAGGTAACGTTAAACATTAGTTGTGTTCGATTTCATGCAGGGTTGCGCAGACCTACTGTTAATATTATGTATTAAAAATAAATGTTATAACGTTGTACAATATATAATCTATGTGCGAAGATGTTTAGGGTTTGGAGGGGTTAACGTTACGCCATTGCAAATAAGTGTGTGGTGTGCTGGTGATGCTAGTAGATGACGTGCTACTTAGAGGAAATTAATGATATAACAGCTCTAAAAATGTATAACCACACACTACAAACTGTCCGAAGAATTGTTTCATGTATTTATTTACGCATTAACAGTTGTTACATGGTTTTGACATGATTAATTGATGTTTTAAATAAACAGACCTGGTCTGGGTCAGAACATAAAAAAATAAGAACATAAATAAAAACTGGTCTGGGTCAGAACATTCATCTTTGAGTAAGAGCACTTGGAACAATACTTAGTAAAATGAGTCTTAGGGGTCAATTGAGATTTTTATTTAATCTAAAAGCTCAATAATTAAGCTTTCTATTGATTTATGGTTTGTTAGGACAATATTTGTATAGGACAGTATTTGGCCTCGATATAACTATTTAAATCTCTGGAATCTGAGGGTGCAAAAAAAAAAAATGTAAATTGTTAATCAGAGGTGCTGTAGCAGGCCGCTGCTAAGAAGAAACAGGTTTATTTTAATGCTCTCTTTTGGCTTAACGCGGTAATGACATTGTGGAAAATAGATGAACCCGAAAGCTGAAATTCTAAGATTTACATAGATACCAAACTTGAGTGTGTAATTCCCAAAGAGCAGCAGCGAGTGAAGTTTGTAGACGTGTTTCCGGCTATTTCTGCTAGTGATTTTGCTACATCCACTCACAAAAATAAAGTTTTGATGTATTTACAGTAGGAAAGTTATTAAATATCTTCATGTAACAGGATCTTTACTTAATATCCTAATGATTCTTGGTATAAAAGAAAAATTGATCCTACTTAAGACTGGTTTTATGATCCAGGGTCACAAGTGATTTGATTTTGCACAACACTGCAACATTAAATTTATTGTTAAAATACAACAAAAGTTGTACATGTATTGTGGATTTTACAGAGGTTTTTATAAATTGCTAAAAATTGCTCAGTTCTGAACTACTGCAGCAAAATAGTAAAATAGGCAAGATAAATTATACTACTAATGCAAATAATATGCATACTGCAAAATGGTATAATGCATATTAACCAGTTTGCATAAGAGAGAATAATATGCATCCAATGCAAGCCATTGTTTGACATGTAGTCTATGGGAAGCTTTTTTTAAAGTTTCCTGCCCAGATTCTTCTCAGAACTCAAACATAACATCTCTACTTCCATCTTTTTTGGTGTCTGTAAACTGCATCCATAAACCACACTTGTTATCTTGTTGGTTGGTTGACTGGTTCACCAATCAACAATCCCTAACTCAATTGATGAAAAACTTAAAAAAAATTCATATTCAGCTACTTTTTTATTCTTTACTTTATCTAATATATTAACCAATAATTTATCTAATGGCCAAATGTTTAGAGGAAGAACTCCATATGGCTATGATAATGTTAGTAAAATGAAATCTGCTTATTGATGACTTACCTTTCCCTTTCTCTTTTTGTCCCCTCCAAAGAACTTGCCAATTTGATCCAGGATACCAGGAGCCCTCTTCTTCCTGCCCAGACCAAAGGGGCTTTGTCCAGAAGTGCTTGCAGTGGCCATTCTAGGTGTTGATCGGTTTCGTGTCTACAGTCTGGACGGCCCGCTAATGTCCTTCTCCACTCAATCCAAGTCCGCTCTGTGGACGCTCTGCAAAGCTTCTCGATAGTCTCCGGCACTTCTAAGGAGGAAGGGTTGGTCTTTGAAGGTGTCGTCCCCTCCGTTGCATGGCATCACGGGAGATGAGGTGGGTCTGTAATAGCGTCAGTAATTCTGGTCTGGTGCCAGGCATTCTTCTGAGCCCCGGGTGCCCGTGGAGGGTGTCACTACCCTGCTCTCTGATAAAAGTGCCTGCTATTGTTCTAGTCCACATCTGCCTCAACTTGGGCCGAGCACAACAAGGCCTATCTATCAGAAAGAAGCAGAGCGCAATGCAGAACGGTTTCAACACAACTGAGCCATTGTCATGATGACTCATGTTCATTATACAAATAGTTTACATTAAGATATAACATATGGGATGTCACAGCCCACCGGCTTTGTAATCATGAAGGTGGTCACATACTTTGTAACTTTTCATTCATAAAGAAGTGATAAAGAACTTCTCTAAGTTTAAACAACTGAGACACACCCAAAGGATGTCATGCTACAGTTGAGGGAACACGCCTTCCTTTTTGTTCATTGATAAATTTTGATTTCAAAGCGGCGATGGAGTGAACCCATTTTCTTTGAAAGGCTTTCAGTTAGTATCCCTGATAAACACCCCAATTTGTACTTGCTATTTTGCTTTGCTCGTTTCGAAATATGTAGCGATTCATGAATTCATGTTCAGTGACTTTGTAATTCATTTACCAACCGCTGCGTGTGATACTCAGCAGGGTGGCTGGCATGCTTTTCAGAAAAGCGTTATGAATACATGGACAAATCTGTCTGTGTTTAGGATAAAGTGCTGCTAAAATTCTGTTGGCCTAGCATGATGTTTTTTCTCCTTTTTTAAAACAATTAACAATTGTTTGTGCTGCGAGATTGACTATTGAACAAAGCCTTACTGTGTTCTGTACGTATTGTATAAATATATTGTTTACTTATTTTTTATTTATCTTCTAATTATTGTATTATTAGTTCAGTTTTTTATTGTTGTGGCCTAATTCAAATGTCTGATTTTAAAAATGAAGCCTTTTTCTTTGACATCATCACCCGGCTGTTCGGATGCAACTCCTGCTTGTTTTATGCATGATCATTAGAATAGGAAAACCATTCAAAAACCAGTAATGCTACCGTATAGTCATGCATGATATGAAAATAATGAGGCGTATGCTGAACCTCAAAGCAGAGGCAGAAATGATGCCACACAGATTGTAATGATATCTGACCGGTCTACACAATGAAATCCAGACCTGCACTAATGCTACGATACTATTTGTTTCCAAAGGGAAAACTTTGCTCCCTTTTAAAAGGAATGTAAATGCACCAATTGTAAAGAAATATGTAAATTTATCTTTTTCTTCAGTTTTTCTTTTAGGTCAGTTGGTAGGGCATGGTGCTTGGGCTCATGAGCAAGGTCAGGGGTTTGATTCCCAGAGAATGCCTTGAATTCACATTGAATGTTCTGTAATGTTTATCCCGATAAAAGCATCTGCCAAATGCAAAGAATAAAGTTTACAGTTGTTTAATTGGTTGTTAATTCCTGATAGAAATCCTTGGAAATGAGTTTCGCAATACAATTTACAAATAAAGAAATATTTTTATTTAAGATTTAATGAAATAATCACACAGATTCACTGTTTTTAGTGCTAAATATAATACAAGATTGAAAAAGCTGTAGTTATTTGTGACCCTGCTTGTGAAAACCTGCTTATGAGACAAAAAGCATCAAAGTTTGATTTCAGCAATTCAATTCATTATGATATAAGCTTTTCAGTTAATATTAATAAACATATAAGGTTATTATTTTCAAGCAATGTTCTTTCCATTATGTAGGATTTTGTTATGTTGAAAACAGAAAGCACTTAAAATGGTATACAAAATGCTTGCTTATGTGCATACAGAACAAACTTTGCAGACTTTCTCCGTTTCAATTTATAGCTAACCTATAAATGGAGCTAGAAGGTTGTATTTGTGCATTGTGACAGAAGCTCATCTGTTGGCCAGAGGGCTGGCTATCTCTGAACCGCCCACTGCTCTTTAACAGATCGGTGCAGGAATGCAGAGAGTGGGCATGTTGCACTGCATGTGCCCTTGTGATGAAAACGAGAAGCTTTGTTGACCAGAAAGGGGTAAAAGACCACAAGGGCAAACAATACAACCCTTACTGTGATCTTGTGGGACACAAACATGGGAGAGAGCCCAAAACAACGAGAAGTATGCGGATCATGATCAAGACGCCCACAGGGCTTCTGAGAATTATTTTACAAGCTCTCGAAATCACTGCCCCTCCGCCACTTCCAACAAGAAAAGATCCCATCTATTTCGGATTAAAACGGCATGTGTAGCTTTAATGGTCGCTTCCCTGGTAACGTCACTTATTATCTCCAAGTGAAATCCAAGTTGATGTGATTGATCTGCACAGATGGTAGCGCTTGTCTACAAATCAAATCACTTTGCATGGCAAACAACAAATCCAGGGCTCATTGGTTGCCTCGAGTGCATATTTAGAAGCACACGTCTTGGCTATATTGACCTTAGTTACCTTAGTATTTTCTTGCAGGCAGATATGTGTGGACAACATCCTTTTGTAATTTAAATTATATTTCAGCATATCAATTTGTGGAAAAATAGAATTTGCTTAGCATGTCCACCATTAGCTATAATGACAGAATTCTGACATTTCTGACATCATTTATTCACCCTCATGTCATGCAAAACCTGCACATGACTCATTCTTCTGTGGAGCACAAAAAATATATTTTGAGAAATGTGTCTAAAGTGGTTTTGTTGTCCTGCAGAATAAAGAAAGTTTGAAAAGGTTTGGAATGACATGAGGGTGAGCAAATAATAAAAGAATTTTCATTTTTGGGAGAATTATCCCTTTAAGCTGGTGAATTCAAGGCATTTTTCCCTTTAAGTTATTTTGCTTTTTAAGTATTTTTTTAGATTTAAGATTTGTACTGGAAAAAAAGACAAAACTAAGCAACTAAGTAAAACTGTCACAAATTTCCTCACCTAAAAACTTTTATATTATTTCCAAATCCCCAAACATTGTGTATTATCAGGTTTAAAGTAGATGCTAAATCCAAGATTTATATATATGATCTTTTGGACCCCGAAATGGGAACCTCTCTATACAAGTCTATCCCCTATAGCAGGAGTTTTTGCCCATGCATGGCAGTGCCAGCTGTGAGGGCATGATATTGTTGTGACATAAAACAAATGGCAGCATTATGCTTATGTCCAGCATTTAGAGAGCATGCCAAGAGTTGATGGAATCGTTGGCGGCCCTTCACTGGGGCATTAGCATTGGCTTGTTTACCCACCAGAAGGAACAATAAGGACAGACCCCTAGTACACTGAGATCAAACATCCAAAGAACACAATGTATAGAGAAGTTAGAGTTTGTTCTGTGTTGTGTATATTGAAAGTTTATTGTGAATGTTGTCAAACTTCAAAAACATTTTGAAAACTTCAGTAATCCCATATTTGCAGTTCACAATAGTGACCCTTCATGACTCCAACAATCCCAGAACGGAGATGCAGAAGGCGGGTGCGGTTACCATCGGACATGTGTAACATCAACACCTTTCAGCGGCCACATTGACGCTCCGGTAGAGATGAATGACACACGACAGGCAGCCCATCAGGCAATGACACATATGGCACTGTGTTAGATGCATACAGGAGTGCTGTTACAGAATGAAATCAGAAGAAATCCTCTCTGAGTGCTGCCACAGACTGAACACACAATGAAGTCTTTGTGGATTAATTCATGCTGGTTTGTTCTTCTCAGTTGTTGTTGTGTGCCTCAGAAACCCTTGACTTTTTTCTGTAGTCTGTTCAGCGCTTGTCATACTGTCTCTTTTATTTATTAAAGTTTGGAATATGAATGTGATATTATTAAAATGTCTTTAATTATTTGTAAACCAATGATACATTTCAAATAAATCCTCACTGTTCCTTCAAAGGGGAATTTAGTTTGGGTCTAACTTTTTATTTACATGCATATGGACAAACAACAAATATCATATCTTTTAATATCTTTGAAATGTATTTCAAACAGGAAAGAGATTAATTGTACTACCAATCAAAAGTTTTTGAAAATTTGACTGAAATGTGTTTAATGATCTAAAAAATAATTTGATCCAAAAGGCATTAGCTTAAATATTAGAAAGCATCTCAGGGTGAGGCAAATGGAAGCTAGTCATTCAAAAGAGTCAGATTTCATAAATAAGCTTTTATAGTATGCATGTGCCCTATGTTTTCATCTACTGTAAAGCAACTATGTCTCTGTTTTAACTATGAATTAAACCAATGACCTTGCCATTTATAAAGCCGACTCTAGCAGTAACTACAGTACAGCGAGCTTATTTATCTGACATACCTATCAAGTCAACTGAAATGAAAAGAGATGCTGAATTTAAAAACAATACCAGGTGCTACGAATTCAACCTTCATTATGTTGTCTTTGTCTGCTTTAAATAGATAATTCTGAATGTTTCAGGCTATGATTGGCAGATCAACCAGCGTCATCTCTTAACTCTGAACTTCATTCCTGTCTGCATCAATGTTTCAGCGTACATGTAGGATATTCAGAGCCACGCTGCAACACATTAAAGCAATTAGTCTTTTATGTTTAGAACATGTGGGCCTAAGTGATATAAACATCAGGAGAGCTATGTCTAACTTGAACATCTGATGATTGAATAAATAGGAATACTGACGGTCTATTTCCTTATGTCTCTGCTTTACAAGAGGTCTATGGTTATGTCAGAATTGTTATTTTCGAACGATTTTCTTTTTATTCAATCAATAAAAAACAGGTTTGACAAAAGTTCTTCAAGATATAGAAACTCAGCAGAAGCTTGAAAAATAATAGAAGGAATACTCAAGGGTAAGCACCATTTTCCATCCCTTGGGATGGAAGTGTTTTAGTTGTATTTCATTTAACAACGTATTTCAAGAGAACGGATTTTTTTATATCTGCATTTATGTTTTAACCAAAATCACAATGCACTTGTCAAATCTTCTTTCGTATTGTTTTGCTGATGCATATTTGCAATAAAACCAACATTGTCTGCAACACAATAGATGTTTCAATGATTATGTCTGAAGGTGAGGGAGACATTCAATTGAAATTCATCTCTTGTAGAGAGCCAGCCGGAGCTGTGTACACATAAACCGTTTGTTTTCCTCATGAACAGTTACTATTTTTAGGGTGCAAAAGGTCTCTTCAGGTTCACACAATACTACATGTTAGACTGAGTCACCCATAGCATCGCCGCTTTCCATTGACACCTTCATGCTGCAAAATCGGTTGCAATTCTCCTAATTAGGAAAAATGCACTGGGCTTAAAGTGTTGATCAGTCGGTATAATTTACAACATCAGTGCTGATATTCAGTACAACAGCACGCTTTTTGCATATGGCTCCATTAATGAAAACCGTTCAAACGTTGTCTCCTAGCAACGTACAACCTGTAAGTTATGAACACTTACAAGCCGAGTGATGCAAACGGTTAAGCGAGTGATGTTATCCTAAATATCAGCACTCTTGTCATTACAGCTGTTGTGTAAAAACTGAAAAAAAACTAAAACATTTGCATATATGACTCACAGATGAATAGTTTTTTGTTGTTTCTTCTTTCCTCTCTCACTCTTTCTATTTTTATTTTAATTCAAGTACGCTTTATTGGCATGACAAAACTGCACACATGTACACCCAAAGCATTTGCAGCTATGTCTCTCTCTCTCTCTCTCTCTCTCTCTCTCTCTCTCTCTCTCTCTCTCTCTCTCTCTCTCTCTCTCTCTGAGTAGGTGTGACCTCTGCTCTTCTTGACCGAAGTCTTTAGAAAATAATAGTGCTTTCTTACCCCCTCCACCGTTCGAATGAAGCACCGCAATCACTTATCGCTCCGTTGCCTGATCTTACTGTACGTCTGTGCTGTCCTCACATAAAACCTTCAGCCAGTCATACAACATACTTCAGAAAAGAGTCCTTAACTCAGAGGACAGATCCGAGGAAAATAATATTGTGAAGACTTTTGCATTTATTCATTTTCAGGAGTTAGCTTCTATTTTGAATCTGCAGTTGTTATTTCAGAAGATAACTCTATTGTTTCAGTTAAAAGAAGCATTATAAATTGTTGTAAATAAGAAACATTTGAATTAAATTAACCATTAACAAATGGTGTCACACAGTGCATAATGTCACGTTTTATTGTGTATAGCAGCACCGTTTGCACATGACTAAACACTGTAGTATACTTAGTAAAGTTCAGTATACTGTGGTATAGAAATTGCTACACGTTTTTAATGTATACCATTAGTTTTTTGTAATGTATATCATTTTGTGGTATTTAATTTGTAGTTAATACTGTAGCATACATACTATGGTGAGTAATATTTGGTAAGGTCCAAAAAGAATATCCAGGATTTTTACTGAAGTCCACTATACTACAGTATTGCTTATGTTTTTGGTGCTATTAAACTTGATTATTTTTATTGTAATAATTATTGTTGTAAAGCAATATAACATCTTTGAATATTACTTTTTAATAGTTTGGGGGTTTATATAAAAAATATATTATTATCCATGAATTTTTGAGTGTAGTGTATGAGTTTAGTGTAAAAAATAGTAAAACACTTTATTATTCTTATTCAGATGGCAAATTAGTTATTAACTTTAAGTAAAATACGTTTGAATGGTTGAATGTTATGCTTCAATAATTTTTGAATGTGCCAACTTAAATTTGGATACAAAAACGTGAATATTTAGTAGTATGTGTAGTTTAATATTAAATGAATTTAATATTTGAGTTTAGCATAATTAACCTTTTGCTCCTATTTGGCCCTACTCTTAACAGAGACTTTACAAACCATTATTTTAATCCTGTACTGCGAGTGTGCGTGCGTGAACAAAATGTAATGTTTTATAAAAACATCTTTAACAGGGATCAAAAAGATATTCCTCCATTCCTATTAAGGAAGTGAAGGAGAGATTAATGAATTGCTTCATGCTTCAGGGCACATTATGTGAGACCTGTCAAATAATGATAGGAGCAGGCAAAGCATTGAATTATTTCATTCTTTTGTTTCTGCTGCCTGAAAGCTGAAATCAGAAGAAGCCATTAGGTGAATCTTCAGAGAAGAGCTTCATCAATTCATCGGTTCAGGGCCTCTGCGTTCATCGCCTCTGTCCATGGTGCTGAAACAGCCTGAAGCCACGCTTAAACCACTGCGGATATGCTGACCATCAGGCTTTTGAGAACTGACGACACCTTCCAAGTAACGATTTTCCTCACTTTTAATAAGCATATGATTAGAATGGTGTCTTAAATGAGCAATGGTCTTTGTGATGAGCTTAACCGCATTGTGTTTAATTCATCTGACCCAGAAAAACATGATCCAGCTCCAGCACGGTCTCTCACACCGAGAGAAAAAGTGTTTTGGTCTTAGAGAAGAGGCAAACGGTCACCATGGTAACATCAGTACCTCGGCATCTCATAGGGGCAGCGCACAAAAGGCTGAAGGACTTCGAAACAATTCAAACCAGTAAAGAGCAGTCTAATAATCATTCAGTGTGTAGAAAATTGATGAGCAGCTGAGGTACTTCACCTCAAATTATGATTTTAAAAAAAATTATTTGTACCCATGCAAAACAGTCAACACTGGATTTTGTCTGTGAGATGCTGCAGGCCATCCGTGAAGATTACACAGCCAATAGTCAATAGTAACCAAAATCCCTAAAAGATCCATTTTGAGATTCTTGCTCTGTGGATGCTCCTTTGAATGTTGAATTTTTTCTCATATTCACCTCATATGTCTGAAGCACACTCAAGCTGTGTCTGGTGGTCCTCCAAAGGCTTGACTTTCAGTTCATGTGAGGCCTGCCACCTCACTACTCAGTGTTTATGATAAGAAAAATGTCCAACCTTAAAAAAAAAACACTTGCACGGTAGCTCTCAAGTTGCATTTTTTCCTAAATGATTTCATTCAAATTCAGTTGTCATAGTTCCCTGCGCCCCATCAATATCCGATTAGAGTGCTGGATATGTGCTTATCTTTTCAGCGATTGTACATCACTAACCATATCTGGTTCCATGAGGACAATGCAGTTGTATTTCCTCTTTGAATACTGGTAGCCTCAGCTGCGGGTCAAAGCAGAGCATTCGCTATGAGAGGGGAGGCAATCAACTAACGGTGTGTTTAATCATATTCTGAAATAATAAACATTTGAGTAATGGATCGTGAAGCACCAATGAGATAAAAGTAGAGAATTAAAAAGATGTAGAACTTTCTTTTCACCTGGATTTAGGTGAGAAAACAAAGATTCGCCTAGTCGTCCTTAGATTCACATAATGATACAGTTATGCACGTTTTATTTTTGAGGGTTTTCGTGAACTACAATTCAATCCTAGAGCACTTAGCAACTGAAGTACAACATAACCATGCTTTATAATCGTGCTCTGATGGATTTATCATATGTGACCCTGGACAACAAAACCAGTCTTAAGGGTCTGTTTTTCAAAATTGAGATGTTTGAATCATCTGAAGCTGAATGCAAAAAGATCAAAACATTGAAAAAATCACCTTGTTCAAAGTTGTCCATCAGAGGTGCTGCCAAGAAGAAACAGGTTGGTTTTAACGCTCTCTATTGGCTTACCACTGTAATGACGTTGTGGAGAATAGATGAACCCTGAAATTCTAAGCTTTACATAGATACCAAACTTGAGTGGGTAAAAAGAGCTGCAGCAGTGAGTGAAGTTTGTAGCCATTTTTGTTAGTGATTTTGCTGCATCCACTCACTAAAAATAAAATTTATAAAACATCTTCATGGAACATGATCTTTACTTAACTTCCTAATGGTATTTGGCATAAAAGAATAATTTTGACCCATGCAATGTATTTTTGGCTATCACTACAAATTTTTCGTGCTACTGATCACGTTTTGTGATCCAGGGTCACATATATGTCCTACTGGGAGAATGGTTCTAATATATTTTAAATATTTTGTTTCAGTATCAACAAAATATCAAACCTCAAATGCATGTTACATTTACAAAAATATGTTACAAAGTTACAATTTTGCTTTTTCATGAAGAGGTCTTTTCATCTCATTACATGGGATTATCCCCTGACCTTCGGTAATTGTTTTTAAAATGCATAGACAACTCACATTTCGCATATGTAATGTTTAATATCATGATCTTGTTAACATTTACCTTTCGTAAAAAGTAAATAGTAAACTGATATTAAACAGGCGCTTTTAGAGATTAACAGTATTACACACATAGAGCTGAGCTGTCAATCAAATTAATAAACATTCATTTTTTATACGTCGTTTTATAAAGAATAAAACAGGAATTGTACATTGATTATTTGAACGAATTAAGTACGAACAAACTGTATTGAACAATGTAACAAATTCTAGTGTAAAATGTCCTTTTTGTTCAGCAGTATGGGGAGTAAATCCTGAATCATGGATCTGTGCTTTGCCATGTAAGAGGATGGGTGAGTAAGGCTGGGAAATTGGTATCTCAGTGACGTGCACACAGGCAATATTTCATTGCGGCAGCAGAACAGAACTGAAGAACATCACCTGAAGACCACCTGAAGAATCCAACATCAACCTGAACGCCATCATCAGACTAAAATGACTAAATATGCATATATTATTTTAATGAAATGTAAATAGACTATTATGCCACGCGTGAACGCGCACCTTCAACCTCGTTCGCGGACTCCAAAAACTTTAAAGGATTTTTCAAAGCGCAGCAAAATTTCCACTGAGTTTCTCTTCTGGAAAATCAATAGACCAACAGTAAACTGCAAAGGAGCTGTGCAAGATCGCGATTTAAGCCCACAGTAAAGATGAACATCCAAAACAGCAGTGATTTAGAGAGACCAGACAGCAACATAGACTTAGAGGCACCGGAAAAAACATTATTCGGCATCGGCACCGACAACTTCGTCACCCTTCTGATTTTCGGACTCATTTTTTCTCTGGGGGTCCTGGGTAACTCTCTGGTCATCACCGTGCTGGCTCAACGCAAACCTGGACAGCAACGCAGTACCACCAACATCTTCATCCTGAACCTGAGTGTCGCCGATCTGTCGTATCTCCTCTTCTGCATCCCCTTTCAGTCAACAGTTTACATGCTGCCCACGTGGATCCTGGGTGCCTTTATTTGCAAGTTTATACACTACTTTTTTACAGTGTCAATGTTGGTGAGCATCTTCACTTTATCGGCCATGTCGGTGGACAGGTATATCGCCATAGTGCACTGCAGGAAGTCGTCGTCGATCAGAGTTTCCAGGCATGCATTGATCGGGGTGATGGTTATATGGGTGCTGTCTTTCGCCATGGCCACCCCTGTTGCTTATTACCAGAGTATCGTGGAAAGTGAGGATAACAGCACTTTTTGCTGGGAAGTGTGGCCGGACCCCAACAGAAGGAAAATATATGTAATGTGCACGTTTGTGTTTGGATACGTGCTGCCATTGATTCTAATATCTTTCTGTTACGCAAAGGTTAGTGGGTCGAATTTAAATGTGGCTTTATGGTGTTTATTAATAAAAACAGTATGAATCTGTATTATTTTCATTTTAAATGATTGTGTAACAATGTGTCTTTAGGTCCTGAATCACTTGCATAAAAAGCTGAGAAATGTTTCCAAAAAGTCTGAAGCATCGAAAAAGAAGGTAAGCAATGTTTGTACTTGCTTTAAACATCCGAATAATCCATTAATAATAATACTAATACTTACAGTAACACGATTGAAGTGCATTTTTCTTCAATTAAAAATACATGTGTATAATTATATCTATGATAAAAAACAATCAACATTCTCTCCCCCTTTCCTGTCAGACTGCTCAGACAGTACTGGTGGTTGTGGTGGTCTTCTGTCTGTCCTGGCTGCCCCATCACGTGGTGCATCTCTGGGTCGAGTTTGGCTCTTTTCCCCTCAACCAGGCGTCCTTCGTGCTCCGAGTGGCCGCTCATTGTCTAGCCTACAGCAACTCCTCAGTTAACCCTGTTATATATGCATTCCTCTCTGAGAACTTCAGGCAGGCGTATAAGCAGGTGTTCCGTTGTCAGGTTACTTCTGAGTGCCCTACGAATGAGGCCAGAGAGATGAAGAGCAAGATGGAGACAGCACCATCCACTAACTGCACAACTGTGTAGCTGATTGTTGTATTTATTCATGATGCTTCTCGAATTAAAATCAAAGAACTTGTGATGTTACTGTACATATTGTTTAGAATTCATCATGCTTATATGTTGGTCAATGTATTTTTTTTACATTATTGGTAAGTTGATAGAAATAAGTTTCTCTTATTTTCCAAGACCTTATCATTTGCTGCTTATGTACAGATTGTAAATACATGCATTCAAGAATAGTGAGAGTAAGGTGCTTGCAGTCTTTGAGGGAAAGTCAATTCTGTTATCTTGAGCCATTTTATCAGAGGCTTTTAAAGTAAAGACTATATGGGTATATTATATTGACATTATAAAAAAGTCTTTGAATAGTCTGGAGCTTCAGCCACAAAAAGAGAGCTCAGTATATCTCAAAATTCGGATTTTAGAAATGTGGCACATACTTGTACATAATGTGTTTTAAATTCATAGGAATGTATGTGCATTGATGTTAGAAAGCATTTGGCTAATTGTACACATCAAAACAATCATTTCTGTATGAGTTTTACTTTAAAATGAATTTAAGAGTGGTGTCAGTCTCCAGCACACCAAGCACTTGAAAAATATTAAAGGAACTTCATTAAGATTAAAATTCATAAGTGTCCTTAACTTTGAGGAAAACTCAATCTAGTACACTAAGTGCATGCCAAACTGAAAAATCCAATCATTGTGTCCTAGGGTCACGACAAGAGGCTATGTATATGTGTTCCTTTATTCAGAAGAGACATGACAAGATTATGTACGAATAATATACGAATTACTGGTAATGGAATATAGCCTACTGTAAGATGGACGTGCATGCAGCATTGTCACGATCTCTCGACTCGCAGAATGGCGGGGGGGGGGGGGGGGGGGAGGTTATCAGTGTGTTGATAATGTGCAATACTGCATATGAACATTGCAGTTGCTGAAATATATAAATATATTTACAATTGTATTTCATGCTGTTGTGTTTATGGTTTTCGTGATGTGTAGTAAAGTTCTTTCATGTGCCATGAAAAGAGTTTCTGTCTCAAACTATCCTGCTTTTGGTCGTCATGGAGACACTGTGTGGTACCTAAGTGAGCCCTGCCATCTTTGGCTTCGGAGTGAGCAACAGGAGTCGTAATTCCCCATTGTTGGTGTCTGTTTTTGTGTGCGTGATAGGTCACTGTGATCCACAAAACACTTACTTAAGCTTCTTTTTAACGGAGCATGGGAGCAATAGTTCATACGGGAGAAGAAAGATTGTTTTGAACCTTAGTGCTGTCTTACAAAGTGGGAAGTTTATCATTGTACACAGTCTTACTCATACCTGCAATTCAGAAGACTGAGATTGATTAAGTATGTTACAGTACATTTTTATCACAGGTCATCTCCAGCTTAACCGTACTTATAAAATCAACAACAAAAACAAAAGAAACGTAGCATAACTTACATTTTTTGGATGTTGCACTATAACATCTGATCTCAAAATCTGTAACCTATATACAGTATTACCTTATGCCATTTACATTACTGTAGCAACAGCCACTACCAATAGGTGAATCTGATCTAAACTCATATAAGTAATGTAAAAAAAATAAAAACAGACATTATATAATATATGTATTTTAAAGTCATGCTACATGCCCTCATAACACAGAGTACAAGAAAATACAACAGTCAGAGATGAGGCTGGATGACTACAAAGGCTTTGCCAAAAATGGGATATTTTTTTCTGAGATGATGTGCAATTTTGAAACTTAGAGTACCTTTCCCTGACTACCATTTTGAGATCTTCACCCCTGGGGTCTCTCACGAGGGATCCAGGTGAACTTTGATTGCTTTGTTGCTTTGTATGCATGTGAGTGTGTTGTGGAGGGGGGTAAAAGCGAATGAATGTGTTGTTTTCGACATGTGAACATTTATGTAATATTATTAAAAACGGTATGATGGTTCCATTTTTCTGTTTAGTTCTGAAGATATATAATCAAATCTCATCACTCTGTACCTCTAAATATTGCCACATTTATAAATCACATACCAATGTATCCAGTAATTTAAACTGAATTATAAAAATGTAGGGTTATTTTCATCCCGCTGTTGGATCAGAAAAGGAACGAACCCAGCTGTTGGGATAAATGAACCCAGCCTGTTTATATTTGCCTAAACAGTGGGTTAAAAACAACCCAGCAGTTTGGGTTAAAGTAACCCAGAATGCGGGTTAAATTACAATCCAATGGGTTGGGTTTGTCCCTGTTTGACCTGATGCTGAGTTGAAATTAACCCAGCATTTTTTAGAGCGTACATATTAAATTCACAGTAACAACATTTCATTTTATTCTATTTATTTTATTCAGAGACAAATGAATTAATCTGTTAATAATGGATTTTGGGGCAATAAACAGGAAATACTTAACAGCAGATAAAGGCATGCACTTTTAGAAACTTCTTTCATACAGAGATTATAGAATAATATAGAAACATAACTGCCATGAAAAAAAAGCAAAATTGCCAGAAAAAAGTTGCTTGATGTGTTCTACCAGCAGAGGTCAGGCTTACACAGCATTTCAAACACTGCGCTTCACATTATGTAAAAAAAAACAAAAAAAACAAAAAAAACATTGAGATTCACTCAAGTGTCATTTTTGCTGCACTTGAGCTCTGTTACTACAACCCACAACAGATGGGTCTTAAATCGTGATAATAAAACATTGCAATCATGTTTGAAGTACTCTTAACAGAATTACATTGTTCAACACAGTGACTTGTGACTCAACACAATGCGCCTAGCAGATTATTCATGTTTTATCAGCTGAATAAAGCAATAACCCGCGACGAGACACATTGTAACAAATAACACATATGTGATAAGTAGCACGGGGACATTTGTAGTAATAGCCAAAAATACGTTGTATGGGTCAAAAATATCGATTTTTCTTTTATGCCAAAAATCATTAGGATATTCATTATATTTTGTAAATTTCCTACTGTAAATAGCATATATCGAAACTATTTTTGTGAGTAATATGCTATGCTAAGGACTTCATTTGGACAAATTTAAAGGCCATTTTTCACCCTTAGATAGTTGTAGGGATATATTGGCCAAATATCGTCCTAGCCTAACAAACCATACATCAATAGAAAGCCTATTTAGTACAATTTCGAAAAATTTGACTGGTTTTGTTGTCCATGGTCATCTCACTGATAACAACAATATTTATAATAATTACAATGAAGTCGTTTTTGGACAAAAAATATGTTGGTCTCTAGCGATTAGGCCTACATAAAAATGAATTCTGCTCTTATGAGTGCTGAGGCTATATCATCTATTGAACAGTTTGTTTTTATTCACGAAAATTAAACATGGTTTTACTACAGTAACCGTGAATTTATCTAATGTATTTGTTAAGTAACCACGCAATTTGTCTCACGCAGGTAGCTTGAACCATTAGGCCTAGCCTACTAAGTACAAATCAATCCGAAAAGGCATGGTTACAATATTTGTACTATATATTATGTAAGTTCATAAGAAATATATGAAGGATACTGTTAAAAATGTTATTAAATGTTAAATGTATAAAAATCAAGTCTTTCCGCCACACACTTTGCGACACCGGTGATGCGTTTACGGCGACACTACCTGCTCGCGTTGTACGTCACCACTGGTATTTATCAACAACAGGCAGGATTGATATTTTTTATGCTGTTTAAAAACTACATTATGAAAATACTTCCAACATGTTTAGTCACATGTTTTCTACATGTTTAGTGATCTGTTCTAATGCTGTTATGCTTCTGTTGCGTTTAATTGTTAAGTAAATTGGCTACTAGCTGCGATTTGGAAGCATGGTGCTTGATCGACGCTCCCTCGTTTTGCGTTGCATTGTGGCATTTTTATAAAGCAACGATTCTCTTCATGTTCTCATTCCTAAAGATCCCATGTACGAAAGTCCATAATATTCTCTCAGTATTGGCTTTTGTAGTCGCACCACAGCGTTTGTCATTAATGGGCCTGACTGCTGAGGTCTGTGTTATTCCCCAGGGAGCCATAACCTGTTCATTACCGCTGTCATAAATAATACGCACTAATAAGATATGAATTGATCGCGTGTGCGGGGCTGACATTTCCATCCCATATTAAATTCTGTTTACAATAGATTACCACCCAATCGTTCCCTCAGTACAGTATATGAATGGACTCCAGCTGATAAATAAATGTAGCCTACAGCTGTTTCAAACTGTTAGTAGGCTATCCGTTTGTTAAATTACAGTTTGTCAATCAATGTAATATGGAGATGATTTTAATATCACATTTACATTTTTTGAGTGCAACTCAGGTTCAGTACTTATTATACAAGTGAGAATTGCTGGTTTAATTGAAAATGTATATGAATACGTTTATGTAAAGCATCGAGGGGCCAAAACTGACTGAAAAGCTACATTTAAAAAAGAATGATTCACTAAAAGCTTTATTCAATCAATGTTTCCTTTTCTCTGGATTGAATCTAGAGTGAAAACCTATCAACACTTTTAATCCATCAACACAAAAAGATCATAATGACGCGATGCTGCCCAAATAAAAGGAAGTGTGTGCATGTTTATGTCTGTCACCTTTGCTGATTGATGACTCGGTCTGCTCATGTACATTGAGCGCGCGCGCGTGTTTGTGTGAGGAAGTGTATGAGACAGAAAGAGAAAGTAAGGAAGCAAGAGAGATTGAGAGAGCGAGCGAGATGGACACAGGTACACGGAGAGAGAGAGATTGGTGTTGGTCTGTCCCTTTGTTCTCAAAGGAAATGGTGTCAGTGGTTCAGTGTTACTTGCCATTGAGAGGTAAAGATTTACTGTCATCAAAGAGCAGATTAGAACACACAGACACACACATTGATTCGAGACGGAGAGAGAGAAGAAGGGAAAGAAAGAAAATAGAAAAAGAAAGAGGTAAAATAGATAGATAAAGATTCACATTTTTGCTACCGAAACTCATTCCAGGTCTGGAAAAGATATGATCAGCTTATTTCGGGAGAGCAGAACACGGTAGATCCTTCCCAAAAGGACGTTGAAGGAAGTAAATTGTAAATATTGATTTCTGCAATGAACTGTCAATCTCCCTCAGCCGAGATTATGCCGATCATCGGAGGCCGACAAATTCGGAAAATGCTGACAAAGACAGCTGTATAGGATTCGTTTTAGCCGTGAGTGGAGTGGGCTTTATTTTCTGATGGCTGGTAATGGTTGTTCAGTTTCATCAGATAGAAGTGGAGATCTCATCTGTGGGGAAAAATGAAACCAAGCGTGACACCACAGACAGACCTCCGCAGACAGGCTTCATCCTTCCGCAGGGATCTGAAGCAGACCCCGTTTCAGGTCTGGGTCAGACCATTGAATTAATGTCAGTTGTAGAATCCGAGTGCAGACTTGTGTAAAGTTGCAAAATTGAATAGAAATATTGAAATATTCACATTTTTTCTGTCTTTTGCAAATGCACTGGGTCAGATCAATAAGGTTTCTCCGCAGGCACAGGGCTGGTTATAATCCTCTGATGAGTTATGTTTCTCTCATAACCGTGAGAAGATTTTAACACTGACTCTCAGGGCCTAGATAAACAGTAGGCGGCATGCGGTCTTGAGTTACTGTGACAGCTTTTGAAATATTAATCCAGAGGCGTGTTGTCGGAAGGACTGTGTGCTGTTTGTATGCTTGACAGTCAATCTTCATATTGAATACAGAGGTGCTGGGACATCAGGCTTTCTGTGGACTCTTATAATGGCTTTTCCTGATAGGAAGAGAAGAATCAGACAGCTTTTGATGTTTCACCTGCTGATGTTGCCTAATCTAAACTTTGAAGTACATCTAAAGGACTTGAGCAAGAACACAATGACTGCACTGCACTGCACTGCACTATACTATACTTATACTATACTATATTATACTATACTATACTGCTATGCTATGCTATACTATACTACTTTACTATACTATGCTATGCTGTACTGTGCTGTGCTGCGCTGTACTATACTACATTATACGTACTACTATGCTATACTATACTACGTTGCTTTGCTATGCTCTGCTGTACTGGTATGTTTGTACACTGGAAAAATTGTGTCACAATGTGATGTTTCTTCATCCATTTAAGTTTGGACTACAGGAATGATTCTCATGCATTACAACAAAATTGCTCGAACTGAGCAAAAGATATCCATGTCCCAGCATGCTTTGCATAAGACTGTGGGAGGTTACATTTATAACTGTAATTTCTGTTAAAGGGATAGTTCACCCAAAAATGTTGTCATCATGTCATTCAAAATCTGTATATGACTCTCTTTTTGTGGACCTCAATAGAAGATATTTTAAGAAATGTAATAATAGAAATCAATGGGGCCACGGTTTCTCAAAATGTCTTCTATAATGTTCTGCAAAAAAAGGAAGGTTATACAGGTTTAGAATGGCATGAGGGTGCGTAAATAATGAAAAAAATATACTATCCCTTTAAGTTTTGTTAACTTAATGTCTTGGAAATGACAAATAAAACATTTGAAGTCACATTTACAAAAATTGAGTCAAGAACGTCTATATACTGTAAACATCATATTAGTTTAACAAACATATATTTGGCAACCTGAACATAGTTGAAAAATGCTGAGTAAACATAACTTTAATATGTGCAGACATACGGTTTTTAGTTAGCCTGAACCTGATACCTGATTTCTGTGACGTTTGAAGGAATATGAGTGTATTACGTTGTGAAACATCAAAAAAGGGGTTGAAAAACAAGCGAACAGGCAAACATGTTTCGCAGACAGCCACAATTCAATCAGAGACCGCAGCACAGCTGTGAATTATGTGCAGAAAGCCGATGTTGGCACTTTGTTTTGTTAGCATGTGCACATCCTGGTCTCATAACATTAGGTCCACTCAATGCGCTGCTCTTTTGAATTACTGCTCCTGGGCCAGGCCTGGGAAGGCTCATTTGCGAGCGATCGATACGGGAGAGGGATTGGGTGCAGATGGAGCGGTACATCAGGCCGGCCTTGATGGGGAAATCATTGAGGTCAGCGCTGAGAAGGCTAGAGCCGATCAGCTGTGTTAAACTCCCACAGTGCCTGAGACTGCGGTGGACGAGGCATAAACAGACTGCTCGCCGCTGCGTTACATCTCTGAAAAACGTGCTCGATCTGTCATAGATGATGGTGAGATGGCGTCGGGCTTTAAAGCGAGAGAGGTGTCCAATTATCTCTCTGTCTCTGGTTGATGTTGGACTGGATCTTAGGTTACTTTGACAAATGAACAATAGCCTAAAGTCATATTTGTAAGCTGGTGGACTGCCAGTGATGATGATGTTGACTGTGTGTATATGATCTGTTTCAGAGAAAAGTGAGATTCAGTGTGAAAATGTGTGGTTTTGTGATAAATCTATTTAACATGTCTTGTTGACATACAAAATATATTTTTTCTTTTGACAAAACATATTTATTAGATGAATTCCTTTCCAACATTAAACCGCTATTAATCAATTGCAAAATTACATTTACATAATATGTAATAAACCAGTATTGACAAAAGTCTTGAAATTAATAATTTTTATTATCAATACTGTGTTATGATAATATTGTAAATAATCCAGCGGCACTATCTAGCTGAAACATTGACATAGTAGGTGGTGGTTTTTCACCCGTTTAACATTTTGTCGGTTAACACATAGACGGTTACTATCTATCTAAGATTCAATGGCCAAAAGTGAGAAAACACAAAATAAATCAAATTAAAGACATGTTTGTCTGATATGATAGCATTTGTAGTTGCTACACAATATTGGCCACAATAATCATATAATGAAAATCTAATATAGTGACAGCCTTAACACTATAAAATATAATACAGACAAAAAAAGATTCATGTTTGGCTGTCACAAAGCTCAGTGCTATCCCCCACGTCACTTTCCCCAGTTACGCAATGTCTATTTTTCGATTGTGTTAATGGGATTCTTATGAATCCTGCCACGGTAAACAGCTGTACTTGAACTTTTGTCCGCGCGATTAGGACACAAGGACAATGCCTGCAGCACTAGGTGTCCTTTAATTGCCATTTGCATAGTGGGTTAATCATTTTCCGACTCCCCAATTACTTACCCTCTGTGTCCATGTCAATGACGCGCTTACACAGATGCCCACATTTGGGATTATAGAGGCTTTGTTTTACCTAAATGGGTATTGTCCCAGGATCAATCACAAACTGCATTTAGAGAGCAGAAGATCTGGTTTTCCGTTTGGATGCTTTATCTGAATTTTAAAAGCACTTAATGGGTCCCTGTATATATTGCATATGTGTCTGTGAGATTGTTTTCTTTTAAATGCAGTTTATAGTATGTATGTATGTATGTATGTATGTATGTGTGCGTGCCTGCGCGTGCGTGTGTGTGTGTGGGTGTGTGTGTGTGTGTATGGATGGTTAACAAATAAATGTGCAAAGAAATCTCTCTTATGCTATTTATATTATATATAGATATACAAATAGATGATCACATGGATACATACATATGCCTCTCTCGCTCTCGCTCTCTCTCTCTCTCGCGCTCTCTTTCGCTTTCTCTCGCTCTCTTTCGCTTTCTCTCGCTCTCTCTTCTCTCATCTAGAAATGCTGTTTGAATGAAAATTGGGAATGGTCTCCACATTTTTTCCATGATTGTACATATGCATATGGTATACACAGGTGCTATACTATATATATAGTATATAGAGAGAGAGAGAGAAACACACACACATATATGCATGTATGAGGGGCAATTAAGTATAAAATTATGCCGAGTTTCTTGATCTGGTAAATGCTTTTCTTTTAAGAGTCTCTACAACATGTATCAGCAGGCATGTCAGCAGGAAGAAAGGGAAGCGGTTTTCGGTCCACAATTTCACGAAGGCTTCCAATTTATTTATTGTCTATCCCCCTACATTTTAGCATCCTGTTTACTTTGCCCAGCTGCGTAGTGCCGAGTTTGCCCTTTGCCTGAAAGGACGATATGAGTGTCAGATTTATGACCTGCTAAACGAGGCTGCCGGCCTGATTGTAATCTACTGCAGCGAGTAACAATGACAGAGCGAGCATGTTTGCCCATGATTAGCAGAAATGCTAGAGGTTAATTACTCAGATCTACGTTTATTGTTCCATTTGCACATTTCAGACAGACTGATCGTTATTAATTAGGGTCACCGATCCGATCGAGGCGAACAAGGAGCCCCTACAGCCATTTCAAGCAGGCACAGACCGAGGCACCATTACCTCGGCGGAACAGTTAACGCTGTAAGCTATTGGCTTCATCTAAGAGCTGCGTTAGCGTGAAGGGTTGAGCTCATAAACAGTGTGGCCAGAGCTTTAAACGGCTGACTGGGTTTATGTGCTTCTCCGTTTGATAATGCTTTGCACTTCTAATGCATTTTTAAGTGGTCCTTCACATAGTAATTTTTCAATGAAGTGGATCCGTTTGCTTTAAGACCCAGTAGGAAGGGCTAAATCACACTAACAGCCAAATGAGATCTGGCAAATGAGTTAGTTCCTGTTTTATTTTCGTAAGAATCACCTGGCTGAAGATCCATTAAGAAAGACCTATCGGACAAACAGCACTGCATTATGGGAAGTGTTCTGGCTCATTGTAATTTGACATCATGTCAATGGCAATGCATAATAGCTCACAGGAGCGAAAGTGCTTTTAATGCCAAAAGTGTTGGAAGTCAAATACAATTGGCCAATATGCTAGTATACTAATATCAAAATGAGAGCTCGATGCTTGACATTTACTAGATATTATTTACTTAAGCTTGAAAATTGGATCAATACATTTCGGCGATTTCATAAATGTAAATTAGATCTTTAAAACAGGATTATCCTCTATGAGGCGATGTTATTCAGAGTCAAATGACTGACCGCAAGAAATCAATCCGGCAAATTAGAGAAAGATGAATCAGACGGCATCCATGTGGACATGGAAAATCAATAAAATAATTTAGAAGATAAAGGCCCGAGTCCTTCAAATCTCCCCCGCGGCTACGTGACAGTTCATTCTCATTAAAGCTTTTGATATAATGTCATGCAATGGAATCTGAGAACTCAAATGTAAGAGTGACTTGTATAACTTTCATGTAAGTGGTAAAGTTAGAGTAACCCAGGTGCTTCTAATAGCCAGTTGAATCAGAGATGGTTGGGATTCACAGCATTTATTGCAGCATGATCTTTATAGCCACATTTAAAAATCAGATGGACAGTTTCTGGTACAGTTATACTGTAGATCTGGGTGGCATCCATAGAAAAAATATGATGGCAATCATATTTCATTCCATGTGGTGGTGCTGCAGTCCAGGTCCTTGCTGCTCTGTCAGCTGGAGATAATAACTGAATGTGACTTTGATGAAGTTTTGTTCTTTATATGTTTCATAAGAGATGGGGCTAGTTGTCACAGGGGAAAGTCATAAGGGCCATCATTTAATAACTTCAAGTTTGAGACAAAACTTCAAATACACAAATGTGTGTTTTCTCTAGCAGTTTATAAAACGTATTTATTTATTATTTATTATTTAATTCTGGTTTTACAATATAATATAATAATTTTAGTACTACCTCTTTAGTTAACAAATAAGTCATATATTAATCTTACATGTTTGCTACCTGCAATTCATTTGTAATGTACGGCAAGTATTTAAACATTGAATTAATTACAGTTTCTTAAAATTACAATTAATGTTGATGATAACAGTAGTTTTTGAAATACATTTCAAAATGTATTTTTTTTGTGTATGTATTTTTACAGTTTCATGAATGGTTTTCCAGCACTCCCCAGTCCCCATTACCATGCACAGGGTAAGTGGGATAAGGGTTTCTTCTTAATATTTTAGTTTTTAATGGCAGGGTCCATTGCAACAACCCTATGAAATTTTCTGGGCATTTTATAACAAAACAAAAGTTTATTTTTCTGGCAAAAACAGTACAAAAATATATAAAGATGCAAAAGCCTCTAAGTGCCATTTGAAAATGTCTTCTAAAATTAGCGTTGCTCTTATGTTTAGGTTCAGTGATTTTGCTTTAGAAAAATTATAAGCTTTTTGCATCTGAACGCTTCATATGCAAAATAAAGAAAAAGGATGTTGAGGAACTGCAGAGCAATAGATAATTGAAATAATACAGATCTGATGGGGTAGGCCTATATAGAATGATATATATATAGAATCTAGTCATTCTGATGGGAGACTCAATGTTTCACAGGACAATTTAATCCTAGGCACTTTGAAAGGTCACAATAATCTCTTGACAATCATCATTGATTTTCAGTTATACCTTTTAATAACACAGAGAAGGAGAAACTGTTTTATATACAATATTTATTAAGCTCCACTAAGATTGAGAATTTCTCCTAGGTTTTGGTCTAAATCTGTTAAAATAATGGAAAGATTCTCCATGGTTTGGTCTATTTAAAATGCTCATACCCACAATAAAGGCATGAAAATCTCCACAATGGAGATAAAGCACAAAGACGCCAGAACGAGCACAGATTATTCTTTTCAAAAGACTAATTGGTATGAATTACTAAAGCTATGGCTGTTTACACCCATCTCCTTGTTGGCTGACAGATCAAGACCTCACAGGGCACCCCCCTTTTATTAAGAATGAACTCAGACAGCATCTGATGAGGTCAGGCTATTTGTTGATTAATATACAAAGAGTCACACTACGACTCCATTAATCAAATGAGAATGTCACGTTCCGTATGATTTACATGTTGCTTCTCATCCAGCGCTTCTGTTTCAGACGTGGCACGGGGTGGGAACGGAAGGATGACGGATGAGAAGACAGGATGATGAAAGGTATTTTAGAGAATGAGCTTACTGTATGTGATGTCACTCGGACTGTTTGCAGGGAACAAAGTTTCATTTACAGTGTGTCCACGTGTGCAGTTCATCGATTAAAAATATAGATCAAATTCAATCAAAGTACATCACCTTGATTTTTTTATTTTAGACCTGTATGTGTAACGTTAAAGTCCTAAACGTAATATTTATAAAGCAGAGTATACAGTATACAGAAATAGAAGAATGTGGTTTGAAAGAGGAATCGTGTTTGTTTGTTTATTGGATATAATAAACTGATCATATTTATAGATTCATAAATCTATATGTCTACCTTACATTTGTGTCAAAATTGATTTAACGTATTCATATGCTGTGACAACTTATTTACATGTCTTGTTTTTCTTTATGTTGTGTACATTTTAGGACTTTTTTACAAAACAAAAAGGTTTTTCTACAAAGTCGAATGAAATGAAAAACTTTAAAGCTCAAAACCGCTCAGAATTCAGATAGAACCTCAGATCGAATTCCAAGGTGATGATATATGTATCGTATATAGTATATATATATATAAAATAATTTGAATGTATTTTTTAATTACATTTTTATTTATAAATTAATTAATTTTAAATCTGATTCTGACTCTGATCACAATCTGACTGTGATTTTAATCTGATTCTCATTCCGCCTCTCATCTCGACTCTTGTTCCGAGTTCGATTCTAAATCTGATTCTAATGGCTGTATAAGGTGATAAACAGCACAGCGTGAAGGTTTTATTTTCCCTCTTATGTCCTCTCTCCAGATCTGTGTACAGGCTGGTGGTCAGACTCTGACCCTGTCAGTCGGTGACCCTGAAAAATGACACACTGATTGACTCTTTGTCACCACTGTGTCATACGGATGGTTGTCGTGGCAGCTGCGGAATGTCCAGAACACAAAAGCGGAGCCATCAATCTCTCCCGGAACACGTCTTGTTCCGCGCTGCCCTGAGATGATTTCAAACACCACAGGTCTTTTCCTTCAATCTTGAAAATGACAGATGCTTGCCAAGACTGCTTTCTGCCTGTATTAATATGTGTACACACAGAGAACAATAAATACAGCGACGGAGTGTGGGAAAGAGATTGAGCTGATCTGATAATCTGTCAAAAATGTTCCCAAATTTTTGATGTTCCCTTCTCAACGTAAGTTGCAAGCGTTTCACAGGCGCCACAGTGCACGGAAGCAGATGTAATTTCATTTATTCGTGACGTTTCCCAGCGTGCCCCATTCAGACGCCAGATCATAGCGGGGGGACGCTCTTTTATACCACGTCTCAGGAGACTTTCTCCAGCGTTAAAGATCTCACCAGAAGGTGAAGTCAACTAGCAAACATCCCACAATAATGGCACAAAGTGGATTTAATGTCTCACAAAGCATCAGCCGTAATCCACAAAGATGACTCTCACAGTCTTTCAGCGAGTTTTTATGATGCTAATCAGATCAGTGACAGCTTGAAGTCTACAGCTGACAGCAATGAAAGCAAATTTAATTTTCTGTTTTCACACAGCGCAACATTACTGAAACATATACTTGTATGTCTGCGCCTTGGGTTTAAACATATGGAGACGCTAAAGTTTCGAGTACAAACTCCCGCCTGAGAAGTATTAGCGGACGTCGAGCCAGTTTTTCATTTAGCAGTTGTTTTTTAATCTGGACATAAGACCCCCCACTGTTAAGCCAAGTATTTACTCTTCTCTCAACAGTTTACATTTGATAACAAGTGCGATATGTTCACTTCCTCCAGAAGTATCCTCTCATGTCCCATTCTGTTGCATGAGAAGTGAGTGAGAGAAAGACAAAACAGAGTTTTGTCACTAAATTTAATTATAATATTTAACCCTACTTGCTTAAATCAATGTAAACAATGTGTATATTGTGTGCACATTATTTGCCAGAAGCAGACAGATGGACAGACAAAAACCTATATTATATTATGTGTGACCCTGGACCACAAACCCTTAAGTTTTAAGTAGCACGGGAACATTTGTAGTAATAGCCAAAAATACATTGTGTGGGTCAAAATTATCGATTTTTCTTTTATGCCAAAAATCATTAGGATATTTAGTAAAGATCATGTTCCATGAAGATATTTAGTAAATATCCTAGCGTAAATATATAAAAACTTTATTTTTGTGAGTGATATGCTATGCTAAGGACTTCATTTGGACAACTTTAAAGGCCATTTTCTCAATATTTTGATTTTTTTTGCACCCTCAGATTCCAGAATTATATATATAGTTATATATCGGCCAAATATCGTGCTATCCTAACAAATCATAGATCGATGTAAAGCTTATTTAGGCAGATTTCAGATGATGTAAAAATCTAAATTTATTAAAAAATATATTATTATATTATATTATATCGCATTATATTATCAATGACTTGGAAATGATAAGTGAGCCATTATTTGTCATTCTAATGACACATTTAACCACACACACACACACTCACACACACACAGTCAGAGTGAGTTTCTGTGTGTCTGCTGCATGTTCCCTGTGCCTCAGTCATTAGTGCAGCAGTGTGGGCGAGCGTGTGAGACCTGCTCTCTCTGGCCGCCCTGCTCTCTGCTCTGTTGTTGTTTATGAGGGCCGAGGAAGGGCCGGGGAGTTGCTGAAATGACAGGACATGCCAACAAATTGCATCACTTCTGCCTCAGTAGCTGGGGACAAAGCAACGCCATATGCTCGAAGCTGGCGATGAATGGGGCTCATTTCCATGGCCGCACCAGGCTCCCAGCATCCCCTCTGTCCACCCGGGAGAAAGCTATGCCAGGACATGTGACACAGATGAACCAGTGTACTCAGACTTAGCAAAGAGAAAAAGAACTTTAATGACAACAACTTCTATGTTGGACGCTGTCACTTCCGGCAATATGCGTTATGCTAGAAGTTTAATTAAACTTTACTTTGGTACTTTAAACAGATTTCTGTAGACACTTTTATGATCTCTCCTGTACTCCTTACAACAACTTGATTTATACATAATGATTAAAATTTGTTGTATTGTTTAACTTTTAACTAAAGATAAACCTTTAAAGATTAAAGGGACAGTTCACCCAAAAATACAAATTCTGTCTTCATTTACTCCCTCAAGTTGTTCCATATCTGTATACATTTCTTTGTTCTGATGAACACAGAGAAAAATATTTGGAAGAATGCTTGTAACAAACAAACACTTCTTGGCCACCATTGACTACCATAGTAGGAAAAGTGACTATGGTAGTCAATGGTGGCCAAGAACTTTTGGCTTTCCTACATTCTTCAAAATATCTTCTTTTGTGTTTATCAGAACAAAGAAATGTATAAAGATTTGGAAGAACTTGAGGGTAAATGAAAACAGAATTTTCATGTTTGGATGAACTGTCCCTTTAAGAAGATCATATATGAAATTATAATGATTTTATAGTAATAAAAAATTGTAGTGTTCATTTTGTGGTAACTATTAATACCATGGTAAATTCCTGTATGGGCTACACTGTATTCTGTGATCAATAAGTCATCACAAATATATTTTTACATTAACTCATTAAAATAATATATCTAATATCAATTATTTATAGATGGTTCATTGGACATACACACCTGGCTTGAAGTTAACTTCTGGTCTGTGTTGGGTTAGTCAAAATTTAAAATACTAAGTTGAAATGACTTATTGCCAATATGATTTTACTTAAAAATGGTCAAAAATATTCCCCAGCTATCACGGGCAAAAAATAGAGCGTTGCTACTAAAAGTATTCATATATACCTACATGGTACATATTAGGACTTTTAAAGGGGTACATTTTTACAACATTTTGGGGGAAATTACATAAAACATGCGAAAGAGTTTGTTTTCCACTTCTAAAAAGAGCAACACTCATGTCATCTGTCATTGTTTCCAACAGCTAGCTTTTAAAAAGAAAATACACCATATATCTCGTTTAAGAATGAGAAGAGCGTGTCCCTCTCTGCAGCCAGCATCTGCATCCTTATAATCACTATAATTAAAGCAGCGAGCTGATAATCAATCAAAACGATGGGGCTAATCTGTTAACCTCTCTCTCATTCTGCATCTAATCCACCAGCCCATTAGCAAATGCTTACGTCATTAAAAGCTGTTTAACCCAAGTCACCGAAACACTCCAAAAGCAGTGACGGAGACCAATTTGCGTGTACGTGTCCACTGATTAGTTATTTTGAGTGCTTAGTGACAAAGCCAATTATAAATCGAGAGAACGTGAGAGAGCGGGAGAGAAAGGGCGAGAGAGATATGATTCTGTCAGTGTTAAATTGAGCATAGAAAGTCCACAGGGTTTAGCCATGTCTGCGCAGATGTTGTATGGCTGAGTTGTGTTCATTACTTCCCTGAAATGATTTTAGATAGCCGATTTCAGAGCCGAGACAGCCATTGATTAAATAACTCCCGCAATTCGGAATCAAAACGAAAACCGACATTGACGGAAAGTGTTTCTCTGAGATCTAATGCAGTGTTTAATCTCCGTGTCTTTACAAATAGAAAGCACCGGAAACCATCAAATAGAGATATTGTAAAGCACTCCCAACAGCTGCCAAAATCTGATCCCGCAGCTTAATATCACATGGACTCACAACCGTCTTTCTATGCAGGTGGTATGCTCACTAACTTTTAGGCCGAAACTAGTTCAAGGTTCTTTGAGAGCATATGTTTACTCCGGGGGGGCTGACAGAGGGTTGGGTCGGGATCCTGAGTCAGCCCTGTATATGATGTTGTTCGCTGGTGTATACCCCAACCTTCTCTGGGTTTGTGCCAGCTGCTCTGCCAATCCTCAGCTTGGCATAGGTTGAGATCATGCATGCAGGTCCTTACTCTATCTGTCTCCTGCCAGTCTTTATGCCAGGAGTGTGACCCTGAGGTAATTTTGGTGCCAGAGTTGTTGGGGCGCTGCCAAACGATGGTGGTCATGTCAGATATGGTCATTAGTGTTGGGAAGATCTTGCCAGAGGATTTCCTTCTATGACCTGCTAAATGTTTGGGCTTTGGGTTTAGAGTAAATCAGATGCTTGGAGGGTCGAGTCATTTTTTGGTGAGGTTTTAATCCCTGTAGGTAATGGCGTGTGGCACTTGTTTATTACTGACACTGAGGTTTATTGGTGATGGATTGTCAATTGTCCCATATGAAGAAAAGCGACACAAATATGTGGGCCTGTATGTTGGGGCATTTAAAATGCACACATTTTGTTGATGATAAAATACAAACCGCAAGTCATCAATGTAAGCTATCAGCTTTAAACTCGAGAGCCCAGTCGGCTTCTTATGCACATACTATATTTCTTAAAATGATTAGAAATTATGTTGCCTCCACCCGAACTGCAGCATCCTTCACAACCTTCAAAAAACAACTCAAAACACACCTGTTCCGCATTTATCTGACTAACCAATAACTGTATGTAAACAAAACTGTTTAGTGAGTTGACAAAATGTTTTATGCTCTCTTATTTTGGATAAAAGCATCTGCCAAATGAATAAATGTAAACGTAATGTCCCAAATCATGTTAAATTGAGTATCCCGGGTGGTCTAGCATTTCCGGTAAAAATTTGTGCTGATCCATGCAAACTTTTAAAAGCTGATATTAAAAGGGATAAGTTTAGTGATACTATCTATACAGTAAATATTATATAAGAAATAATGAATGAAGAAATCCTTATATTTTTATTTTGATGTATGTGATTGTTCCTTGCTAAAAAATCATCACAGAAATGTATTTATTTATTACAAATTCTAATGGCTTCCATTGGGCTACAATACCATTACAAATCATTAGCAGTTTACCATTTAAACCATTATAGAATTCTTTTGTGTAATGTATTCTGGGTCCAGTAGGGTTTAATGTTGTTCTATTTCTAGAGGTACCTTAAAATTTATACAAATTATAAAATTGCTATTACACCAACAAATAAATCTGTTATAATTTTTTATTTTTTAGCAAGGTTAAAAATGTTTTATCGGACGCACGCACCTGGCCCGAAGTTAACCTCTGTCTGCGTTTGTTGATCGCTCTGGCAAGTGGCTAATAATATAGTTATTTATTTTGTATATTAATATTCATTTATAATAATATTTTATTGTATAGGCTAATAATTGTATTCAATTTGTTTCTTTTGCTTGTTATCAGAAATTATCTGCAGGGACTCGATTCTTTTTCTTGCTTTGAAACAGATGGATTTGGATGCAGTCTGTATGTATGAATAACCGAAGCAAAGCCGCTCTTTTCTCGCAATAGCCGTGAAGAACGTCTGTAACCTGAGTGACAGCGGTTACAGGAAATAAGCTAAAAGATACAAAAGATGGCAACACGCATTGCAAAGCAATCCAATAAGCAAGCCTATGAAGGCTTTGAGACAAGCTTTAATGTGTTTGCTTTATGTTTCACAGCTGTTTCCATGTATTGTGCTTTGCGTTTTCGTTTTATTTATTTTTTGCATCTTTTTGATTTTCAATCAATCTGACTTTCACACTTGAAGTTTCATACCAGGACAACAATAACTATGATGTACAACTCTTTGATATCGCACAAGTAATAAAGAACAGAAAATCTCATGGTGGGTTTTCTTTCCCCTCATCCTTTTCCCCTCTCTCGCCCTTTTATTTTCTGAAAGGAGATTAAATATTTCTGCATGAGGAAGTCTTTTTAAATCCTGCAGTGACTACTGCAACGGCCCCACACTTATTGCTTGGACACACTGAGATGCAGTGAAACCTCAAAAAGCTCCCCCTGCCCCAGCTGTCCAGAATGTGGAGAAAAAAATCTAAGTCATTTCCATGGTAAAGACCGAGAGCCTGTAAAGACAAAGCATTTTATGACCTGTTGCTACTTTACAAAGCTTGAGGGATTTTACGATGCTAATAACAATATTTAAAGGGATAGTTCTGCTTGCTCTCATGACTTTTCATTGAAGCATAAAAGGACGTTGAACCGTTGCTGTGCGTGTTGTGAAAAGGAGCTGAAATGTATGTTGGATTAATATGTTAATTGAGTTTTTATTGATATTGAGTCAGAATAATGTGAATTGAATCTGAGCGTCAGATCATTCTGATTCATGAACAAATCATTCAGAACAGTTTGGTATCAACAAGTTAATTGAAAACTCAACACTTTTATTGCATGAATCATATGGGCTTTTGTGTTTTATGTCTGGTAACTGTGAATTCTTTTTTGAAGTTTCAGTCACTGAAAAAAAAAGGTTTTCCTTTTGTGTTCCCTAAAAGGCGGTATTAGTTTGGGTTGATATGAAGTTACAGTAGTCAATGATGACATTATTTATATTTTTGAGTAAATTTCTCATGACATCACTAGAAGAACATCACTGAGCTCATATTGAAAGATGTAGCGACGTGTTGTGGTGGGAAAGGGGTGGATGTGGTTTGGTTCAGAGATCATCTCCTGACGTCTCTATTGTGATTTGCCGGGAAGTCGAGACCGCCGGCGTAACTCAGGACACGCATTTATGGCAGTGGCAGAACTGTGTGAAATAGCGACTTAATTTTGTAGAAAAGCAAATGTTTTCCCACCCACTTTTTTCTGTCTTTCAAGCACCAGCTGACTAAATCCATGAAGTCAAACAGAATGTTTATCATTGCGGTAATGCCGTGTTTCGGATGAACGGTGGCAATATTATCACTGCTTGGCTGCGCCACATTTTTAGCATAACTTCACTTATACAAACAGCGTTTTGAAAGACTTGAAGTCATCAATCTCAGGCTCCTGTGTCCAACTTTACAATGGTGTTTTATGGCAGATGGGCAGTCCGGGAACTCAAAGGCTCTCAAAGTCAACTTTTATTCCTTTGGGGTTTTTTCCTCGGCAACCTCCTCCAACTTGGATTTTAAACATGATTGGTGTTTCCAGGGAAAATTCTGTTTTTAAGAGTCACTTCTACCCATAAGCCCTTGCTACTGTGACTGCTTAATCTTCTATGGAAATGTCCGGCTGTGCTGCTTCAGAACTCTGGTAATATTGAGCATTAGCCCATTAAGCTGTATCCATATTGTTGATTCAAGTTCTCACAATACTTTCCCGTTTGTCATATGGTGAAAGTTCCGCTGTGTAGTCTTGAATGCTGTAATCCCAGAGATTGTGATCTATCAATAAACTCGATCATACAGAACCGACTGCTATCAGGTATCTCTAGTTTAGATAATTGACAAACTCCTGATGTGATTTTTTTTTACAGCTCCTCATTCACTCCACAAATCCTATTGTTGAGCACCGCCTGTTCGCAACATCACTCCATCAGACACATTCTGGGAGATCGATTCTGTTCCATTATCAAAGCGTTTGTACTGTACCAAACTAAAAGGGATTACTTCTTGAGATCGTAGACTTGATGGGAAGGATGTAGAGGACCCTGCCCTCTTCCGAGACCCTAGGTGGGGGGAAAACACGCCTTTGTTCACGTAGACAAAAATTAATTAATAACCGAGCTGGATCTGCTTGAAATCGGCTTAGAGAAATGGTGATGTAACAATTGCCAGAGAGGAGTTTTGTAAGGGGGGATTGGGGGGGATCTATCGAGGGTCCTCCAAATTCTCCATTGAAAATACGCACGGATCAAAGTGCGGAGAACCTCGCAGTACGTTCGAGCCTCATTGTATGAATTCCTACAGTACATGCGATCGGCGCGACATCTGCGCCCAGCGTGTGAGTCTTAACGTCTCATAAGTTGACAAACCCGCACACAGCAAATCGCGCAGCTGAAAGAAATCAAGTGCGGTGAAATTTCCCAAATGCGAATACATTTCCAGGGCGAGCATTTATTCTTAACTCGAGCACTTCGGCGTGGCCCACGAGTCCGCTGAGAACAAGAAGCGAAGTGATAAGCTCGTTTTTGATGAGCAACATTTCAATTTGCATGTGAACACACGCATGGCGTTCTCCCTCTCTTTCTCTCCCGCTCGCTCGCTCTCCTTTTTCTCTCCCACTCTCGCTCTTCCTGCCCCTTTCCCCTGACCGTGATTAATACACACATGTTGTACAAAGGGCTCCTTGTTAGCTTAATGGCAAGGCCTAAATGGAGACTTATATTTCCAGGATTATATCTGTATTCAATTGCAAATGATTTTTTGGGGGGACTTTTAATACCCTGCTCTCTTGTCTATGAATAATAGTATCATTTAAATGTAGCAGACACCTGGTGCAGGGAGGGGGGGAGCTCAAGGCACCGAGTCTGGCTGGGCACCACTGCCAACTTCCCTCTTTCCCAGCCTCGCCTTATCCCCACGACCAGCCTCCTATTTCACTCCCTTACCTTCAAATGCCACGCACTTGAAACTTTATTCTCCCTTCGGTAAAAAACTCTGCCTCTCCTGAAAGGCAGCGAGGGACGGGGAAAAAAGGCCGAAGAGATTTAAGGGAGGGAGGAACGAAATTCTTATCAATCTTTTCTTAGATTTGGGAAAAAGTCATCCGAAAGGGCCGTGTAACGTTTCAAGGGACCCTTCCAATTAAATACTTAAAAAAACGCTACAATAGCAGTAGCCTCAATGGACACATTAATGCTCTTTTGTTGATTTATTGTACATTAGCTTTTGAGGCCGTAGAGAAACAGGGGGTACTTTAGACGGGGGGCCATTTGTATGCGCCCCGCGTCTGTCCCGCGCACAATCCGGCCTGTATTGCGTTTTGCAAATTTATACCAGGATGTTGGTTTAGAGTGTTTCCCTGGAAAAAAAGGAGAAGTTTTTCAAGTAAGTGTCTGCTTTCATGAGCACAAGTGACTGAAGCTTACAAACAAAGCTTTGTTTCAAAACTCACAGATGTATGGCCGGAGCATGCCTTTGTCCTGCAACCCTGAGATGTTTTTGTAGATTTTCTGTTCGGGGTGAACACAGACAAAAAATACTTGTTTGATGGCCGATATTAGCTTAAGCTTTTCCCAGGGTTATATTTTTCCCCCAAGAGGCTTGATTTTTTTTTTTTTTTTTTGCAGAGGAAAGGGTGAACATCCTTTTGCTTCGCGGTTCTTTAGAAGTTTTTTAATAAACCGTACAAGCATTTCTTATAAAACTTGTGCAACATAGAGACGCAAAAAAATCGAAAGCTGAAAATGTACTAAAAATGTCGTTTGGTGCAGTATTTAATTTTAAAATCATCTGAGTGTATCAAAGAAATTTCAACAATAGATGCATTATTAACATTACCATGTGCTTTTCAAAAAATTACATTTTTGAAATATGACATTTTTTTAAGAACCTGTCAGATATTGTTTCCTTTCTAAAAAACACATTCGCACCCTTTCTTCCTCAAAAGTTTTGCCGGAATCCGTGCGCTGCTATGCGAACAGCATGTGTTGGAACTGGGCTTGCCAACGCTTCTTTTGTTGTGTCTAGACTACAGGAAATGCAAAATTGCATTTGTTTACAACCGTTAGGAAGTCAAAGCCAAGGCAACGATTAAAGAGCTGCTCCCAGGAATAAAGACATGTAGCGCAGATTTTCTTAAGAGGGAGAGAGGGAAAGAAAGAAAGAGAGAACAAGAGCGTTTGAAGAAGGACTGCCTCGTAAAAACATCTGTAAAGCGTATCGCGCCAAACTTCACTGTCCTTATTCACCATGCTGACATTTGCTCCCGAAACTTGTAAGTGCTGCTGCTTTCAGATCTAATCTCGAATCAGTCATTCTCTCCACTTTCTTAATGAGTCACATAAGGATGTGAAGAGAGGAAGTTGATCCCTAACCAGAAATTTCAGGTTACTAAAGTGGTAGCCTTCGGTTATATGCCGTGCTATTTTAAGAATGTTCTCCCATCATGTAAGGATTACTGCCTGTCATCTGTACTACTGCCTGCTTCTGTTTGTTTGTTTAAGTTCCCTGAGCGTGTCTTGCATATGGGACTTTATGTTTTTTACTCCTTTGGGATAATAACATTGAATGACGGTGGGCTCGTGTTTACGGTGCAGTGTGTTTTCTCTGTGCCATGAGAATTCGTTGATATGACTGGACTTTACCAGTTCAAAACCAGACAGTTTCCAAACACACTGTTCATTGACCGTGTCTACGTACTTTACACTGTCTGGCTCACCTATTTAAACGAATAATTATGGTACGGCAGTGACAAGTAACTACAGTCGGTTGATGTACTTTGTACAAAAAAAAGTTGTATTTAATAGTCAAAGCTACTATAGAATTAGTATAAACATGCATTGAACTACAATAACCCCAAATTTTAAAAAGGCATGATTTTTTTGTGGAATCTACACAGAAATGATACTAGACGTCTCAGAACTAACTTCACTTTTCTTGGCTATTTTTGCAGTCGCATGTATCAAACTGGCACCAATTTCATTTTTAGTGGATGCAAGTTAGTTCCCCTCATGTTCACACAGGTTTCCTAGCAGTCTAACCAAAGGGTGTCATTATATATATGTCATTATATATATACATTATATATATTAATATAAGGTGTCTCATAATAATATATCTAAATTAATTTTATTTTTAGTGGTTTAAAGTCTAGATCTCTCCTAATGTTCATAATGTATGATTTCAGTAAGATGACACCCCATAACCAAGTTAGTTAGAGTAAGTGAAATAGATGTAATGTTCAATCATCACATTTAAAACATTGTACTTTTAAAAAAAAAAACTGCTTCGAATGTGCATTCTAAAAATACTATTAAAACTAAATGAAGCTTGGCAAATGCATTTGAAAAATTATAACTAAATTCAATACATTCACAAAATAGCACGGCGCTCAGGGATGACACAAATGCTTTTAATGCAGAAAAACAGGAAGTGGGGTGCCCCGGGTGACCCGTACAACATCTGATTTTAAGCCGCTTATCACGTTTAAACAACACCTTGAGACCATAAAGTCCGTCAGATCACAGTGAGATGTATGTAACTCATTAAAGTCAACTGTTCATTAAAGTATTCCGGGGGGAGAGCATCTTATAGACCATAATAAGGTAACATCAGGTTCTCTTTCACTGGGGACATGTATGGTGACTTCTCTGTGGTTTGCCTCCAGCTTCTGTCTGAGACATGGAGAGGAAGTCACCATTGCGGAGAGTTTACACAGATGGAGCCCACTCCTCGGTTAACGCTCACGTAAAAACCGACGGGTTTTTACTTTTATTTCAGTGTACACAGATGCTTATAGAGACATTGAGGTGCCAGAGGTTTATGAATAAACAAATACATATGAAGCAGGGTTGGAGATTAAGAAGAGTTTGATGCAACAAAAGGATGCTTGTATTTAAATGAGCAAAAAGAGCGCAAAAGCAGACTTTTATTTCAAATAATTGAGTTTTATGTTATTTTTGATGTTATTTACAGTTACTTGTGTATTTTATGTTGATTTGATTTCAAATTTGTCTATTTTAATTCTATAAAGTAGTAACATGGTCTGTGTATTTTTTAATAGTTAGGAAAATCTACACTGTAAAAAAAGTTTGCTGTTATGTAGCAGCTTGCCAGTAACTTACTGTAGATTTATATTCTAAATAATTAATTGGCAACATTTTGTTCAAAGATGAATGAACATTAAACATTATTAAGTCTTTATCTTTACAAAAAATATAGAAATATAATATATACTAGCCTCCTGCAAAGCATTCTGGGAACCAAAAATCCTCATCAACCTTTTTCTGGGTTTTTCCTGATTTTTGGTTCCCAGAAATGCTTGCATGAGGCTGGTATTTTATAGGGTTTTTTTCCCTGTAGAGATAAAGACTTGTTAATGTTTAATGTTCATTTATCTTTGAACAAACTGTTACCAATAAATTAGATAAATCTACAGTAAGTTAATACTAAGTAATAGTAAGTAATACTGTAATTTCTGACACTGATATAATTGTTTTTCATATGTTAATAAAACACTATACATTTCTCTATGTCTTATATACATATTTCTATTATAAATTGAATTTAATATAAATATTTGTTAATTTATGACTGTCTTGAGTCTTTGGAAAGTGCTTATTTTGGACACGAGCGCCTGTTTACAAACATACAGTAATGCATAAATCAAAGTATTAACAAACTGTCACATTGTTTGTAATTATGATGAAAATCAATGTTTCTGTGAGACCATATGTGCACCAAATGACATTTGTAGCATGATAGTTGTTTGCTTATTCGTTTACATCCAATTACAGCAATGGGACATTTTTTTTCGTAAAACACACAACCTGGTCAGCGTGACAGACGGTTTTTACTCTGCCATTATTAAGTCTTTTTGCTTCTGTTGTCGGAGTGGGAGCTTCCTGGTTTACTGAACTTTTGTTTTGTGGTTTTACAGCAGAATGCTTGGAGACTCACATAAGAGGTGACTCATAAACTAGACACACACTCGTCCGCTAGTCACCGCCTGTTTACATCTGACAGCGCTTTACAATCGCTCCAACTGTAAATGTCACAAGCATGCGTGATCTGAGGGCATTGGCGTGCAAGAGATGGTGTTAGTAATTCTCCTGCTTATTTATAGTTCAGTGACTCGCTCACCTTTGGTTTGCCCAGGTGATCAGAGGAATCTTTCATTTGTTTCTCTTTCAACAATAGATTTAAGTTCTGTCAGAGTCTCAAGATGACGGATGATCATGCTAACCTGCTTTTGCGTGTCTCTCAGCATGATCAGGGAAACAGCGTCCTAATCGTTATCTTGTCCCCGGCCTCCAGCTGAGAGAGTAATTCTGGACATGGAAGGTTAGATGTCCAACCATATGCTGCTTTATTGAGCTGTCAGTGAGGTTTGACTTGCAGATAGCAGTGTTGTCATAGTGTCTCTTTACATGAATATGTTAAAATTTTGCATGAACAAAATAAGAAAATTCTAAAAAGAAAAGAATGTTAGCGGCGCTACATATAGGACATTTGTAGAAGGCGTATATGCAGCATTGAATAAGACTAGCACATATACTAAAACCAAAAGTGATAGTTCACCAAAAAATATTTTTTTATTCACCTTCATGTCCATACAATGGAAGTCAATGGGGTTCTGTGTTATTTTGGTGACCAACATTCTTCAAAATATCTTCTTTTGTGTTTGGCAGAAGAAAATATTTTTTTCCTTTGGTTAAAGTTAATGGGCTAGTTCACTGTATGAAAATTCTGTAAATATTTACTTATGTCATTTCAAACCTGTATGACTTTCTCTCTTCTGCAAAACACAAAAGAAGATATTTTGAAGAATGTTGGTAAACAGAAAACTCTGGTCCCCATTGACTTCTATTGTATGGACACAAAACCAGTGCAAGTCAATGGAGACCAGCAGTTTTCTCTTACCAACATTCTTCAAAATATTACGACTATAACACTAATAGGATTATTGATTCCAATATGACTAATAGATTCCTGGTATATAGTGTATGTACCATATACGCTGATTCATTTAATAACTTGCACACCTAAGGATGTCAGCGTATCAAGCATTGTTTAAATATTACACATGTACTGTTTAAGGTATTTTTTGTCATTACATGACATATGTGTCAGAAGGTGCTTCCGAAAATCTGATGGAGATTAAACTCGAGATTAAAATGATGCTTTTTCCTCAACAGCTCGCCAATGAATGCAAATAGCGGGGTCTGTTCTTCTTCAGGTCATAAATGTAAGTGAATTACTTTGCGCCTGAAGTCTTCGCTCTTCATCTCAGACACACACACTCACAGGCAGTAATTAACTACTGTTTTAACTGGCGTCACTCTTGTTTGTGCCCGTTATTCCCCCGAGAACATCCAATACATAATATCCTGTTTGTGCCTAAAATTTGCCGTCTTTCATAAAAATAGTCTGTTGTCATGGCGACCCGTGTTAACAGAACTGAAACATCTTAGCACGGTTGTTTACAGAGCAAAAAAACTTTGTGTATGTATTGAGCAAAGTGTTTGTAAATGACCGTAAGTATGTTAGTGAAATCTCTGCATATAATTGCATATCAAGATTCGTTGCGAAAAGCTGCGGAAATGCAGGTTTCCATACTGCAGAAAAGTCTGCAGTTGTTTTTTATGAATGTGTTTTTATCTCGGTTTATTTTGAAGTGCAGTTCAGTTCTGTAGTTTACCATGCGCATCTCAAAATGTCCCTTATTCCGAATAAATGTAATTCCTTGTTGTACAGTGTTTAACGCTACGTTTCGGACAACCTGATACCGCGACTGCACCGCGGCACCACCGAGGGATCTCACCCGCATCTCACGGCCAAAAACCGTTTATTTCACTTAGTGGTATCAGGTCCAGCTGGCCTCACAATAGACCCTGACTCACCCCTCATACATTGAGATTCAGTTTCCTTTCCCAGCTCAAGTCTCTCGCGCTAGTGTCAATCACAGCCTTTATTGGTGGAAGCAGACCTGACACCCCGGACCTCATGTGAAACCATGGCCGACAGGAGGCAATAAGCCGGAGAATAGCAGCCATCTCAAAGTAGTCCTCCATTTAGCAAGTGCTTTTTTTTTGCTCTCTCTGCTCCAATCCTGCATTAAAGATAGAGAAGAGAAATCAATAGAGGTTCACAGCATTAGATAAAAGTCGCGGGCTTGAGGAGCAGCCGCGTTAGATGTGGTAAATTAAACCAATCAGAAATTTCCAGAGGCCCTCGGCACATTGAACAGTGCTATCTCACATCTGTCCATCTCCCTGCCCCGTCTCTGCTTTGTTTGTTCTTCATGTAGTTTGGTCGTGACACTTCATTTGTTGATCTATCTGTGATGATGTGCTTTATACTCTGAGTCAAACCCTCTTCATCATGTTTAGAGTAGGGAAAGATGTTTTTTAGCTGTGGGATATGTTCTTGGTTAAAAGCTGCGTTTGGGCTAAAAGAAACAAAGAAATTCCACGGACCATGAAAAGATTCTAAACATCATTTTGTTTTGATGGAAAGAAAATGATAAATCTTAACAAACATTGACCTTGATGGAACTCTTTTCCTTTTGGTACGATACAACCCCATGCTCGAATTGAAACCGTGTTTTGCCACACTAAAAGAGAATTTTTCAATTAGATGAGGTTGTTTTTTGTTTTTTTTCTATAATATGTTTGTGAAATTGTAATCTGTGACTATGAGTAGAAAAAGCCATATCTCTTATGATCAAATTTAGGTTAATTTCAAATCTGGTTTGTTTTCTGCGGCTTCATTTTGCAAGTTTGTTACTCAAAACCTATTGTAACCAAAGCAGCATGAAAGGTGAAACAAAACACAATTACCAACCAAACAGGGCAAGAATTTCCTGTAGAAACAGACACCGTGTTGGAGTTTCATATGCAGAATTTTAAATATTCGATCCTTTAAGGCTTTTGTCTTCATCTGATCATTTTGTTTTATTTTGAAAAGCCTGTTTCTAATCCTACATGGAATGGATAACAGAAAAGCCGGGATAACGGCCGCTGTTTTAAAGAGTTCCCTTGGGGCTGGATTTTGACAATTCCCACCACTTTGTAATTTTATTGATAATGAAGAGGATGGGACTTTTGATTTTTGCCAGAAAAGCTAGTTAAGGACAATCAATAGTACATCATTGGGAGAGTTTTGTGATAAAAGCCCTTGGTTACCCTGGCAATCCATCACTTGGCCATACAGATAGGTCAAACGAAATTATATTGCGCTTATCTCTCTACACCAGAAGAGTAACAGAGACGCGGATCAATAGGCTTATATATTGTTCTACTTGTGTTGTAATGGAAATGATGTATCGCTGATTTAGAGCCTTTTGGCTGCTATACACCAGCGATACTGGTCAAATGTCTGATCCTATGAGGACAGTTCAATATCATGACGGAAGTTTTGAGGCACAATATTAAATACAAGTGATTTTTTTAGTAATGTAAAGAGAGTAATGTAAAGTTATGCAAAAAGTAAACAGGAAGGAGAGCAGGTTGCTGTGGGGTCTGTCGTTTTCGCGATATCCTAGTGGTCGTCTTATGCAATAAGCTTAGACACATCAGCCCTCCTGCAAGTCTCCAGGATTTCAGCCTGTTTTACGCGTCTGTTTGCAGCGGACATCCTTTCAGTTAACCTCTTACGAGACTCTGAAGTATGTCCTCCTATAGCAAGCATGGGCATAAATTGCGTTTTCCGTAGTCTTGGATTTGTTAAGTATGGAGGATGCACCCTCGCCGTGAGCGTGCGCGCGGACTGAACCGACCGACCCAGAACGGAACCGGTCTGGCATCGACTGGATAAGAAGCTGCTAAACATGAATCGTTTTTATAAAAAGTCAAACTTTGCAAACATTGACATAAAATTAAATAAGACTCATATATGAAGAAGGACTGTTGATCTTTTTGAGTGCTACGCGTACTGATCGATTTATGTAGAAATAAAGCGTGCACGAGAACGCCGTTTCTCCATACTTATAGGTGACGTTGCTCAAACTACGGACGGACTTTACGCTGTAGACGCACTTGTTTGCGTCCAGTTTGTGGCTCTGCTGGACGTGAACAGAGAGCAAAAGGGGAAAAACTGAGGAAGTGAAACGGGCTAATTACTCAGTCCATCCCTCATTTCCATATCCAGAGAGAGTGTCTACTGGCACCCGGCCAATCCCTCATGCAGCGCAACGTAATACATGACCCTCTATCATTATAACGCCGACATGCGCAATCTGCACAACGGTAACAACATCTAATATCTCTTATTCAGTGACCCCGGGACTGTACGGGACTGCCTGCCTGCGTCCGATGCATCTGCAGATCGGAGCGCCGACGCGAGCGCAGAAACATGTCCCGGAGAAAGCAAGCAAAACCTCAGCATCTCAGATCGGACGAAGAGGGAGCACCGTCGGAAAAAGGTCCGGATAACGGTATGCCTATATTGCCAATTTGATCATTTATGCGAGTGTTTAGATGCAAGTTTCTTTGATCGGAATATAGCAGCGCTTTATTGCTTATCTTGAGCTGTGCTGAAGCCACACTCTTAGATGCATGACATATTTAGGTTTTAACCGAGAGAGGACTTTTGGAGTGTAAATTGTTTCAATGAAGTTGATTTAGAAAGCATATGTCGGACTGAGGTATAGGCTACGACTCGAGGGAACTCTGGTTAAAGTTGGGACGGGAGTTTTATGAAACATTTCGATCTGAAAATACACAGTGGTTCCGTGTTTTTACTAGCTAATTCAAGTGAGTGAAGTTTGTGGTGGTGCTTTCAGTAAATAGAAATAGAAAAACATGCGCTTTTGGAAAGTTAAAAAGTGTCTGTAAGTGCCATTAGACAAAAACGACGAATACTTCATCATGCAATCCCAGTTTCTAGTATTTTAGTATTTTCGTGCTAATAAATAACAATTTATGTTACATTTAGCCTACTTGAAATAGTTGTAGGTTTATGAACGTCAGCCCATTTGTGCACCGCGTTTAATACAGGCACCGTACAAACACAGGCCTTACATTTATTCATTTTTTGTAGCTAATTTATAAAGAAAATGTATTAAAAATGTTAACATTATATTTTAAAAGAATTTAGATTGTAGGTTTTGATGTAACATTAATTATTTATAATTATAATCAGGAACTGTATACATTTATAATGAAACAATACATCTAATTTACCGAAATAAACGTTAATGGTCTATGCAAATCTTACAAAAGTGGCCCAAACAAAACCTTCAATATTCGTCTGTTTGCGTCAGAATAATTTCTTTTGTTATGGTAATTTACTTATTTACGTGGCCACATGAAAAATCCTCACACTTGGTTTGCCTAGAGTTGAACTTGTATCTTCATTTAAATCGTGTTAAAGTATTTAATGCAAGACAAAGATCGACCTTAAAGAATAGATTCGGAGTTTTGGTCTGAGACAAGAGAGTGAAAGACGTTTATTGTCCTTCAGATCGGTTTTAATCAGATGAATCCATTGTTAGCAGGCCTGAGCTGTTAGAAGTGTAATTAAAAGAGTCGACTGAAAACGTAAAACAACTTTGGAAAGCAATAAGAAATGATTAACATTTTATCATTTTTAAAACTGATATTTTGTATTTTTAGAATCAGATCAAACAAATAAACAAGGTGGGCTATTTCTTTCCATATAAGGTGTTTCAAATGTTTTCAAGAGAATGAAAATGTTTATTTTTTGGAACATTAGAAGTCAGCTGAAGTATTCAGAATTTTCCCAAAATTAATAGAAAAAGTACAGAAATTCAAAGCAAGCTCAAACACAAGATGGGGATGTGTATGAATTTCCTAAAAAAAAAAGATTTAACTGTATACGTGAATTTTGCTACCTATACACTATTTGTAATTTTTAGCTGTTAAAGAACTAACTGGAATGCACACATACATTGTTTTCTGTTATACTTATAATGAAATATTTGTTATATTTATATCCATTAAAAACACAATAATAATTCACATTTGATTCATCTGATGAGCTGATGAATTTCTAGGGTTTTGTCTTCGTATGCAATGGGTACTTACAATTATTCCAAAATCCTAGCTGATTTTTCTTTCTCATTTTTAAAGTCGATAACAACCATTCAGACTTTTGTATTTGACCTTGTAGTTCGCCTTTAAACGCCATTCATCAGGCCTCTAAATTAACGCTTGTTCTAGGAATAACATTTTAGCTTTCTTTTTCTTAGGGGTCTACACAACTTATTTAAAGACATTGTCTTGTTTCGAAATTATCCTGCTAGCAGTCTAAAATCCTCAAAGCTAACAAAACCACGGTTACCAGCTGAGCACTCCAGGAATCTCCTAAGTTTTGTTCATTCTAGCTGTGGCTCATGCAGCAGGGCCCCACAGTTTGTCTTTTTTCTGATTTAAGAATTTGACATATTTATCTCATGATGAAAGTTTTGTCCCTCTTTTCGTCCATTCAAAATGTTTTCCCTAGGATTTTTTCAGCGAATCCATTTTGGAGCTGTTTTTCATGTTGATGAGTCTAAGACTCATTTGAACATTTTAAATTGATTTCTAACACAGGCTTTAAGGTAATTGGTCCGCCTCACTAGATCACTTACAGTAAGGTCTCACCTTTCCACGTAAGAGTTATTTCAGACCACCCACATAGTTACAGGAATAAGCCGAGCAAATGACCCACACTGTAACTGCTCGAAACGGAGCCTTACAAACATTAAGAAGAAACAGAACAACACTTGACCACTACATTATTTTAGATATATTGTGTCCTTTTTCTTCACCCATCTTTCTCTTTTAGTGTCCCTCTCGCCTAATGTTTTTACACTTGTTATGTCCATACAGCTACATTAGGATGAAGAAAGTAAAATCAAGACGTATATACAACCAATTTGCCATTTTGTCGTATGCAAATATATACAAAAACTGTGAAAAATATTACAGTAAAAAGCCATGCGAAAAAAAGAAGCAAAATAATTTTGCACAAAAACACAAAAAACTAACATAGGAAAAATAGGACATTTTTAGCTGTATCCATAATACACAACTCTTATATCATAACATATTAATGGTAAATTATTTATGTGTACATTTTCCTCTGGAATTTTCTGGCAAATAGATCAAACCTCTCCCTTCAATCGCTCATCAGTGAGTCAGAAAGCCAACAACCTGTAGAGGTATTTAAGACTCATTTGAACTCGATGGTGTTTTACTCACTGTACAAATGCAGGTATCAGAATGAAAATCTTTTCCAATAATGCTCATTTATTATAAGACATGTATCAAATGATCTTGCATTGTCATTTTTTTCTCGTTGAATATTCTTATGCTTTATATATTTTAATTTTCTTGTATAAACATTTAAAAAACCCAAAATATGTTTTATTACGACCAAAATGCCACAGTTTGAAACGGTTTACAGTTTGATGAAAATATGTTTCCATTTTTAAAATTGAAACGGTTTAGTCAAGGTTTAAATACTCTGCCTGTTTCACTCAACAATGTCAAGTGGAGAGGAATTAGTTCTTCAAACTCTTCAGGAAATAAGAGTGTTTGATAGCAATGGAGAGTTCAGATTAGTCAATCAAAGGCTCAATTTGCCCTCAACTGACAGTGCAGCTGTGAATTGTATAAAAACATTGGAAATCAATATCTCCTATAGAATTTCATTAAGTTCCCGTATATTCAATAGATAGGTCGCATAATTTGATGGATTGTGCAAAGAAAATTATCATCCGAGTCTTTGGAGCATGAGCACAAAGAGGCAGGCTTTCAGTAATTGGTAAAGTGGTACAATTGATTTAGTTTATCTATATTGTTCACTCCTCCGAGAATAGCTGTGAAAAATCTATCATCTCTGGAATTTCTATTCACATGTTTTTCTCTCTGTCTTTATCTCTAGCACTTTTCTTGAGGGGAGGCGATGAGGAGGACAGCAGCGCTGAAAGCCACAGCGGGGGCGAGGAGACGCACGTGTGCGAGAAGTGCTGCGCTGAATTCTTCAAGTGGTCTGACATGCAGGAGCACCAGCAGAAGTGCACGGAGGACCCTCCCGTGCTGATAGTGAAAGAGAGCGAAGAAAAGCTGCTGTCTCGAGGATCGCCCACAGACTCTTTCTCAAGCGCTCACAGTGACTCAGCTGAAATGGAGGCCAGTGAGCACAACTCTGAACTGGCTGAGAAAGTCGACGAGAGCCTCGGCATGTCTGAGGAAACCCAAGTCATTGACGTGGATGAAGACATGGATATTAGCATGGCCGGGCATGACACTTCACACCTTAGCCCTGTAACACTCGACGATGAAAACATCATCTCTTCGCCTGGACCTTCTACAACCAATCACTATGACATGCCTAGCACCAACGTGACGCTGGAGATTCTTCATAGCACCAGAGTGGCCGTCGCACAGTTTTCCCAGAGCATTCACTGCGCGGGACCCGCGGGCAAGCTGAACGCGACTGCGATACCCATGATTCTGGAGCAGTTGATAGCTCTTCAGCAACAGCAGGTTCAGCAATTACAGCTCATCGAGCAGATCCGCAATCAGGTCGCTGTAATGAATAGGCAGCCTACGCAAGCCGCACTCAATCCTGCCTCCAAAAGCCTGCCCTCTGACTCTAACACTTACAATTTTCAGGGCATTGCTCCACCCCCTGTACTTCCATTATCCGGGGTCATGCCCTCTACAGTGAACGGGCAGGCCTCGGTATCTCAGGCTTCTATGCTTGGAAGATCACCGCTGTTCTCCTCCCAACCGAACACTGGACAGACCAACTCTAGATCAATGGACAGTGCCACTGCTTCCTTACCTAGTTCAAGCCCTCATCTCTTCAGCTACACCGGGTCTTCCCCACTGTTGCCGACCTGCAGCAGATCGCTCTCTAATGTTAGTAACACCCAGTCCATAAGCACTCCCAGCCCACTATCAGCTTGCCAGAGTAGCCTCCTTAGCCCTTCGGCCAACCTGCCATTACTACCTCAAAGCCCTCCCAACGGAGTCATCTTTCCCAATCCGTTGGCCAGCATAGCAGCCACCGCCAGCGCATTAGACCCACTCGCCGCGATGATGAAGCGCAAGAGCAAACTCCCGGGGGTCTCAATTTTTGACAGCAAGCCCACTTCAGAAGACCCGTTCTTTAAGCACAAGTGCAGGTTCTGCGCCAAGGTGTTCGGCAGCGATAGCGCGCTGCAGATCCACCTGCGCTCGCACACGGGTGAGAGGCCCTTCAAATGCAACATTTGTGGCAACCGTTTCTCCACAAAGGGAAACCTGAAAGTCCACTTCCAAAGGCACAAGGAGAAATACCCTCATGTTCAGATGAATCCGTACCCAGTCCCTGAATATCTGGACAATATCCCTACCAGTTCGGGGATACCCTATGGAATGTCTTTTCCTCCAGAAAAAGCAGGACCTACTTGGTTAGACAGCAAACCTGTCCTACCAACAGTGCCGTCGGTGGTGGGTTTGCAGTTGCCACCTACGGTACCGATCATTGAAAGCTTAAGTGATTCGTTTACAAGTACGCCATCTGAGAGATCTCCACACAGGCCCTCGCCGGCCAGAGGTGAACTGGCACCTTCGTCGCCCAATCCCACTGGCACTGAGACGGATATGTCCACCACAACATCCTCTCCCAAGTCAAGCAGAGAAGGAGAGATCATGCAGACCACAGAAGAGGTGCACTTGCCACCAAATAATAATATGAACAGGAACAGTAACAACCTCAGCTCTTCAAACCACAGTCTGCTTCCACAGCCAATAGCAACACCTGTTAAGAGCAACGAGTCCACTAATGTTCCTTCAGCGCTTAAGAAATCCTCATCTCCCTCACTAATCTCAGATCAGTTTAAAGCAAAGTTCCCGTTCGGCGGCCTCCATGACTCTATGCAAACATCTGAGACATCAAAGCTCCAGCAGCTTGTGGAAAACATCGACAAGAAGATGACGGAGCCCAATCAATGTGTGATCTGCCACCGCGTGCTAAGCTGTCAGAGCGCGCTGAAGATGCACTACCGCATTCATACAGGTGAGAGGCCATTTAAATGTAAAGTTTGTGGCCGTGCTTTCACCACAAAGGGTAACTTGAAGACTCACTTCGGCGTTCACCGCGCAATGCCTCCCCTTCGGATTCAGCATTCGTGCCCGATCTGTCAGAAAAAGTTCACTAATGCCGTCGTGTTGCAGCAGCACATACGTATGCACATGGGCGGGCAGATTCCAAACACTCCGCTTACAGAAACCGTCTATGAGAAAGATATCGATATGGAGAGTTTTGACAGCATGAGTACTTATGATGATGACTGCCTGGATGATATTTCATATGAGGATGAAGGGGATGTTGTAGAAAACGGTGAAAACACTCTGAGCTCTTTTTCAGAAAGTCCACCACCCATCTCATTGCTCCCAACCAGCATACCGGAAGCTAAAAATGCAGGGGATGACTCATCTGTCAGTCTTAGCCAATCGAATGGGAGAAAGACAGTCAGGTGTGGACCTATGGATAACAATCATCATGTTCTTGGCTGTACCGTCTCTGGCGAGATGGAGAACCACAGCATGGCGACTAGTTTATTGCCACCCCAGTCAAGTTCTGTTCACATTCCTCCCTATCCCACAAATAGACAACCCGAGGGCACGCATGAGCACTCTCTGAACCTCTCCACGAAAATTCCAGAGGGAAGTGCTAGAGTTAAATCTGAAATGTCTGATTGTCCCGCAACAAATTTAGTCAATGGGATGAGTCTTAATCAAACAGGATTCCAGTCCAATAATTCTACAGTCAAGAAAGAAAACCCGTTCAACGTGCAAAGTTTCAGTAAAGAACATGGTAAGAAAAAACTGCTATATGATACCAGTAAAACAACCACAAGTCTGTAATTGTAAATACGTAACACAATCTGTTCAATGATTTTATATCATGATTAAAAATAAAGCTGCTTTATTGTTTTTATTCTCAGAAAATCTTCAAAGGACCACCGAACAGGATACTAAAAATGCTCTAGTTAAAATGGAGATGTCTGTCTCCAGTAAGCCGTACATGCTAAAAGAGGGGCTTTTTCCTGCATTTAGCCTTCCGTCTCCCACCGCCCGCTCCGAGGTGATGATACCAGGCGTCACCTCGCTTACTGGACCACCCCCTCCTCGACGGACCCCTAAGCAACACAACTGCAACGCATGTGGGAAAAACTTCTCCTCTGCCAGTGCCTTGCAGATCCACGAGCGCACACACACAGGCGAGAAACCCTTCGGCTGCTCTGTCTGCGGTCGAGCTTTCACTACAAAGGGTAATCTGAAGGTATGTGATCATTGCTGATGCTAGGAATGAAATGAATGGCTTTGATAAATACAGTAAAAATAAGCGTTTATTTCAAATTAATATATGATTTTTTTCATCATGAAAATGCATGACAATGCATATATGCACATAGTGGTCTTCATAACATTGGTCATTTATTTATTGGTCATTTATTTGTTTATTTATGTATTTAGAATACAAACTCGCACAAGTAGTGCAAATACTAATTAATAATTTTTTTTTATTTCTCTCGTTTTATATACAGGTGCACATGGGCACCCACATGTGGAATAACACTCCTGCTCGTAGAGGTAGACGTTTGTCTGTGGAAAACCCAATTGCCCTTCTGGGGAGTGATGCCCTGAAATTCAGTGAAGCATTTCAAAAGGATTTAGCGGCCCGGGCCATGAACGTGGACCAAAACTTCTGGAGCCGATACGCAGCGGCTATATCAAATGGCTTAGCAATGAGGAACAATGAAATATCCGTCATTCAGAACGGAGGAGTTCCTCAGCTTCCTGCCATTAACGTAGCCACGGATAAAGCTAGTACTGGAAACAGCCCACCAATCACAGCTCTTGAAAAAACAGGCATAGATAGGGCAGCTGGACAACACTTTTCCATGATGATCGATGACAAAAATGACATTGGAAACAATTAAAAGTAAAGGTGACATTCTTTCTCCTTACTTAAGATTGATATTAAAGATATAAAAATTGTTTTGTAATAATGTCTTTAGAATATGCTCCTATTTGTGTGGGAAAATATCCTGTACTGGTGGCACTTGGTTCTTATTTCTTTGTTTTAACTAAGGCCACGATTAGTTTTACAATTATGCTCACTGACTGAAACCTTACACTTGATTCAAGGGCATTGTGTTGAGATAAAATTATTATTTGATGATGTAAATATGTATTTTATTTTATTTGACTTGTTTTGCCCTCCGAGTTAAATATTGTTCCATTTATGGGAAAGGGAACTTGTTTGCATATATTAAAGAAAGTTTTGATTCCCACACTGTGGTCTTAATATACCTAGTTATCTCCCCAAAAAGAAAAAAAAGAGACATTGCAGTGTCTTTGAAAAGAGATGTATTATTCTTTGACATCCCACTGCTTTGCTGCTATGCATTGGATGCAAACCATTTATTTTTATGTAAATTAAGAACACCAATATGAAAGCTAGTTTGATTTTAGCTGCCATCAACAATGAAGTGTTCAATCTTAAAACAGCCTATGTTATTATATTAATAATGCAGATGATGTGTTGTATGTTTTATTTTATGCTTTGTTTACCTTTACATGCAAACGTAATTAGTGGGCCAAACTCTGAAGTATGTGTTAATAAAGATCTTACATTAAAAACACTTTTGAACTTTATAGTTATCTTTGAAAGCCCCTGTAATGCGGGGCAATTCTATTTCTCCATTTCGATTTTTCTAAATGTGTTTTACAAAATAAATAAATGTTTTCAGAAACGTTATAGGACAAGGGAAAACAAGTTGAAAAGACTTGTCTTTAATGGTAGCGATATGTCTTATACTTAGTGTCATGTTTTAGATCTGTCACGTAACAGGTCATTTTTTTCTAGTGATTTTTCTTTATAAAATATATTGTATATCAGGTAGTGTTGGGAAAAACAGGAAAAAAAATCAAAGGAGCAGTTTTTCATAAGAAAGGTAATGATGGAAAAAGGGATGGGGTGTTTGATGTGTCTTCTGCATGAATAGGAGACACTATTTTTTTACTCAGATACATTATAACAGGATTTAAAATGTACTCCAGTTTCTCTTTCTGGCTGCACATCAGTATTTTTACACGGAGCAGCTGAGGTGGGCTCTCAAACATATACTGACTGAACTGGATTTATTTCTAAGATGCAATATTGCCACCTCCCTCAATAAAGAAATCTCAGACTAAATATTTTGTTCGTCTTAATTTATTGAGCATATGGAGAAAGTTGCTCTCTCTCTCTCTCTCTCTCTCTCTCTCTCCCCCTCTCTCTCTGTCTCATTTAACATTTAGGTGAAATTAAAATAAGAAAAACATACAAAATGTACATTTTAAGCAGAAACAGTAATGGGTGTATGTGTGCATTGATTGTGTGTTTGTGTGTGTGTGTGTGTGTGTGTGTGTGTGTGTGTGTGTGTGTGTGTGTGTGTGTGTGTGTGTGTGTGTGTGTGTGTGTGTCCCTCATCATAAAAAAATCATGTTCTTATAGTAAAAAATCATGTTCTTATAGTAAAAGGAAAGTTACCATAGTTTTCTGGTTTAATTAGGTTTCTGCAAATTTCATGTTCAGTTGGCCTATCATAGCGGGGCAATGGGAAATTTATGGTTACTATAGTTTTTCTACAAATAAAACAAAACAAAAACGGTTATTATGGTTATTATAGTTAAACCATTGTTCATTTGCGTACGTTGTGCGTGTTTGTCTTTGTGTGTGTGTTTGGGTAACGTCACTGTATTTTTACGCCAAATTTCGTTGTACAGCTGTACAATGACAATTAAAAGCTATTATATATAGCATAGGCTAATGGTAATAATTTTATAAGTGAAAGACAAAAAATGTCCTACTAAAAAGTAATATTAGAATAACAATAGTATAAAACATTACTTAAAATAACTCCCAAAATATAGCCTAGGAGATTTAAAGAAGGGAAGTGACGACATCCCTACGTTGTTGACGCAAAGATGGCGGACAGCATACCTCTGAATCCCGTACGGAAGAACTCGAGAAAACCAGCGTATTATAATGCTGGCAGACCTGCCAGGTGCGTAGACGGTTGGATAATGATTTCAAAACCCGCTTTTTAATACAAGACTCTCGTGTGAGTTAGTTTAACAATGTATGCGGTGATATTAGCTTTGTTTACGGCGCTGTTCCGGGGTTGAGTGCTAACAGGCTAGCCGCAGAGTAAATTCAGCAGCGCGAGCTGTCAGTGTCAAATTACAGCTGATAGTGACTGATGCGACACGAGAGGATACAAGAGTCCTCGGGCCATGCGGGTTGTCAATATAACGTGAAATATTCATGTGAGATGTTATGTCATCATGTTGGTACTCTGCCATGAACGTGTAGTCTGCATTCAGAAGACATTTATGCACATCAATTCAGAAATCATCTTATCCGTTTAGCTGTTTATTAACTGTGATTTAAGACTCATTGAGAACGTGTTAGATGTTAAGATGAGATGTTTTTCTAACATGGCCTCTGATTCATGAAAATCTCTTAACTTATCATCATGAGTCTTAAATACATCCATTATATGTCATGCGGTTTGCTAAAACCGAGCGCTTTCGTTATCTCTGAGAACTGTTTTTCCCACGGTTTACGCGAGCCAAAGACGCCAAAGATATTCCTTTAGACCCTAGATGTCCATCTGGTTTTCCTGAACCGCATAAACAGCCTAACAGCAGACAGGATCTGTATTTATGGCATCCAGCTGTTTGTCAGAAACTGACGTTTCAAGGACCACTTGTGGTATTGCTTCTTGAGAATATGGATCTAAACCAAAGTGATTGCTTAATTTGATTTCATTGTTTGGGGTAATGCTATTGCACATGATCACTTTGTGAATCATTTTGTGTTTTATTGAGGAGGAAAGAGAAAAGCAGAAGAGCTGACCGCAGTTAGGATAGATTAATCGGACCACCAGCTATGCTTGGCTCATACTTTGCTTATACTGTTGTCCTTCTTGATTTATATGGGTGGTTAAGCAGATTTGATGGTCATCTGATTCCTTTTATCATACAATTGAATACAAATATCAGTGGTAGTCCCACGGGCTACTAATGTCTTCCACTGTCCCGCTGCACTGTACCGTTTATGATTACAAGAATCAACCAAACAAATTTGTGTCAATTTTTCTTTCGCTTTAGGATTTTTCTTTAGTCGCTATTGAAACGGTTTAGCCCAAAACGTTTTTTCGATGAACATCAAAGGCTAAAATCCACATAGACACATGTCAGAGTGATGTGTTTTTGTTGACATACCTCAATAATAAATTGCCTGTTGTGGCAGGAACCGATTACCCTTTGTAGAGCTAATATTTGTCATTTCCCTTTTGTTGTAAATCTCTTATAAGAGTCAATCTCACGAAACCTGTCAAGAACATGTCCGGGTCATATTTCATCCAAAAAATCAAATTAAAGGCCTTCAATTTTACATTTACGCATTTGCTAGATGCTTTTTTCCAAACTTTCAGAATCGAACAGTTTTGTTTACTGTATATTCAAGCAGTTGATGGAGTTCAGTAAGTGCAATAATTGTAACCGCGCAATGTAGGCGTTCAGCATGTTGAAGCATGATTCACACTCCTTTCATCTATTTTTATATTGATCTTTGAAGCACTAGAGTTTGTAGTGTTCACCGTTGTTTTCTGTATCTGGCTTCTATAATAATTTATCCAACACGACATCACTAACCGATGAGACCCGTTCAGTCAGCATCGTCTGGCTCTGGTATGTGTTTTTATGCTTCTTTCATTGTTTAACTGCAAAAGGCTGTCTGCGCTTGCAGCGGTCACCAAGGCCTAATTGCACGAATTAAATCTATCCACGGATAGCTCAAGAGAGAAAAGGAAACGTGCAGGTTTTGACGCTGAGGCTGAAGTGGAGACGGTGCAGAAACGGCTTGGCTTTTGTTTGTGTGGAAGCTGATATCCTCGTGGGACTTTGGCTGTTTCAGAGTGTCACAATAGCGTTCTGCTGCTCTGGATTTGAGATGTGTGTGAGACCCGTCTCAATGCGGGGGAGCTGAATGTGAGAGAGGATCAGTTCTTAAACTTTTGTGTATTTTGTTCTGTTCGTTCATTTAGGTGATTTTAAAGCTGTCCTTATTTGGTTAAATTATGCCTTTTTGTTAAAATTGATGATAAAATAAATAAGTGCGTTTGTGGGTAAGGATGACTGACAAGCTGACCGATTATTTTATTTATTATAACGGCTATCCTGCGTAAAATAAAAAAGATCACTTTTCTTCTATATTGTACTTTGCTTGTATTTGTATTTGACTTTTGATCAATTCATATACGATTAGAAAGTGCTACATTTGGTGTTTGTAAAATAAATGATGCTGTGAGCATCCTTTTAACATTGCAGTTTTGTCTTCTTGTAACACTACTTCAGGTATCAGATTGAAGACGAATCCTCAAACCTTGATGAGATGCCCTTGATGATGTCAGAGGAAGCTTTTGAAAACGACGAAAGTGACTATCAAACGCTGCCCCGAGCCAGATTGAGTCAGAGACGGAGAGGATTGGCCTGGTTCCTCTGTGGTGGATGGAAGGTCTTGTGTAGCAGGTAACATCCTGCATAAGAACTCATGTTGATGGCAAAGAACATCCAAAACTCATCATTTACTCACCCTTGTGTCATTTTAAACCTGTATGACTTTCTTTCTTCTGCAAAGACACAAAAGAAGATATTTTGAAGAATGTTGGTAACTGAACAGCGGCGGTACCCATTGACTTCTATTGTACGGATACAACCAATGCAAGTCAGTGGGTACCACCGTTGTTCGGTTACCAACAAAGTATCTTCTTTTGTGTTCTGCAGAAGAAAGTCAAACAGGTTTGAAATGACGACAATCCCTTAAACATCTATGTGCCTATATATGGATAGAAGGATAGAAAGATGGATAGATGTTGAGTTGAAAAAGAGGATCTTAGCCTTGACTTTTTGTTAATAAAATGTGACCGCTATCATGCAGCTTATAGTGTGTGTTTGTAGTGCGTGTGCCAGGTTGGCACGGCTCCTTTCGAACGCACCGGTAACTGTGCATGAAATGCACACACAAGCGCAGGTTGTGTTTTTGGATTGAGGTGCTCTCCTCGCATCATCAGTCAGAAGGTCAAACGCTCCGACGGAAAATTTGCTTATGCAGCCAACAACTCAATGTCTATTTTGGGTTGACATTCAAAGAATATCACAATGCCTTTCGCCACGTCAATGACACATGACACAAGCGCGATGAAAAGAGATATTAGCGATATTATGAAAGCGTCCACTCGACTCTTCCACTTTTGCTGGATTATCAGCGACGCATCTCAATTGTAAGCTGGGTATTGATTTTTTTCTCCTAATGAACAAATGGGATTTTGCACAGCTGACCAGTTTGATGCTTTCCAGTAATTTTCTGTGTGCTTAGGCGGAGGATTATGAAATGAACAAATAATTCAAGCAGAATAACTCTGCTTATTCAAACGGCCCTATTATTTGCACTACGTTCATTTGAGCAAATAATCTCTCTTATGAATCGCAGCGCTGGCACTTACAGACAAGAGGCAGAAGAGGCCAACGCAAATATTATTATATTTTTTCAAAGTTTATGTAATTTAGTTCAATGCCAGCCAAACCAATCGGCATGACTGTGTACACTGAGCAGAGCACAAGCTACGCACCTGCGCGGCATCACACCGTTCTGCAGGGAACCGCTAGAATATAAAATGAATATGAAGGTCAACAGAGTGTTTGGCGCTGTCTCTGACCTTCACAGCGAATCAGGTTTGATTTTAATAGGGAGGGGTTTATTTGGCAGGGGTGGTTACAGAGGACATCATCTACAGGTTTGTTGTTCACTTTAGGTATCGCTAGGCCCGCTTGGAATCTGAGCACACTGAATTCAAATGCTCATTATTTGCAATGTTTTAAACACTTTTAAACATTTTTTTTCATTTAAAAATTTTCATTTTTTTTTCATTTCAAATGTCTTGCTATTCAAAAATGCGATTATCACTTTTACAAATACTTAAAGGGATAGTTCACCCAAAAACTAAAATTCTGTCATTCTATTTTATCAATTTACTCATCCTCTTGTCATGTTAAATCTGTATGGCTTTCTTTCTTTTGCAAAACACAAAAAAATATATTTTGAAGAACAATGGTAACAAAAAAGTGTGAGTAAATGATGACAGAATTTTTGGATGAACTATCTCTTTAAAACTGCAGTTCATAACTTTCGACTCTATATCGCCATCTCTGTTTATAACATAAAATTGCAGGTTTCTTCACTTATCTTTACATGGGTTGAAGTCAAATTATGTCAAACTGACATTACCTGCAAAGTCTGATCTGACAGCTCAAATTCTAAATCATAAACATGATTCATAATGGTAATGTATCCCAATTATAAAGTAAACTTTTTTTATATATAATTTTACCAATGCAAAACAGGGTACTTCTTATGCACTTCCAAAATAACAGATTTTTATTATATCTAACCAAAAATAAGAATTTAATATTGTCCATGAAGTAACAGACACTAGATGCACGGTTAGTTGACAAATTGGCCATACATGTGTCCTATGGTGTGACATAGCAAAAATGTAGAAAACAAAATGTTTTTATTTATGTATTATTTGTTATTAATTATTATTTGATTAACTATTATATCACTTTTTTGTTATTAATATTTATAATAAAATTAGCATAAGACAGATTTGTCTTCATTGTTAGTTTTTTTTATTTTTGCTGTTACCCCATAGGACACATTTATAATTTATTTGTCAACTACACACTCATTATTGAAATACATTGGGTTGTGAAGGGCATTTCACATTGACTTATTTGATCATATTTTACCAGGTTTAAATCCTTACCAAAGCTTGTCTATACAGTTCAAACAATGTAAAACAAATTGCTCAGATTGCCTGTAGGCCTGTAGTTATCACTTAGCAGTTGGAATTCGGTCACATAATGCCACCAGACCATTTAAATGCATTTCCGTTACTTTCACATTGTTGTAGAATGACGATATGTTGCAGAGAAAATTTCTCTTGAGCAACCTAGGGTTTAGTGGCTCGCTTGCTGAAGGGCACAATACTGATAGCTATTAGTTAAAATTGTTCCTTGTGGGTTTCAAACCTGCAACCATTTGGTTATTAGCCTAGAATGTTAACCACCAGGCTTAGACCACCCCGAACGCATCCGCACCTTCTCTCTCCTTTTACTGTTAACATGTTGCGATTCTTACTTCTTAGTGAAAATGTTTTTTGTTGTCTGCACAAAGTTAAAGTGAAACTAGGCCAACCTCTCTGTATTGTCGCTTACATTAAGGTTGAATTAACGTCAGTGAAGAAAACCGGCCTAGTTCGTGTTTTAAGAGAATAAGGAGATAACTAAAAAGTCAGTTTTCAAAATGAGGAAAAGCTCCAAATTAGGAGCAATGATCTGCCGTATTTGTTAAATATTTGGCCGGGGTTGTGTTCAAATTAAGGCCATTACTGGATTCTCGTCCTAAACTGCGCCTGTAGCGCTGCGTCCTCCTTTCTTGTGAATCTGTCTAATCACTGGATGATCTCTTTCCTCCCGTGCTCTCTGTCACGCAGCTGTTGCGAATGTCTGGTTCACACATGTCGCAGGAAGAAGCAGCTAAAGGCTCGGACAGTCTGGCTTGGACATCCTGAGAAATGTGAAGAGAAGTACCCCAAAAATGCCATCAAGAACCATAAATACAACATTGTCACTTTTGTGCCAGGGGTAAGGCCTTATCAAAAACTATGATGCATGTTGTTTTGATTTTGTGCTACAGTAGACATCCAGAGAACTATTTTTATTATAGTTTAACTGTATTTTATTAATGATATTTATATTATTAAGATTTTAATTTCTATTTAGGGTTTTTTATTTGAAATGGTTTATAGCTAGACAGTTGCTGTCTATTAGAAGTGTGGAAAAGCCGTTTTGATTTCGACTTTCCATCGCGGCTTGTGCCTGCGTTTATCTCTCGCCGGGCTGTTTAAAGTGAAATCTCTACCCTGAGTGCTCGCAGCAGATTTGCTCGGTAATCAGGTTAATGTGTAACTAGCTGTGAAGTAACAGCAATCTAACGTATCTTTTTCCACTGAGTGTGTAAGCGATCTACTGTATTATGACTGCTGGCAATGTCTTATTCAGAGGAACGCGCCTTGTGTATGTGCACTTGGCAAAGTATTTGCAGCTTGTACGATGAATTATGTATAAACCAATCAGGTGCACTAGTGTGTTTGCATGCCACATGTATCAGCAGACTGTGCTATAACACATATTAAAGCTTCTGTTTTCATTTGAACAACACTGCATACAAAACCGAATGTTTTAATCGTTTGTTCATTGCATGAGCATAAAATATTTTTATTTTTGTGCTTGTTTTTTAGGTTCTCTACCAGCAATTTAAGTTCTTCCTCAACTTGTATTTTCTGGTGGTGGCTTGTTCTCAGTTTGTTCCATCATTGAAGATCGGATATTTGTACACCTACTGGGCCCCTTTGGTAAGTATAGCTAACCGGATGAAGTTGGTCATTCACCATTTAACCCACAGCGTACAGTGGCCCCAAAAAGTATTTGGACACTTAAGCCATACTTAAAAATTGCATTATATAACAAATTGTCAAACCAAGCATTTATTTTAATGATAGTACACTTCATAAGCAAAACATTTCACCAAAGTTTATATTGCAAATCATAATAAATGGTAGAGATACGCTTTCTGCTTGTCAAACTTCATGGAACATGTTCATAGTTGGTGTGATTGATACGCCTCTGCTAGGACACTAAAAATCATCTTATGATCTAAAGTCATTGCAAATATAAATGTGAAAGTAAAGGTATCTCTCAGAAAATTTTGTTGGGTGTTTTGTCATCCATGCAGTGAAATTCCTGTTTGGAGCCACGGCATGCAAGCCCTGTTTTCAGCGCTTTGAATGTGTTCATTCATACAATAATTTCGTTGTTTCTTTTGTTGTTGTTGATCAGGGTTTTGTGATGGCCGTCACTATGGCGAGAGAAGCAGTTGACGAAGTTCGGCGATGCAGGAGAGATAAAGAGATGAACTCGCAGCTGTACAGTAAACTCACAGTGAGAGGTGACCACAGTGATGATACCAGACACACGTTTAGCTGGATGTGTTTTTCATGATCTAGATTAGCGAGAACTCCTTCGGATTTGTTTAAAAACCATCTTTGAAGTTGGTTGAGTGTGTTGAGCGTGCAGAGCTGTAGTCTAGGCTACTTTTAAGATGATAAAATAGTTTTGCTTTGATTTTTGGTCAATACACAATTCCTAGATTTTCATAAGTTTATTATTTGTTCTAAAATGTGGAAAATAGTAGTAATGAGCACAGTAGATGTGTCCAAACATTGGACTGGTTGTGTAAATGGTGTCATAAGCGCATACTATTATGGGATTCATGTAGAGCTGTTTTCAGCCTTTGGAATCTGTGAGGATGATAGTTCAAATAAATGATATTGTGTTTTTCACATTTTTGTTTCAAACGATTTGTGTCTTTGTATGCGGCTGCTCAAGTGTAGACATGTTCTGCAGCAAACAGTTTTTCCCACATAACATTTCAGACATGAGTGTCTTTCTTGTAATATTATATACTTATCCATTTAAAAGTATTTAAAAACACCTGCATCTAAAACGTCAAGATCTCATTCTTTCATACATTTATAATTGAAATTATTTGTCTATCTGCTTTTCAGGAAAGGTTCAAGTAAAGAGCTCAGACATACAGGTCGGAGATTTAATCATTGTGGAAAAGGTTTGTTGTCTCTTTTTTTTAATCTCTCTCCCCTCCTTTGTTGTTGAAGGTATCAGCATAAACGTGCTGCTATGTGATCCGTCACATGAAATCCTGTCATTCTTTCAGTGGGACATTGTGTCTGTCTCTCTCTCGCTGTCTGTGGTTCACTTTAATTGCTTGCTAGGGAAACGACCTTGTTCAATTATTCAACAGAACGCAAAAATAGGACTATTGTTACAGGGCAGAGTCGCTAACATCATATATACCCATATATTGTTGCAAGTTCAGCATAGCTAATATATTAATATCTGGAAGTGTATAAGCAGAAGTTTCATGGTGGAAAGACATTGGCTCTGTACCAGAAGTCGGCGCTGTTTAGGTTCCTCATAGTACGGCAACCTAAGGTAGCATTTTAACCAAAATTAAACCTCAATTAACTGATTTTAATGGACAGGTATAGAAGTGGTGGTGTACCCCAGAAAGATTTTGACATGCAAAAGAAAAACTATTTGCAAAACTTTTTAGGCAGTATGTTTTGTCAGACCATGGCAGCTGTGGTTACATCTGTTGAAAAAAAGGGAAAAAATTAGGAAAGAGCTGTGTGAAGATTCTTGAAAGTTTTTTTTTTTTGTGTGTGTTTATGGGAAATAACACAGCATACAGGCTTAGACCAAAAATAGGGTCAGTCAGTGACACAATGTTTTGAACTGCTCTGTTAACAAAAAAAACCTTAATTTTTTAGAAAGCTTTAAACAGCATAATTCAATACTCTAAAAATACATAGGAAATTTGAAATATAGCATGTTGTTGCTTGCTTACATTTTTTATCAACATATACCTGTTTAAATTGTGAGCTTTCCTGTAGCTCAGTGGTTAGAGCACGGCACTAGCAATGGGTTCGATCCCAGGGATTGCACATACTCAGAATCAAAAAAATGTATGTCGCTTTGGATAAAAACGTCTGCCAAATGCATAGATGTAATGTTTAGAACACATTGGTTCTGCATCTCTGATGCCTGACCGTGATGAGCCGCTTGCTCGGTTTTAAAACAGTTTTTCTACCTGTGGATGGTGTGGTCACCTTATGTACCTCTAACCAATGTCTAATGATTTGTGTTATAGAATCAGAGAATTCCAGCTGATATGATTTTCTTGAGAACCTCTGAGAAGACTGGTGAGTTTCAGCTCTTGAAGTTAAACCAGACGTTCAGACTTCGCTGATCATTTCTGCTGAATGTCATATGTTATTATTTCAGTGATCTACAACACCTGGCAGCTCCTCAGAGTTCAAAGAACACATAAAATGCTAACAATTTTAGCTATGCGTTTAAAAAATTTTTTTAATACATGCCTGAAATTATAGCTTTTCATACAACTATTAATTATTGATTCATATTTTTTAAATCATTGACCTGAAAAATAAACTCTTACTCAATTCTGCATGAACTGGCATATAAATTGCTTTAGTAGATGTTGTATGGAAAACCTTTAGATGAAAATCACATATCAAGAACATTTTCCCCCGAAAATCAAAATAATAAAATAAGTTTATATTAAAATGTTTTCTCAATTTTAATTACTGAGATTTTTCTTAATTCTTTAGATTTTAGGGCAAATACATATTTTCAGAAATGTTTTGTGAGACACAAACACAGTGTATTCAATACATTATTACTGAACACTGATTCTTTTTTTTTTTTTTTAAAGACGGTGACCTTTTCTGTCCATTGTCTGCTGTTATATCAGTCTTGCTTTAGATCAATATACACACTATGTTAAGCATTCAGAGTTCTTTAATGCATGGGGCCAAGGCATTGACCCTCTACAGACGTTAAATGCAGCGTCCATTACACATCTACAGCCCTCAAACTTTATCTTTGTGTAAATGGAGTAAAATCAATCGCATCAACATTCCTGGATATTAAGTCTGGTCAAATGTGATGATAATATAATCAAATAATAACATGACATTTATTCTGATGTATATCTGTTCTGTATTATTCTTGCATTCCCAGGGTCGTGTTTTATTAGAACAGATCAGCTGGATGGAGAGACGGATTGGAAGCTGAGAGTCACTGTTGCTTGCACTCAAAGACTTTCTGCTTTAGGGGTAAGAACCTTGACTTAGGCATTTTTTGCAAGTAAACATGATAACCTAATCAAAGGTTTGGTTATTAATCTTATGAACATTGTGAACAAACAATGATAGCTCATCATGTGCTATTTTGTGCTTATTTTATAAGACGTCATTTTTGTTTAAAATCCTGAGCGTCTTGCTTCTGACCTCCCAGCATTTAACAAATTGTATAAAGTGTTCTTGCTCAAAATAATAAATTGCATGTAAAATAAAAAATTTAAACCGTCTCGTCAAGGTGGCATGATTTTAACTGTCAAAGACATCGACAGCATCCCAAGTCAAATTTCAGCTGCTTGTGTTCTCAGATGAGGCGGTAACTTTACCCCCGCAGGCAGTGAGTGATGTGTCCACATTCAGACTCTCTCAGGATGATGGTAGCGAGGCTCATGTTTGATATCACTGTGTATCTGATTTACTGGCCGGAGGGTTTGTTTCACAAGGGCCGGTAATTTTACCCCGAGAGACAACTGGAATCCGCCGTACGGCCTGTCTCCCGGTGGCATCGGCGTAGAGATGACACTCACCCCGAGCACGGGTTCACGTTTGTATTTGTCTTTCCGAAACCACTTAATGTGATCACAGAATTAAAATTTCAGCACGTCGTCGAATGATCGCCATAGTAAAGAAGCTGCAGCCGGATCGGGTGCCCGGTGGGCTTGACTGTCACATCTTAAAACATCCCTGTTTTTCGTACTCGCGGACACGTCATCGAATGCAAAAGTCATTATAATTTGTAAGCAGCCTGTCAAAGTTTTGTTTCGTTTTAATTACTTTTGTTTTGTCTGCAATATCTGTTCTGTTTGAAACGCAGCCTTGTGGCAGGATGTCAGAAGGGGCTTATTTTCATGGGAATCTGTGATTGTTAGGCAGTTTGAGTCCTGCCATAATACTTGCACGAACAAGAGGTCGGGTTTGGGTCCGGCCCAGAACTTTGTCCGCCTGACATTTCTGTTGTTGATTTACTTTTTTTTCATGACCTTTTCATTTGTTATCTGCAGGATCTCTTTTCCATCAGCGCTTACGTTTACGCCCAGAAGCCCCAACTGGACATTCACAGTTTTGAAGGAAACTTCACAAGGGTAAGAGAAACTGCCGTTAATGAAGGAATTTTTACGAGGCTTCGTTCAGCGTGTGTCGTGACGTCACGACCTCAATTTATACCCGCTGTTAGATTTTTGTAGAGGTAATTAATGTTGTGCCGTTGCCCGGCGAACGAAACCTAACCGCTTTTTTTAATTGCACATTAAAATAACATGGATTCTCAAAGTGTGCCTGTTCACATGACTATGAGCCGAAGTGTCTCTGGAATGCAAAACCGTCCACATTCCTCTCAACGCCGATGACATCACGGGTTGTTAGGCTCGCCGTCGCCCCATTGGCTGAACGGAGTTCCTTATTAACAGCAGATTAGCGCGGTACCGGGGAAAGAGAGAGACAGGGAAAAAGAGACCCCCCACATGAAGCCTGTCTTTGTTTGAAGTCTTTGCTCTCGGCCACACAGCACGCAGGGGCAGAAGATCACTTCCTGTGCTGAGTCACCCTCCTGAGCCCGCTTTCACAGATCTGCAGCTACAGCGGCTCGCTTCCACACGCCGTTTCCCACAGTCCTTTACTGTCGCACTTCAGAGCTTTATTTATTTAATAAAGGCTTTTTTACGGCTTGTGCGACGAAGCACCTGTTTGACATTATTAGTCACTTTAATATTATTTCATCTCATCAGTTTGACGTAGAGATTGTTTCATTATCTGTGATTTGATCAGATTATTTGGAACTGATTGAAACGGTCAAAGTTTTAAGTGTCCTACAAATAAGTCTCAAGCAGAACATCTGTTTATTAGTAAATGATGGAGAAAGCACCCTTACGGGTCATTTATTTATGAATCAAACCCAGATGAGTTGTGTAACAGGAGCGATGTGATTTTTCCTCTTTATATGGTGGAATCGGTGGCATGACCTTATAACCTTTACCTCTTATGTCTTTAAAAACTGCTTAAGATTTTCTCAGCTGTATATTGGGGACCAATTTAACATGACAAGTTAGATTTTACCACCTCCCTTTGGGACGTCCTCATTTGGAAAAACAAACAAAAATGAATATTATGGTTTTTATTCTAAAACTGCACACGTTTTTGGCCTTTTTCAAGTTTTTTACCAGGCAGTACAGTGTAGAGAGCCAGCAAATGATGGGATGAGTAAAAGGGGAACAGGAGCCCGGAAAGGATCACAAGTCTGGATTTGAATTCGGGTTCACTGGACCACCGACGCTGACAAAATCCCCAAATTTTTATTTGACACACTAGCATTTATAATGTAAAAGAGTGGAAGTTTATGCTGTGTCTTCTTTTATTCATAATAATATTTATAAGCATGTTTGTTTGTGTGCACATGCATGAGGAAGAAAGTCTCTTTGTAGATGCAGATTCAGACATAAAACCAAATGCTTTGTGTTTCATTAAGTTAAATTGAATGCATGATGCAGACCAAACTTGGATTTATGTTTCTTTGTGCATAGCACATTGGAAAAAACATTTTGAATGTTTTATCTTCATCTTGGAGCTGTTAACCATTCCCAGTGCTAACTAAAATGTAAATGTATTTATACATCAAAAATGTTTTATCTAATTATCATAAATGTTTGTCCTTTCTCTCTAAATGTCTTTTAATGCTAAATAAACCATCAAAAATACTCATTAAAGGTTATTAGTTTTGATAAAGCCACTCTTACATTTTAGATCATCCCTGTTGGCATTGCTACATCTGCTGGCCAGATAGGGACAAATGACAAGAGCAAGTGGGTCGTCTTGAATGAAAGACCATCTCTCTCTCTCTCTCTCTCTCTCTCATGTGCGTGAATGCGCATGTCTCTTCATGTGCGATGTGTGTGGCCCTCTTTCTCAGTGTATATTATACCAGCCGACAGCAGATAATAGATATCTTATTAGATATCTTATTCTCCCATCCGCAACATGTTGAAAAAGACATTTAAAGATTTCATTTCTGCCCTTCTCTGTGATTTATGGTTTATCGTCAGAAATTCTGCTCGCCGGAGAGGGAACGAGGCTTTATTATGATGTTCAGCAAGCCGCTCGTTTCGTAAACAGGGCAAATCAAGTCAAACCGATTTCGCTGTTCCCTCTAAATGGACTGTGTCGCTTAACCGGGCATTAGTGTAATTCAATCTTTTGGCTAATTCCCTACTTACCGTTTGTTGTGATGAAAGTTCATCGATTCATTTATTTGTGCTGGGCTCTTTGTCATTTTTATTGACTCGCTTTTTAAAGGCCATAATTGATAACCGCTTTTTCCCGTGCTAGATAACTATGCAGGCAAAACAGATTAAGATGTATAAAACATGTCCTGCTTGCTGATTCACGCTTTTTTTTCCCCCAGGAGGACTGCGACCCTCCCATCCACGAGAGCTTAAGCATCGAGAACACGCTGTGGGCCAGCACCGTGGTGGCATCCGGTGAGCCTATCCACGACATTTTTGCCTCTCCTGAGTGTATTCTAGAAATGAAAGATCAAGGTCTGAAATATTCATCACAGGTCAAATATCTTTCGAGTTTATTGTGTTGTCGAAGAGCGTGCCGTTGATAGCGGGGCATTCTGCCAGCATCACTCAAGACCCCCTTCGCGCTCCCATTTGTTTGTCACTTGAGCCCGCCAGACTCATCTGCTACTATTCAAACAATCTCACAAGCAGAGAAATATGAGGAGCCGTTAATGGGAAGCCAAAGTGTCTGGCTTTTTGCAGTCCCGTCCCTGCGGTGTGGATGAAACTTTTCCCCAAAGAACAGGTCCGAGATCAGTTTTGCCGCTGCGCTTACACCGACATCTCCTAGGGGTCTGTTGTTTAGAACCTGACCCCGGTCCAACAATAATAGCGGGGTCTTTTCTTCAAGCGTCGTGCGTTTGTGCCAGCGATCGGCCCTTCATTGATCTGTGGTTGCCTGTCTCGGCTCTCCAGGGGTTTTTAAGGGTTCTTCTCATTGCTCGACTTGGTGTGACCTTCAGCAGAAGAAAGTCCTTCTGCATCTCCCCGCAAAACCCAGTCTAGTGACGTCATCCAGTCCAGACAGAGCAGACCCAACACTGAACACCGTGGGGTGGTAACAGATATCCCCAGTAGTCCAAGCCCATAAAATGCCCCCCTGAGAGCAGCCTGGGTTTCATTCTCTCCGGACACAAAACAATGTGTCAACTTTAGAGAAATTGAAAAAATGTTTGTTCACCTTGATTTTAATTGAACTTTGGACCCTGGAGCTTCCTTATTTAGCAGCACATCCACACACTCCATCAGTAATTAGTTTACTTTAACCCATCAGCCCATTTCCAAAGCAGCACCATTGATCTGACTATAATAGGCCTCATTGTAACGGTTTATTTCTGGGTGTCCCGCATATTGAATCATTTGTCTGAGTCTGTGCTGCATCCGTTAACTGCAAACACACTTTTTGAGCTAATTGTTCATTAGGGTGGCCAGACACACACGGCCTGTTTATTTGTTATTCATCCCAATTATTCTTTCTTCAGGTACCGTCATAGGTGTAGTGATATACACCGGAAAAGAGACCAGAAGTGTGCTCAATACTTCGCAGTCTAAAAACAAGGTGGGTACTTTTCCTCCCAAAGGTTGACTGCTTAAAAAGATTTAAAGAGAATATTTTTTATAAATTATAAGGGTAACTCTTTTAATGACAAGAAATGTCTTTCATATTTGAAACTCCTATTTGAATATTGTATATATAATAAATGTAATTTAAACATTTAGGACCATAAATTTGTTTTGCATAAAAAAATATATATTACACAATTTTAGAAAGATTTGTATTTCTGTTATTTGAATAGGGCTAGGAATCAGTCATATTACTGTGATATATTTTTTCTTTTTTACAGTAGAACAGCACTTTAAAAAAAAAATAAAAATAAACATAAATTGATGTATAAATACTTGACAATCATGATCAATTGTTCCTCATGCAATTATACCTAGAATATAAAAAAGGTTTTTGTTATTGCTTTACAGTGATGAGAATTTGGGAGAAAAATAAAGCAAAATGTTTATGGTCCAAAATTAGAAATAAAGTATAAAAAAATATGAAAATAATTGCATCATTTATCATTCCAAACCTGTATGAGTTTCTCTTTTCTGCAGAACTCAAAAGACGACATTTTTAGAAATGTCAATAAGGGCCAATGTTGTTTGGTTTCCAACGTCCTCTATGCGATTTAAATAACAGAATTTACATTTTTGAGTGAACTAATCCTTTTCTGCGTTTTCTCTAGACAGAACATAATTTCTTATTGAATTCTTTTTAATTTAAAGTTAAATGTAACCTGGACGTTTTTGTGTGATCCACCCATGATCCGTGGCAAACTCTGACATTTGTGTTGTCGATATACTTTGGTTTTTGCCCAGGGAGTGTTTTTAACCTTTCAATGAAGACTTGAAAGGTACAGAATAAAAACTACGAGCCGTTGAGGTGGTTTTCAACTCTGATTGTAGTGACGAAGTTAGACCTGTCGATGTGAAAGGTCAACCCCAGAGAGATTAATCTAGTGGGAAATTAACCAACCAAGCACTTGTGTGACATTTGTGGCAGAGCTTTAATCCTGCAGAATTCCCTTTAATGATTACATACAGTGGATGTCAATGCTGTAAAAGTAAACAAAAACGCCAAATCCCATTACACTCATTACCCCTCCTCTAAGTGACCCCGGTGTCTTTGAGATTTTTCTTTTTTTAGCTTGTCACATGTTTGAGAATTGTAGTATGTTTATGTGCTTAAACAATGTGTATTTAATCTGTTTCCCTTCAGCGCTAGAATTTTAGTGTACATTTTAATATACATAATCAACTGAAATATATATAATTTTATACTGGCAAGCATGTAGGTTTCTTATCGTGGCATTAAATACTTAATCGTGTGAGATTTTTCACATCTTATTAGTCATTTTATTAGTCATTAGTGAAAAATAAATATATTGCTAAACTGATTATTGAAGCAGTATTTGTCATTTTGAGTCATCAGCATGACCGTCTACTCATTGCTGAGTTACGAATATTTTAGCCCCCACCTCCCCCCACCCGAGGGTCAGAATAACCATAATGTGCGTTATCTTTGTTCATATTGAGTCAAAACAGCATCAAATAAATAATATCAGTTTTCCAAAAACCCATATCGGTAAACCACTCGTCTTCATACCGTGATGCGTTTGAGACACTGTCATGGATGCACGATATCATAGATCCACGGCGTTGCGCGTGCAAGCCGCATGTGAGAGTGGAATTCAATATCTCAAGGAGATGATGTCAGAGGTGCCAATACGGAGAACGAGACGGGGCGGGAAAGTCAATACGACTCGGCGAAAGTCACAGAGAACGTTTTCGCCTCTTATAATCTGTTGTGACATTCCGTGCACGAAGCTCTGAGCTCTCACTAGAAGCTGCTGACAGCACATGAGCTATCACTTTACACCGCGTGCCCGTCATTGCAGTAATATGGAGCGATCTTTGCTTCGAGGATCGAAACCTGGGTGGTTTGACAGCGCGTGGGGAGTCTGTGGGCAGTTCTTGTATCTGACTGAACGCTGTTAATCTGAGAGAGCGGGAGAAATTCTTACTGTTGCTTCTGTTTATATTTATACAATGTAAAATATTTATATTCTTTTATTTTTTTGCTACTTAACGTTGAGGGTCAGGTAAGAAAAAAACTTGTCAAGGCCTTCCTGAGCCTCATCTGAGGTCTTGCGAGTTCCATTTAGCTGTATTGCATATCCAGTTTCTAGAGCAGCGGTATAATGCCATATTGTTGTAACAGCCTCAGTATAGTTGATGGATTTCAACCAATGAATATTCATTATGCAGGCACAAAGTCGTCATCAAATTTCACACACAAAACATACAGGCAGGTTGAATCATTCCTTTCAGTTTAAACGAGGCCCGGATGAATAGAGTAAAATATGCGCTCTGGATTCATTGATAGCATCTTCAGCTTGAGGTAATTGAGTCGCCTTTTCCTCTCGGCTCGAATGAATAACGACTTCACCCGATCCCCAGCCAGCTTTGCAAAATTCGGCCTCCGCATTGTTTTGCACCCATAAAGGGGGATTCCTCCCTTTCAGCTGGGAGACTGTGTGCTCTGTCTTAATTTTTCTTCATTTTAATCCTTCCATTCCCTCTTTTTTCCTCACTAGCTCAAGCATGAAGTTCAGAGTGGGGCAGCAGGCCATCGGAGGGGTTTAAAACTTCAGCTGATAAATCAGACAGCATATTCTCCCTTCCAGTGTCTCCCAGTTTGCACCGGGACAGGGGGAGGCTCATGGGCAGGGGGGGATTAATTTTCCTAAATTTTTTTGGGGTCTTTTCTGTTCAATTTGTCTCCCCTCCTCCCGCGTCCCTTTCACGCAGATCCCTCTTGTCGGGGGACGGTGTTATGTGTTGCTGTTTTTATTAGCGCGCTGCCGAGATGAAAGGCCTCAGTGTTTTCGCGCGGGTCGCGCCGTCGGCCCTCGCCAGAGGAAAACAAGAAAACTTTTTTTGACATCATTTTCCCACATATTCCATTGGCTGAGGGACATACTTGAGAGAAAAAGGGAAAACTTGAGATCTTTTGTCAGGGGCCCGTTTCTATGAAGAGGCGTTCTGCTTTTATTTTTCCGGTTTTGCCTCCTGTGCTTTTCATGGAGGGACGACAACAGCAGTGAGCTTCTTGGTTAAATGCCTCTCATCGCTTCTCTCGTCCACATACATTATTAGCATGAGAAAAGCCTGCGGTCTGGATCAGGCCTGGAAGGGCGGGGGGGTGGGGATGCGGGCGATTGATCAATGCTGGCTCATGGGCAGGTTGTTTTATTTTTCATAACATTTAAGATACTCCAGATGAGAGGGACTCTCAACTTGAGATTCTTCATCTCCGAGGGGATATCGCATACCATGGTTGAGAGTTTTAACCAAGGAATCATTTATTATTAAAAAAAAAGCCAAACACCCCCAAGTTTTAATGAAAATATTATTCTCTAAATATAGAAATCTATTAAAAAAATGTTATATGATATTTTTTTTCAAAGACTCCTGGATTATGTTTTGCATGTATTTTGTTCATTATTAAGCAGAAATATTTACATTAAAGACCTACATTTATTATAAAGTATCAAATGAGACAATCTAGAATTGAAGAGAGGGGTGTCACAATTCATTTCAGATTTATCTCTCTGCAGGTGGGGCTGCTGGACCTGGAGTTAAACCGCTTGACGAAAGCTCTGTTCTTGGCTCAGGTGGTTCTGTCTGTTGTTATGGTCGCTCTGCAGGGATTTCTGGGCCCTTGGTTTCGTAACCTCTTCCGTTTCGTAGTTCTCTTCTCGTACATCATCCCCATCAGGTGCATTTTTCTTCGTTATCACCCAGATCATAAGAATCTAAAATGTTGATTTTGCAACATCAGAGTTTGGACCAAAGCTCTTATTACATTAACTTGATCAGTATTTATTTTTGGTTTGTATGTGTGTAGTCTGAGAGTAAATCTGGACATGGGGAAGTCAGCATATGGATGGATGATAATGAAGGATGAGAATATCCCAGGTACTGTGGTCCGTACAAGCACCATACCAGAGGAGCTTGGGCGGCTGGTGTACCTGCTTACAGACAAAACAGGTAATTTTCACACATGCAAGTGTTGTTATGGCTGTATTATATTTTTATTGTGGTACAAAACATGATGATATGATAAAAAAAATTTAAGCTTCCTAGTTCTGTTCTGGTTATAAATCAGGACTTTTTGCATGCCGTTTGTCCCATTAAATTTGAGGTTTACTACTATATGAAAATGATTATGAAAATGTTTATAAGTTAAATTATATAATTTTTGTATTTTATATTTGTACTTTGTGGATAATACCAATAATCCACAAAGTACCACACATTTTCCCAGAAATCTAAATAAAAAATGAAATGACATCATTTATTTACCCTCATGTCACTTAAAATATGTATAGGAAGATATTTTTAGAAATGTCTCTGTGGATGTTTCATATCGGTTGGATGTTTTTCTCTAGGCACTCTAACGCAAAATGAAATGGTCTTCAAACGCCTCCATCTCGGTACCGTCTCGTACGGAACGGACACCATGGACGAGATCCAGAGTCACATCATACAGTCCTACGCTCAGGTTTGTATGACATCTGTCACTGTAGAAAGTCACTTTCATTATCCTTATCTCGAATGTAAAGTCGTACCTCTTTCGAACCTTTCTCTGTGTGGTCTGTATTCAGTCACTCTAAAATGGATGGCATATGTACGTTGTCTAGGAAAACCAATTATAAAGCCACAGTAGCAATTGATTTTGATGCTTCATGGTCCTTCATTACAGAGTGACGGGCAGGTTTAAAATGTACCCGTGATATGAGCGATCATAGCCTCATAATCTCCCCCCGCAGGACGTGTCCAACAAGATGTGTGAAATCGAGTTTGACAGGAATCAATAAACATAATGTAATTTACAGCTTAACATGCTTTCATGTGCGCCAGGCGGTTATAGCGCCGATTCTCTCTGGAGAGTTATGCGTATGAAAACGTTGGTATTAAAAACAGCTGTTGTTTCATAGCGGTTAAACCTTGTAGTTGCATGTGAGCCAGGGTGAGTCTATCCTGCTGGGATTTTTTATGAGGTTATACATGTTTTTGTTTTATAACACTTCATGTTTGTGTTGTTCAGTATGTTAATGAGGGAGTGTCTTTATGTATCTGTGTGTGTGACTGGAAGCTGTCTGCAGGTCGTCATATTTTCCTCTCAGCGGAGCTCTGAGCAAGTTTGGCCAAACGCACACACAGAATCAAGACACCTCTTAGTTGGGATTATGGGATTGAGTCACCATTGTGTGTCAGATATTGGTAAAAATCTTCATGGTTTTTCTCCAGTGTATCCTGAGAGCTCGCAGGACAACAGCTGGAAGTCTTAAGTGAATATGTCATACAATTTCCGACCCCATTCCTCTGTTCTTTTACTACACACTTTGTCATTAGGTTCTGGCATAATTTGTAATTGTCTGATTTATGAAGGTGTTTGGCTGAAAGCTTTTTTTAAATGTTTTCTGTAGTGGAGGAACAAGGTGTTCGAAAGTGTTTTGTCATCTCTCCAGGTAAGCACGACACAATCCAGTGGCAGTAGCGAAGGCTCCACGCCCTCTCGGAAGGCTCAGCCACCCGCGCCGAAGGTCCGGAAAAGCGTAAGCAGTCGAATCCACGAAGCAGTAAAAGCCATCGCGCTCTGCCACAACGTCACACCGGTGTACGAGTCCCGGGCCAACGGTGCAAGCTCTGAGCCGGAGAGCACAGAGGCCGATCAGGACTACAGCGATGACAACCGAACTTATCAAGCCTCTAGTCCTGATGAGGTAAGATGGGACATCCCAAATGTCAAAATGACATTTTATATTAGGGAATTTTGGGAACGAACCTGCATGTCCCAAATGAGCACCATGGCTCAACGTGCGTGGATCACACGCGCTAACCGCTGCGTCGTGGTTCCGGCATAATCTGTTATATTTAGTAACCTCTCTTTACCTCTCTATCATTGAATTTTACAATTTTCTGCCTGAGCGATCCGGTAAAAGCAGGACGGGCTTTTATTTATTTTTTATTTAGAAATCTGATTGCATTGACTCTATCCTCCTCATTCCTCTAAAGGTGTAATCCTATATATCGCTGCTTTAGTATTTATGACTCCCCCACTTTAGCCTTGAATTTACTGCCTTATTGGATGGTAATATAGACTCTGTGTTAGTAGAGAAATCTGAGAGGGCTCAATAAATATCAGAGGCAGAGGGTGCAGGGGTAGGTCACACACCAGGAAGGACTCGGTCATCATTTGTGTTGAGAGATCGTAGATATTTATAGATCCGTTGTAGAGAAACAATATTTTGAATGAGTTGTTGGTAAGGAAAGCGCTAAATAAATACCAGATACGGCATTGAGGGCGAACGTATGTCACGTTGGCAGCAGTGGACTTCTGATAGATGGAGGGATAACTTATCGTATACCTTTTGAGAGGACCGAAGTGGTGTTTGTGGTTTGACTTATAAAATAATTTCCAGTTAGCTTCCAGCTTGTGTCTGGCTATTTAATATATATTATTTTATTAATATTTTAGTGTAAATAAATGGTATTACATAAAATGTTATCGTATATAAACAATTTGTTGAATTGGGTGTGTAATTTTGTCAATATCAGTAATCATGAATATTTATATTTACAGTCAATACCAGTATATTGTGACACCCCATTCTCATTGTATTGATAATTATCTCTATCATTTTTTATAACTACTACTTTATGGTAGTAACTATTTTGTGGGCTACATAATAAAAATAGTGATATGGGTTTGAATTTACATGAGGATGAATTATAATTTTTGGGTGAATAATTTTTTTTCCTTTCCTGTTCAGCCTGCATGACTAATACGAGCTAATGGTTTTCCAAGCATTGATTGTTGCCAAGAAAACGTGCTGCTCATTAAATAAATTAAGCTTTTCCCGGTACTATTTTTTCTTCAGGACCTTCTGTAAACGTAGATATCTTTTGAGAGTGATAAAAGGAAAACGAAATCTGTCCATCTCCCTCTTTAGTGGAATTGCCTGTCCTCTCTTCTCCCTTGATGTGTCTACTTATTTATTTTCTTTAATGCCCAGGTCTTATCTTTCCAACGTCTTCACTCTGGGATTGATCAATATTTAATTTTCTCGGAGAGACTAGCGGTTAACACTAGTCCTTCTCCGTGTGTCTCCGTGTCTCCTCGCTGCAGCCTTTTCTCCCGTTAATATGACGGACGCACATACCTGATGTTCCCGAAGCGAGCTTGGTTCAAAGATTAAATAACCCGTGCCTTTCCGCACACTCGCTTTAACTCATTTGTGACCTTTGACCTCATGGTGTCAAGGGTCAGGGGTTTATCATGACCTTTAACGATCGAAAAAGCTTGTGAGAAAGACCGTTTTTTTTATGTCCGATAATGACGTTTTACTTATGCGGGGTAATAGGAGTTCACTGATGGTTTTATTAGTGGTTTTGGGTTATTCAGATGAGATGACAGTGATCAGAGGATATTGACCTTTGGTTCTTCTAAGGAAAATATGGCGGTGACCTTTAACCTCTAGTCCATTAAACTCAAGTTCCCTCTGAAGAGACGGGTAACTCGTACAAGAGAGTTATGACATGTTTCGTTTTTTATGAGTGGGTTCAGTTTCTTAATTTGTTTTTAACTTTGGAATTTGTAATGTTTTCTAGAATTTAAATGTTTGAATTTTAAACTAATAGGTTCAGCAGTCAGGATTCTAAAATAAAGCTGCTCTCTCAAATAAAACCATCATCACTGTGCCTTCTTATGACGTTGTATCATATTTCCTGTCACATCTGGTCTCTTTATTAAATAACAGCCACGTCTTCATGTGGTTGTAGGTCACACGGTGTGGTTGTGATCCTCTTTGCCTCTCAGCTTGGTTTATGACTACAGCTTTTCTTCCTGTACTATTGAAATGATTGATGAAGTATATTAAATGTTCTCCTCAGTGTCGTAAAACCCTGTTTGTCTCCTAAAGGCATTTCCCCACTACCTGAGACACTCGGTGTGTGTGTTTGTGTGTTCTCTCAAGAGCGTCAATTAGCACAGTCAGGCTGATAAAGAAGAGGCTAATTAGTCACATCAACATGGAAATGTCATGGATACAAGAGTTCTGGATATTGTGTGTGGAGAGAGAGAGAGAGAGAGATAATTGGAGGACTACAAGGAAAATGAAAGACATAATTTGCAGGGATGGCTACGATCTCGTCTTGAGATAATATAATTTGTTGACTGTACATATTGTTTATCAGCGTAACAATTTGAGGCAATGATTAAAGTGTATAATGAAAGTCAATTTAATTTGTTATGTCACTTTACTTATTAAATATGACAGCGTGCACTTGAGCTCAGGGCCGCTGTTAGAATTCATTGTGCCCGGACAAGATTTTATGGATCGTCCCCCTTGCACTCCCCCTGTATATTGTTAAAAAAAGAAAAGATCATAGCTACTTATTAATGGTGCAATGTGTAATATTTATAAGGATCTATTGACTGGAATGCAATAGAGGTGTATAAAGACCTTACATAATGAACCGTTGTTTTTATTACCTTAGAATGAGTTATTTTTATCTACATACACCGCTGGTTTCTACAGGATCCCTAAACAGACAAACTGCTCTACAGAGCGTGTTTCATAAATACGCTCGGCAAAGAAGTGTAACGGCATCTTTGTCCCGTGTCAGCCACCGTAGTGCTTAAAAGGAAGGGGTGAGTAGGTTGAATGAGCCGTTGGTTGCAATTCGTAACCTCGCCTCTAGGTTTCACTGAATTTCACAAACTGGACCTTTAACTTACCCAATAAACAAGTCTCGGATTAAAGCCAGCAAGATGCTGCATGACTCACACATGCTTTTGGAAATTCTTAAGGATGTTTAAAATAAATAAATTGTACCTCACAAGTATTGTCAATCCTGTACACACATACTGTACACAAAGGCCCATTACTTCTGCCTTGTGTTGTGTAGGTGGCCCTGGTGCGCTGGACAGAGAGTGTTGGTTTGACTCTGGTGAACAGAGACCTGACATCCCTCCAGTTGAAGACCCCAGCTGGACAAATCCTGACATACTACATCCTCCAGATCTTTCCCTTTACATCTGAGAGCAAGCGCATGGGCATCATCGTCAGGGTACGTCTCAAAACTACACCACTCAGATTTTGGATAAACAGTACATTTTTTATTTTTGAACCTATTTTTAACCTTTTTAGTGTCGAATGAGTTATATTTTTGTTGCAGTGCATTCTGGGCTAGCCTGAATAGCCTGGTGTGTAGTTTTTATAACACAGCAAAATCATGCAGGTGTGTTTTTAAAACTGTTTGGGAAGTGTGGAGTCACACAGCTTGGTTGTTGCTACTTACTGCTTCAGTGAAATTAAAACATCTGCTTTGAATATAAATGTTAAAATGTCTTGAACATTTGTTTTGTGTGTCTTATGTAATCATTTTGTTTGTTTCTGTGAGGTTTTCATATTGTGTTTGTTTTCATTTGTCTGTTACAGTGCACGAAATGCATATGAGTATTTGTGGCAGAGCTTTGATCGTGCGTTTGTGTGTTAGCTCGTGCATTAGTGCAAATCATCTCTGTTTGGCTCCTTTTGTGCTGGTACCGTGTGGGATCAATGGTTTTGTGCTCCTCTGTTGGACACGCCAATATTTCAGATGCTGTTTTGGACGTGTTTTTTAAAGCTTTCTCTCATTGATTGCTTTTCAGGAGGAGGCTACCGGTGACATCACGTTTTACATGAAAGGTGCCGATGTTGCCATGGCGAGCATTGTACAGTACAATGATTGGCTGGAGGAGGAGGTAAGAATGCATAGATTATTGTTGATGGAAAATTGTCATGGGCCTGTTTGTGTGGGCTGGTGAGATTGTGAATAGCCTAATTGTCTGTTTCTTTGACCCTTCCTGTTTTGTATTTCTTGTTTCGTTTGTTTTACATTGTTTGTGTATGCAGTTCATTTTTCGTATTTTTGGATCGGAGTGTTTTGGCAACGTTTGCGCTGTCCGGTTTCCATACACAGTGTATGCGCTAATGTTAGAATGACAATAAACGTGATTCAAATCATGCAGTTCCTGCCTGCATTAGCAGAACCTGCACACAAAAAAATTACCACATTGGCCGTTCACCACAAAATTTTATAAAATAAGATAAACATGTATATGTGGATTATTCTCAGATAATTAGATGCATTTATAATTATTCATATAGCTGGTGCTTTTATCTATGGTATCATTATCTTTAATTGTATGTTGCTTTGGATAAAATCGTCTGCTTAATAAATGTAAGAGTAAAGCTAAAGTGACTTTCAACATATTGTCTTATTTACGAATTGTGATCCAGTCGTGAAAACCCAAGCAAAGTCTGTTTTACACATTAAATCATTTTTCTTAATTTAAAAGGATTCTGTAAAAATATAACATTGATATCTTTAATATTGACTAAGGCAATGTTAAAGAATGAAATCATAGCGAATATAGTTATTGAAATCGAATATTATTTTCTCTAAGATTTTGAGACTTGAGCCTGGTTTTCACATAATGGGTCACAGTTTTGTTTTATGTAGGAGCTCTTCTATGTTATTTTAGCAAATCTAAGGCTTATCCACTTTCTTCTCAGGGTAGGAAGATATGTCACTACCATCAGGCACAATATTAAAAATCAACTTGTTATAAATGTTTATGTTGAGAAAACAGTTTGGAGAATTTTAATCCCTAATCGAATCACTCATGTATATCTGTAATAACTTTGTTTTATGCGTGCCTTGTAAATAAAAAAACACATTTACGCATTTGGCGGATGCTTTTATCCAAAGCGACTTACAGTGCATTATACTATAAAAACAAATTCTGAGCATGTGCAATCCCTGGAATCGAACCCATGACCTTGGTGTTGCTAGGGTCATGCTTTAACATAGTCCTAACTATAACACACAGGTATCCACAGTCGCTCTTTCTCTCTGTTCTGATTTCCCCCGTCCTAACCGGTCTGATCAAGGACAGAGCGTGAAGCTCATCATCACATGCATTTCTCACTTTGATGATTAGAATTGTATTGGCAATATGCAGTCAATGAGGGGCGGAGATGAGGTTTATTAATTAATGAATGACCCAAATAAAGCCGTATGACTGGGAGCAGAATCATGTCATAATCCTCATCGGCCTGTCCGTGATGGTCAATAAGTAATCACAGCATCAATTTCGCCTGTTGGATATTCATATCAAAAATAAACCGCTGTCCCACATCTATTTACAGTTTGCATAAAGATCCCACAGGCGATTGTGTATTGTTCACAATTGATCCTTCCTCTTGTGTGTACTGCATGGGCGTTTCATAATTTGTCCAGCAGTGTTTTGATGTTTCCCGTTAACATAATTGTGTTAAAATCATTGTTTACATCTCTGTTTCCATGCTTTCTGTATACTAATTAAGTTCTTTGTTTATTATACAACCACGCACTGTAATATGTGTTGCTTTGTATCGTTTAGTGTGGGAACATGGCCAGAGAAGGCCTGCGGACGCTGGTGGTGGCCAAGAAATCACTGACTGAAGAGCAGTACCAAGACTTTGAGGTACATGAATACTGTACTGTCTTTGTTTCTGAAGTTCTCCCAAAAATAAAAATACTGTCTTCATTTATTCATCCTCGTATTGTTCCAACTATGGATACATTTCTTTGTTCTGGTGAACACAGAGAAAGATATTTGGAGGAATGCTTGTAACCAACAGTTCTTGGTCACCATTGACTATCATAGTAGGAAAAATGACAATGGTAGTCAGAAGTGCCCCAGAACCGTTTTCTTTCCTACTTAAAATATCTTTTTTTGTGTTCAACAGACCTAAAGAATTGCAATATTTCCTACCATGGTAGTCAATGGTGCCCAAGAACTGTTTGGTTACAAGCATTCTTCCAAATATCTTTCTGTGTTTTTTAATGGATATTTTATACTTTATAATAGCTTATACTTTATACTGTGTCATTTTGTGTGCTTGAAATGTCATGCAAATTATTTGCTTTCTCTCTGTGTGTTCAGAGTCGGTATAACCAGGCAAAGCTGAGTATTCACGACCGCACTCTGAAGGTGGCAGCCGTGGTGGAGAGTCTGGAGAGAGAGATGGAGCTTCTGTGTCTCACTGGGGTGGAGGATCAGCTTCAGCCGGATGTCAGGCCCACGCTGGAGCTGCTCCGCAATGCTGGGATCAAGGTGCACAAACACAACTGCTGCCAGTTATTTACAATAAACCTGAATATGATCAAGTTTGTTATATTGTGGCCTGAACTTTGACCCTTGTGTTTTCTATTTCAGATTTGGATGCTGACAGGAGACAAGCTTGAAACTGCTACATGTATCGCCAAAAGCTCTCATTTAGTGTCCAGAAATCAAGATATCCACATCTTTAGACCGGTAGGCTCCAAATCGCTTTATTTAAAGTGAAGTGGATTAAGTGTGAACACTCAACAGGAAGTGTTTTGTGTTTTTTCTGGAGGTGTCAAATCGTGGTGAGGCTCATTTAGAACTGAATGCCTTCAGGAGGAAACACGACTGTGCCCTGGTCATCTCCGGAGACTCTCTAGAGGTAAAACAAAAAATTTTCTGTCATGTTCAGGTTTGTGTTATTCTCACGCGCTGAGTGTTTCTGTTTGTGCGGCTCATCAGGTGTGTCTACGATACTATGAGCATGAGTTTGTGGAGTTGGCGTGTCAGTGTCCCGCTGTGGTTTGCTGTCGCTGCTCTCCCACGCAGAAAGCTCAGATCGTTCGACTGCTACAACAACACACGGCCAACAGAACATGTGCCATAGGTTAGCGCTCTTCTTCTCTCCTTGTCATTCTTTTCTTCCATTCCTTCGGCATAAACAAGCAAGCATTTCATACTGTGAACTTTTTTGGAGGTTAGGGTACGGTTAGGATAGGGTTAAGGACAACAGTGTGCCCGCAGATGCAGGTAGGTAGCCGTAACACGGGTACATTGTAACTACTTGTATGTATTCAGTAGGTACATTGTATCAAACACTTTCATTTCTTATGTAAGTGGATAGTGGAAGGTGTTAAAGACACCTTATCAAACGTGGCTCCCATAAATCTTTGAGAGCGGTAAAGATGACTGGTTTCACAGTGTCTTCTCATGTTTTCTTACTATCATCTTTCTTATCTCTGTGCTCAGGTGATGGAGGAAATGATGTCAGCATGATCCAGGCAGCAGACTGTGGTATCGGTATTGAAGGGAAGGTGAGGTGTTTCTCATTAGCATAGATTTCTTAGTCTTCCTTTTTTGCTGCAGTATGCCTGTTTGTTGCGTATCGGTTCTTATCTCTTTAACAAAATTTTGTCTGAACTTGTGTTGCAGGAGGGCAAACAGGCATCTCTGGCTGCAGATTTCTCCATAACCCAGTTCAAGCACATCGGCAGGTTGCTGATGGTACACGGCCGCAACAGCTACAAACGCTCGGCGGCTCTCGGTCAGTTCGTCATGCACCGCGGCATGATCATCTCCACCATGCAGGTAACACGCAAATGCGAATACACGCGCGCGCGTTCAACGGCCCCATGAGATCTCTGAGGTGACCAGAATCATTACAGCAGAAATAAGAGCAGCACTCTTGAATTTGATTTGAAGTGTTAGCATCTTGATATGAATGCTGATCGGCTGTCTCTTGTCTCAGGCTGTGTTCTCCTCCATCTTCTACTTTGCATCCGTTCCTCTGTATCAGGGATTCCTCATGGTTGGGTATGTGGAGTCCAGTGATGCTTGTGTTTGATTGCCAGGTCTTGTTTCTAATGTTATACCTGCTTGTTTCCAGTTATGCCACCATCTACACCATGTTCCCTGTCTTTTCTCTGGTGTTGGACCAGGATGTGAAACCTGAGATGGCTCTACTCTATCCTGAGCTCTATAAAGACCTCACCAAGGTATCAACATACACAACGTTTTAGCGGCTTGACAATCTGCACGATATTAGTGATGTATGTAGAGGAATGAGATCTAAGAGCATGAGTTTGTGTTTGCTGCATGACAGTGATGTTGACTTTGGTTTTCCCTCCACTAGGGCCGCTCCCTGTCCTTTAAGACCTTCCTGATTTGGGTTTTGATAAGTGTATATCAAGGTAAATGAATGAACGGTGTCTAGTGTTTTTGTTTGGTCATAAACAACAAGTCACCAGTAACTCGTCTTATTGTATGTCTTTTGGAATGATGTATGTACAGAATGAAGCTCTATCTGTATATTTAACTCATGAGCTTCGAGAGTCATTAAAAGTGTGCATCAGTGTGAATATACTGTAAATGAAATGTGTTCGTTGGAAATGTAATACAATTTTGTTTTGTTAAAGGGATAGTTCACCCAAAAAGGAAAATTCTGTCATCATTTCTTCATCCTCTTGTCATTTCAAACCTGTATGACTTTCTTTTATCTGCAGAATGCAAAAGAAGATATTTTGAAGAATGTTGGTAACCAAACAATGGCGGTGGCTATTGATTTCTATTGCATGGACACAAAACCAATGCAAGTCAATGGGTAGCGCTGTTGTTCGGTTACCAACATTTTTTTAAAAATCGACTTGTTCTGCAGAAGAAAGTCGTACATGTTTGATATGACAAGGGTGAGTAAATTAAATTTCATGATCATGAATAATGAATTAAAAAATGTTTAGTGTACTATCCCTTTAAGTGTTTATTAGTAGTAGTAGTAATAATTATATTTTTTTGAAATTATACTTATATATATTTTTTTTTTAAATAGTCTTTTTAGTATTTTAATATAATTTAATATATTTCAATAATACCAAATAGATATTTTATTATTTATTCATTAAAATAAGTTATGGTGATTTATAATTCAATTTTTAGATCATTTATATTTTTTGACATATCTAAGATTAATACTAAAATAATAACATTAATAAACAACCAAAAAAAATTTGTGAAGACATTAAATGTATATACTAAATAGATATTTGGGAAATGTAAATGTATATAAAAGTCCAACTAGTATCAACAATCCTAAACGACTTAAACAAAAAAGACAAAAACAAACATTTGAGCATCCTTTCATGGAAAAAGAAACCTTTAACTGCATTTTTAAAAGAGTTTTTTTCATGAATGTGATTTTCGGACCATCGCCAGCTCTCTCACGCGCACGCGGCGGGCTTATCCGCACTGTAAATCGATCCGAGAGAGAGAGATCAGTGTCCCCGCCTGACAGCTCGTGCTTTTTAATTAAACCTTAATGCAGAGAGTCAAGAACAACAGGGAAATATGAGCAAAGATTTCATTTAGTCCAGTGAGTAACCTCGAGGAATGCTCGCCGTATGAAGAGGGGCAATTATGTGATCAGTTAGAGGCCATTAGGCTGGATCGCGCCGGCGTTATGATTAAAATGAAAGCAGAGACGGTTACAGTAGGCTGACGAGCCAAGCGAGCGTGGAGCGTTGCGAGCAGGGGTCGGGATTCAACGCACTCGTGTGTGAATGGGGATCAGGCCAGAAGGGTCTAAAAAAGGGAAGGAAAGTTGTTGAAAGATGTGATGATCAATGAATCTTTAGTGCCGTTTGCTGAAAACGTTAAAACAACACCCCCTAGAGGATTATTCGTTTTTCTAAGTTGTTCCCTTTAATGTGATAACTACTCATTTGTTTAATGCATATGCTCCATATAATAACACTATACAGTTGGTGAGCTCATTTCCTCTGTTTGGCCACCAGGGGGCATCCTGATGTACGGTGCCCTGGTGCTGTTTGATCAGGAGTTTGTGCATGTGGTGGCCATCTCCTTCACTGCTCTGATCCTCACCGAGCTGCTCATGGTGGCGCTCACGATTCGCACCTGGCACTGGCTCATGGTGGTGGCTGAACTCTTCAGTCTCGCCTGCTACCTCGCCTCCCTCGCCTTCCTCAACGAATACTTTGGTAAGAACAAAGAGTGGAGGATGTGTATCTATATAGCTGTTGTAATTTCATTTGATTTGTTTAATGTTATGTGTATTTTGTTTCATAAATCTTCAATTTCAGTTTAATACAAAATTAAAAAATTGTTACACTTGAATATGGATAGACAGCTGTAAAATGGATTCATACAGTAGGTAAAAGTGAAAATAATGTCATAATTTACTCACCCCCATGTTATTCCCCAAGCATGCATGACTTTCTTTATTCTTCAGAGCACAAAAGAGGATATTTCGAAAAATGTTGGTAACCAAACAACACAATCACAGACCTTCATGGACTTCCATTGTATGGACACAAAACCACGGAGACATTTCTCAAAATATCTTCTTTGTGTTCTGCGGAATAAAGTGTCATATACATGTTTTGAATAACATGAGGGTCAAAAAAATGATTACAGAATTATTTTACTTCCTCACCATTATCTTAAAATTGCAGTTTACTTGCTCAATAACTGGTTTTTGTGTTTTATTTTTAACCCAAACAATTATGGATTATAGTTCTAATGCCGATTATCTAGTCACATTTATTTATATAATCTGCAGTTTTTCCTGAGCTGTGATCTTACAGAAATGTCATGTGAATGCAAATATGCTCCATGACGGCCTCGTGCCGTGTAACCTCAACTTTAAAGCTTTGTTCTGTCTTCTTTTTCCACCTGTTTTGTGACTGTGCCTCAGGCATAGGTCGTGTGACCTTAGGAGCTTTCCTGGGTAGGTTTGTCGTCTTCCTGTTTTCCTTTTGTCATCTCACTGCCTATCATTTCCTGTTTTCACACACAGTCTGTTCTCCTCCCTTGGGCTTCACGCTCATAGCGTGGGCCCCTGGACGAGACCGTGACCCTGCGATCGCTCATGATGTTGAAACGTTCCATCAGTGCAGTGCATCCACTTCATCCGCAACCTGACGATCCTCAATATTGGCAAACCGCCATCCTGATGTTTTTTCTTTCTTTATTATCTTCGTCTCATCTCCAGATTTTTCGTTCATCACGACGCGGGCGTTCTTGTGGAAGGTGTGCGTCATTACGCTGGTCAGCTGCCTGCCGCTCTACATCATCAAATATCTGAAGCGGAAGTTCTCGCCTCCCAGTTACTCCAAACTCTCCTCTTAAAACTTCTAGTATTCACACACGGCGCCACAAGGCATGTAAACGCGTTTATATGCTACAGACTCTTGAAACGGATGCTCAGCTTCAGAACGCTGGGTGTGATGTAACCTCTGGCATCAGTCATGCTTGCTGATGCGGTTTATGTTTGCTGCTTATGAATGCTAACTTAATGACATGATGTGATGCATATATGTGTATTTGTATACAAAGATGGTGCAGAGGGGACCGTTTAGAGGAAGACGGTGAGTAGTATTGAGTATTTGAAAAGCACAAAAAAGGCCAAGATGAAAAATAAAACCACCAGATGGTCGTTGTGGGGACACACTGGAATGACGGGCTTATTGTGAATAATTCACAGAAATGAGAATTTTCACCTTGTGGTGAGCTATCCCTTTAAATGAAGGCTAATCATTTTTTTATTTTTGGATTTTAAAGTTTTAATGGATAAGATGGTAATATTTTGACTTCTAGAAACATCTATTATATTCTCCACATGACAAGTGTTGTTTTGTATTTTCGCACCCATCAGCACTTTCATTTTTGAGCACGTTCTTGTATTAAAGAGATGGGGGTGTGGCTATATAAATACCCATGTTGTGATTGGAGGGCTCATCTTGCGTTAATGTCATGTACTGAAGTTGAGTTTGGACAGCTCTGCAGATCTTTGTGTTATGGTAACAACACAGTATTTGTTCTGGGAACATAAATGTATATGACTATTGTATTGTGATGATCTTTGACAAATCTGTAACCGAGGGCTATTTGAGATTTTAAAGTGGTTAACTGAATGATGTGGGAATTAAAACTGCGTTTTAACAGACTGTCGCATCGCAACTGTAAATCAGCGCATGAATGTCTTATTTTCTGTGGATTGCTGTTACGTACGATTGACTTTTATAAGATCGCAAAGTGTGCTGTAAATACTTAAAAATGTACAAAGCTGCTTAGTTACGCTGACATTTTTGGAATACTATTATGGTCTTATACTTTCCAGTTTTGTCATTGCCGAGACAAGAAGAAGAGAAGAGTTTCCTTTTTATAGACAATGACACACTACAATCAAAAATCATTTTGCTGTTCACTGCACTATTTTCCCCCGATAACTGTACTGACGCTTGAAGTTGGCTTAACGTACAAGATCGTTTGCCTTATCTTTATAAAGTAGTCAGCTGGTATGAAGAATGAGTTTTATCATTCAATTTATTTTCTATACTGTGCGTGTGCGTGTGTTTACAATACTATTGAATGAGACAATGCCAAGCACATACATCACCCGTGCTGTTATTGTCTTTCAGTTTATAATTGTGGATTTATTTTTAGTCTAAAAAAGTTAAGTTGTACTGTAATCGGGAGTATAACCAACTGAATTTTTCATCTACTGTATATGAAACATTAAATTAACCCTGTGAGAGTCTAACAACAATAGTTTATTTATTTTTGTGTGTTTAGTTATTAATTGTGCAATCTTTGGTTTTGTTTCTCTGGCTTTTTCTACTATAACATTACTTTATGTTCTATGTCTGTAGTATTGTTACTGCGGATAAATGTCAGTTTCAGCAGTATATCAATTTTAATAATATCAATGTTTAATTAAAGCAATATGTTTCCAGAAGGTCTGGTCAGTAGTTTTTTTTTACATTTTTGTTTCACAGGTTAGTTAAGGCAACATGTGTGCAAAAACACATATGGCACTTATTGTAAATATGACTTGAAAATGCTTGAGAAATGTTAATATTTAATACTGTAAAATATACTGATTTAATCTGGTCCCACAAAATGTTTGGTGTCTTAGTTGATACTTGGTTAATAAAACTAGGTGTTATAATCTCACACTGTAAAAAACCCCAGATAAAGTACTGGCAGAAAATTACCTTACATTTTCTGTTTATTTTACGGACATTTCCGTTAATGCTAAAATGTAATTTAATGCAGAGCAAAATGTAAAATACAGGTAAAACAACTGTAAAAAATGAATATGGAAAATTCCTTCATATTAATACAGTATATTGTGCCCTATTTTTACAGATTTTTTTTAGAGTGCAATATTTAAAACATTTTGTTACTTTTTTTCATTCTAATTTTTTTATATTTAAACTTTGTTACCCATTATGACATTAGTTTTTTTTAACCAAAATGTTGTTTTTGGTAACAGGATTAAAAATAAATAGAAAATAAAACAAAGTCTAATATTTAGCTTGATCATCTGATGTATATGACCATCATCTTTCATGATGTGAGCAACTATGAGACCAGCATACATGAAGAGGCACAGATCGAGTGAGTATATCATGTTAGTATTGCTGTAACCACTAGAGGGAGGTATTTGCACAGTATTTATCATTTCTTAAGTCACTGTACTGGTTTTAAATGTCTGCATTTAAGACAATGGTTGCTTAACCAAAATTTGCTTGAGCTGTAGTTTTGCAGCAGGTTTGCCAGTAACATACTGTAGATTTAATTTACAATTTTTATTTAAACATAAACCTACCTAGTTCTTATATTTTCTTTCATAAAACAAGACTAAATATCTTAGGTCACTTTTCCTCTCATGTAAATGTATCGTAATTTAAAAAGTTTGAAATATTTTAACTAGAAAACAAGACAAAAATGTTAAGGAAGAATGTCATTTTTTGCAGTGTTTCTGTGCTAATGCCTGTAATGAGATCAGGCTCTTCTTGCTCATTTTGAATCTCATAAGTCAAAGTGTTTCAATTTTGATTCAAGTAAAGTTTATCTTATGTTAAAAACAGTACTAATAGGACAATAATTAAATCTACAGTAAGTTACTGGCAAAACTACAGCAAAGGTTTTTAGCGTACTTCTACTGTATTGTTAAAAACAGAGAGTAAGGATAAAACTTGTTAGTGTTAGTTATGGTTGGATACTTATGCAGCTTAAACAGTGTATTCTATATTTTGCTCTCTACTAGTTCACTCTCAGCATTCTGTAAAGTATATGATAACATTGATAACCTGCACCAATGTGCTTTAATATGAATGGAGTTTGGGAAACTGCATCAGTCTTACATTTTAACATATTTTACCCATGTATAGTTCAGTTAGATATATGCTACACTTGGCCCAAATGATGGCTGTCATGATCTTTAAAAACTTTATTATAAAGGCTTGCTCAAATGGTCGAATTTAGTCATTAGTTATTTATTAGCTAAACTGAAATTTAAGTGATCACAATATATAATATATAGAAACTATCACATGTAATTGTTGTTACAATGGATGAATTTGTCACCAAGATGCAGAGCTGTAAACTTAAAGCTTTTCAGAAGCTAAAATATATGAAATAATTTAGTTGGATTCAATCCTAATTACATGATAGTTTTCTTTCATATAGTTTTAGATGATAATAATAATAATTCAGATTTGAACTGGTGTCCAAACGTTTGCTGGTCACATACTGAAAATATCTCCCTTAAAAAAAACATTGGCAGCGATTTGTTATCAACCCCCCTCCCTTCCTCCACCCGTCCTCACCCACACATGCTGCACAGATCAGGAAATGTGTGTTTTACAGAGACCCTGTGCTTGATGTGATGGTCCACTGGCCCCGGCGTGCCAGGAAGCGTCTTTTATCTTATCTCTTTGTCTCTCAACCTCCCTTCCCATTCTTTCACTTTTTCTCTATATCGCTCCATCTACCTTTGCACGTCAAAAAATGCTCTCTGGCCTTATAAACTGAGAAAAACAAAATCCTGCATTGTCAGCGTTTGCTTAAAATGACTGTAATGTTCTGCACGTGCCCTATAGGGCCTCCGCCCTTTGATGTGTTTGTGCGCTGGACATGTTGCAGAGATTGCAGGGCAGTCCTGTTTTTTTTATCAGCCACATGTTGTGCACAACACGCGTCACACTGTTTTGCTACTGTCTCAAGTGTATCTGTTTTTCCAAAGCATTGTGTTTCCTGTAGGTGGACACAGATCGGGATACGCCCTTATGCACTTTCTTACTGTAGATTGTTCAGCTGTCCACTTCGGCAGTGATTTTTACACCCTGTATGTCCTTAGAGTCAATTGACAAGGTTCGTATGAAATCAGCATATAAGAATACGTATGATTGCATTAGATCTTTTTTTTATAAATAATCAATTGAATTCAATCTGTAAATGCACTTATAAGAACTAAGAAGTATAGACAGTTTCATAGGATGCACGCGCTGGCCTGAAGTTAACGTCCGGTCTGCGTTTGATTATATTATAAAATAATATAAAAGTTTATTTTATATTTTATGGTATATTAATTGTATTCAAATGCATTAAAACAACAGTTATTGTTAAATTAAGTTAGATAAGCTTGACGTTTGTTTATGCTCCTGAAACCGCCGATATATTATATTCGTTTATTTTAGTATATAATATTGTTATATTACGACTAATATGTAAGTATATTAGTCCACAGACTCTTATGAACTTGGAAACGCGATATAATAATATAAACCATTAAACGAAATATAGGTATTATAATATATTAGAGGCTTTATCGTGTGAAGTAAGTTGTAGGAGTGCACAAAATATCAACAACAGCCTTGATATTATTAACCATGATTGTTGATGTTGTGTTAATACTACACAAATAATAATAATAATAATATGATTTTCCAGTGTCTGAATGATACTTTAACATGGTAGGTGGCAATTTTTCACCCATTTAACATTTTGCATAACTAGGTTTCATCAGACGCATGCGCTGGCTCGAAGTTAACTTCTGGTCTGTGTTTGGTTTTTAATTTATTTTATATTTCATTTATATTAATATTGACTTATACTCATGTTTGTAATAGTTACAAACTCTATCTCTCTCCGTCTCCCTGCAATCCCTGTATTTTAAGTGTCAACAAACAAAATAAAATGAAATAATCAAAACAAAAGATGACAAACATTTCGAAAATCTGATATTGTCACTGCCGTAAGTCCCAAATATTAAGCAAATGATGAATTACTTTCATATGAATTTGTTTACAGAAATACTAAGAATATTTCTCCTAAAGTTGTGTATTTTTGCTCCGTATCACAATGTCATATCGGAGAATTCCAGGATATTTCGTTTTCAGAGGCTCGGTAACGCTGTTAAAAATCGATTAACTTTCATACTGTTTATTGCTCAACTGGCTGTGTTGTGGATTTGTTAGTCACTGTTGTGTCTGGGCCCCGCAGTGGAGCTCCGAGCGGAGGGTCTGTGTTTGCTCACTCAGCCTGTGGGAGCCCATGAAATCCCTCCCCGCTGGAACCAGTCCACGGTTGCTCGGCAACAGCCTTACACAACAGGAAACAGACTTGGGGATTCCGTCACTGCTCCGAGTCAAAGAGAGCATTCAGTGGAGACAGGAAGCCCCAAGGTACAGCAGGGGGCGGGCAGGTCTAGAACTAGAACCAAGGCCATCGTCATGTAAATACCACCTCGAATTGCTTTTGCTGCTTTATACTTTGAGCACTTTTTTATGTTCATCAGTTTGCCTTTAAATGTGGTCTTGATTTTATGACTTGGAACGTCGTAAAATGACTAAAATAACATTTTTTGATTCCAATCCCATTGTGTGTAAAAAAATAAACACTCTTTCCTGTTCTCGATTATCATGTGTGTAGCTTTTAACCTGCCTGACATGGTCACATCACAGCATGATGCTCATTTTGTTTGCTTCTGAAATTCAATGTCTGCATCCAAACCAGAATCTGATCTGTTTTATCTATCAAGGGAGAAAGCTGGAAACTTGAGGTCTTTTCCAGGAGACCACCATAGCATCGGCGTCATTCCCGGTACACTCGCCCACAAACCTGCCAGACAGATGAAGCTGTGACTGGTAAGAAGAGGTGAGTGGACCTATGACATCAGTGACTCCCCCTCTGTGGACCAATCACGGCCCAGATCGAGGAAGAGTCGGGTGCAGATGATGTGTAAATGTGGTTTTGGTTTGTTTGAACCATTTTTAAACGCTGACACATCATTAGTGATGCACATGCATGTTCTGATTCATGCCATTGTTATTAGCGTACATGCTTTTTTGAAACGTCTCCGAGACGGACATTCAACATCTGTGCCATTACTTACGCACACGTTTCTCGAGTTACATAGTGCCGAGTCTTTGCTGTACGCAGTATGCCATGCTTTCATATATCTACCGTTGCGTCGTAACGTATCCTGTTTGGAAATGCAATTTGTCATTTGTTTTTTCCTTATAGAGTAAATGCATCATTCATTTGACCTAACTGTATCCATGACCATTGGTTGGGCCTTGCATGAGCCAACAGTTGCCTTAACAGGCTTACCATTTATATCTTTAATCATTATGGCTATCATGTTTAATCATTATCTTATCATTTCTGACATCTGCAGTTGCTGGTTATAAAGAAACAAGGATATAAATCATTTCTCAAAATTCTGTAGCTGACCTTAAATAACACCCATACAAATGTTATACCATTCAAGCATGGATAGCTTATACCCTCCAAGCACTTGTACGGTAATTCATCATACACCTGTCTAGTCATGCAGACAGCAGAAAGTCTTTGTAGGGACAATGAAATTCACCAGCTTTTGGCACGTAACGCCAAGCCGTACCGACAACATTTCCGGAACCGTCCGGGCGGCACTTTAAAACTCCTGCCCTAGCAACGGGCAAGCAGAGCGGAAAAACCACAGGCCAACTGCCGTAGAACTAGGTGCACGTCAATCAGCACAGTTAGCTCTATTTATTACCTTCAGGCTGGAAGCCGTGTTTACAGCTTTTGCACATAGCCGGGGAGGACACGGAGGCCCTGCCCAACACTCCCCATCCCACCCCCCAGAGCCCACTTAGGGCCCCCAACCACAGGGTGAGAGCTTTCCATGAGGTCAAACAAATACATTTGACCCATAGAACAACAGGAGAGAGCGAATCGTAATACTAAAGGCACAATTACCATGTTCCCATGATGAAAGAAACAGCTTGTGTTTCATAAGTGCACTCATTCCTGATGAAATTATGGATCATCCTGAGTATGCGGGTGGAAGGTTATTTGGCTCCCTCTTGTTATTCGATGAGATAAATTCTTAGTGGGGGCAAACGCTGTGCAGCTACTTCAAAACATGACCGAGTCATTAGAGAGGTTGCACAACTACACTGAATAAGACATTTATGACAGGAGTCGCTGTACATGCAGTTATCATTTATAATGTTTATATAATATGTTGTATGTGACACAGAAAAAATGTTGAATGCAAACTGTTATTAATATTTTTATTTATTATATAAAATAGCATGTTTTGCAATTTTCGGGCACAGAAATCATTAACAGACCGTTTCAAAGCATCATTTCAGTTTTTCTGAATGTACTATTTTATGTAGGTAGGTGTTTAGGTAAAATTATCATTCTTGTTTCATTCTGTGAACTACTAATTTGTACTACTAAATTGTAAATAAAAATATTGTTTCTATTTGCAGGAAAATGAGACCTGGAGAAACAGGTCAAAATAACACAAAAGATGACCTCAAATACTGCAAAGAAACCAAGTTCATATTCACTTTTAAGCAACACAACAGTGATATTTGTACAAATATCACATTAAAAATATTTTTTGTCAGTCTTTAACATTGCTGTTGGATGACTTTGTCACTCCTAAAGTTTAATTTTGTTGAAATTCAACAGACACTAGACTGGAATGGCTTAATACATCTAGAAATGCTGGTTTGAAATGAAAAGTTGGAGGTCTCTTTATTTTTTCCGCTGCTGTATATGCATACTATAGTATATAATGCAATTGTGTATTGTAGGCATTCGGCCAGTAAAGGTGAACATTTTCAAAAGCTGGATTTTAAAGCTATTAAAATAGATTTGATGGTATGTATTATTTACATTCAATGTAAGACAAAATGTAGGCTACAATATGACTATTTGCATGTTGGGCTTAGGCTATATGGCAAGCTTTAACTTATTCAATTTATATTGCATTTAGCATATATGGCCATAAACTGGTAGTCTATATCCTTTTTACCTAGTCAGGTGCGTGTCTACTGTTTTTTGGTCTGGTGGTTGTAAATTATGGGTAACTTAGGCTACTTACGTAAAAAAATGTATGACGAGAAACAATGATGAATGCGGTGCTCGTAACAGTAATTTTGCTCATTTTAGCTCTGTGTCAAGCAGTAAGAATTGCCTTTTCACCAACGCAAACATTTGCCAACATTTCTTGGCTTTGAAAATCCCGGGTAATTTCGACGACTAAAGCGAATCGCGCCCTTCTGGAAATCTGTCAAACGCGGAATCATAGCTGGCCGAGCTGCCAACAACGTCTTGTGATCGTCAGATCCCGTTGCGCTGCGATGTCCTAAATAAAACAAGTCTGTGTGTTTATTCAGTCCGTACCAGTTGCTACGCGATGAGAGAGATCTCACAGAGGCGCCGTTCGTGTCTATTAACGTGACAATGGAAATGATTAACATGATAATGGCTTCTTAAATCGAGCCCGTTTTTCAAAACCGCTACGTTCGAGTTCCCGCTATTTCCTGCGCATGCTCACACGCCGGATCTTTCGACGTGCGTTTTCAGCTGCTCCACATCTGGAAATGTTGAGAGGAGAGAATCCCTATCCTCTGCTGCTGAGCTGGAGACGTGGTGCCTGCGTCACTCCACGGAGGGCGGGACTTCACGGAGGTGTTTCCCGGCTTTATATAGACACAGATAGACCTTTCCATCGCAAAGCAGTGCGTCACCAGGACCCCTGGAAACTAACATGCAAGTCCAGAATACAAAATATAACGAGAAAGTGTATTAAAATATTATTGCGTGCGCATTAAGTGTTATATTTTGAATCATTCGCGTTTTGAAATCATCCGTACAGTGGCTGGAATACACATTTGTTGCGGTTGAAGTGAACACATTTCTAGCACAGGATCGACACTATCTTTTGGAAATAACACGCTGATCGGACACAGTCGTGCGTCTAGAGAAAGTGCGTTGAACTTGGTGGCAGAGTTCCTCCGACAGCATGAAGTCCGCAGATGAAGGTAACGCATTCTTTACGTTTTTATGAAGAATGACTGCATGTGCTCTTTCATATTTCTAACACGTCGTTTGTCATCACTGTTGATTATTGCCCTTATTTGCTTATGAGTTTACATGTCGTCATGATAAAATAATAAATAAATGCTGTAATGCGATTGCACGCGTCTCATCTTAGTAACCTACAAAAATAGCTGCAATTGATTTCTTTTCAAAGAGGACTTTTTTAAACTCCTTCAATTAAATTGTGGTTATTTTATTTTAAAACAAGGGACTGAATAATATACAATTCTCTCTGAAAGAGACAGCAGAAAGTATTGGTGGGCGTGACGAAGCCGCAGAAGTAGGAGGCTGTTAGATCGTCCAGCACCACATTTCACAAGAAAACTTGTCAAAGTTCATCGTGTATAATGAGAACCTAAAAATAATATTGACTAATAGTTCTTAAGACTACTTTTAGTAATCAGTAGACTTATTTTAAAACTTTATATTTATATCTGTTTGTATAGCAGACTTATATTCCTTACTAAAATTAACCACGGTTTAACTATAGTGTTTTATTTGTATCTATGTTGTATTAGTTGTTTTATGTTTTTATTTCTAATACAGACCATTGTAGCAACAAATTCACCTCTTACCACAGTTACCATGGTTTAATGGTTACTACCCTTTACTATAATAAAACCCGGGTAATGTTTCATAAGCGTTGTGGTTTGCATCAAAAAATATCATATGCATGCATTATATGGTAATAATAAAGGATGCTGCATGTGGTCAGTGCTGTCACGTTTCCAAACTATATGGGCGGAGTCTCACAGTAGAGACTCCGCCCATAGTCTTCTGAAATAGAGTGAAATCCTTACAGATTTTTACAGCAGTCAGAGCCAGTGGCGGTTTTGAGTCAGTTTGGACTAACTAACATTACATATATTTCCACCAGGTTTGACTGGCAGTGACTCACTCGACTGCCCATTTTTCCTCTTTGCAAGTTCTCATTAAAATAATGCATCTCTCAATATCGCAATTTCTTTTATCAATAAAATATGGCTTTATGGCATAGTTCACATGCAGACATAACTTTAATAGACTGTTGCGTATAAGATGACGTATGAACGCTGCTTTTTAAAATGATTTAAAAGTTTTTGGATAAGCTACAAGTGCTCTTAAAATCTTAAAGTGGCAGTGATTCAACCTCTTGTATGCAGGAGGCTATAATTATTATCTTTTAACATAAATTTTTCTTCTTTTTCTTTTTTTCATGGGGGAGAAGAGACATTTCTTACTCTGCGTGTCACGAAAGCATGGCACTGTACACTAATGCAAATGTTTGCCCTTGTGTTTAGATAAAGATTGCTTATGTGTATTGGTTTTCCTTCTGGTTTTGTCGTCAGGAAGATATTTTTAACGCTTTGTTATTTTTGGCCTGGTATTTGTGTATCACTCACCTTGCTTCCTCTGCAGAGGTTGTGGCTTTTAACCGCTAACGTTCTTGACTCACAGTTATTACTTGCCATAGATGAATGTGTTTTTTTACTATCCCCTCTTGTTTACACCAATCAAATGACACATTATAAATAAAATGTGATGTATTATCTATGTTTGTAATAGCAGTTCACAAAAGTCATTCTAAACCCTCTGTCCAACTTCACCTTACAGATGCGTACAGTTACAGCCAAGTCACCAGCATCTCCCTGTCTCAGAGCAACCCGTGCCCACCCTCCCAGTACCACAATCTCCAGGCCAGCTCTTCCTTGTCAATATCCATCAGTCAGCCATCGTCCTTCTCCCCCCATGACGACATGAGCTCAGTGGGCTACTTCCAAAGATCTGGCCCTCGGTCTAACGGAGCACCTACGCTGGAGAGTCCACGCATTGAGATCACTGCTTACGGGCAGTTCCAGGAGGACGAAGTGGAGGAGAACAGCATCCCTGTTGCCAAGCGAGTCAATTCCATTGTGACTTTAACATTGCCCAACATCGATGGTTATCGTGACCCCAGTTGCCTCAGCCCGGCGAGCAGCGTGTCCTCCCGTAGCTGCCACTCAGACGCATCGTCGTACGAGTCGGGCTTCTCATACAACTACGACAACTCGCCACAAAACTCCCCTTGGCAGAGTCCCTGCGTCTCCCCTAAAGGTTCATTGCAGTCTTGCACCCTAAGTGCTTCTCCGAGACATTCTCCATCTGGTTCTCCCCGTACCAGTATCACTGACGATAGCTGGATGGGCTCTCGAGGATCGCGACCAAATTCCCCTTGTGGCGGTAAAAGGAAGTACAGCTTTAACGGTGGTCAATCGAACAAGTACCATCCGTACTCACCAAATCAGTCCCCGGGGCTGTCGCCGCAAACTTCTCCCCGTCTTAGCGTGACCGAGGACACCTGGCTGCCCAACACCAATCAATACACCAACTCCGCCATTGTGGCCGCCATTAACGCCCTCACCACCGATGGATTAGCAGATCTTGGGGAAGGGATTCCTTTGAAGGCCCGGAAGACCAGTGTGGAGCACAATGCCTCAATGAACCTGAAAGTGGAACCAGGTGGAGAGGAGACCGGATCTCTGGAGCTTTGCCAGGACGACTTCTCCTCAGCACGTCTGCCTTTCAAAAAAGAAACCTATTGCAGTGGCTTCTTGGATGTTCCCCAACACCCATATTGGTCCAAGCCAAAGCCTTACATGAGGTATATGTTAGAAATGTCATTCATATAATTGGTTAAGATGATTTGTTCATTTATCCCGCTAACCAAATGTACTTTTTTTCTCGTTTTTCTTGAAGTCCATCTTTGCCTGCTCTCGACTGGCAGTTGCCCTCTAGTTCAGGACCCTACAGTCTACAGATTGACGTTCAACCCAAATCTCATCATCGTGCTCACTATGAGACTGAAGGCAGCAGAGGGGCTGTGAAAGCACTAGCAGGGGGGCATCCAGTGGTCCAGGTATATATTCATAATCTCTTAGAGATAGTAGGATTTGGTAACTTAAAAGCAACCATGCAAAGGGAAGATCCCCCCAAAAAAGACTACACAGCTGTATCCTCCCCATCCCACAACATCATCTTCCTGTCTCGTGGTTTGTTTTCTCCCTTTAATTTTTTGTTTATTTTTAAAGGAAATATTGGTTTTCTCACTAGTCATGGTGAACTCATTCTTCTTGTTGGTTATACTGATATGTGCAAACCCGGGAACATGAGCGAACAACTTCTGATATTTTACAAGGCCGCAATGTCTTAATGTCAGGCCGTTACAGTCAGCAGACATGGGTGACTCACACACCTCATTTGCTTTTGTAGCTGAATCATGGCTATCCGCTGCACAAGATACAGCAGTTGCAAATCGTCTTTAATGGGTTGCGGAGTTCCCGAATGTTTTATCTGAAAAAGTCTGTGGTTGGATGTGACTATAGAAAGAGCTCATTCCAAGGATAATAAAACCATAACGGTTCATTATGTAAGGTCTTTATACACCTCTGAAGACATACTTACTTATATTTCATTTCTGTCAGTAGATCCTCCTAAATATTACACACAGCACCTTTAAATCATATGTATAAGAAAGACATCCAAAAGGTGCACTGTTTGGGGTCTTTCAGGAACAGGTTTGAGAACTCCTGTTCTAGACAGTCACAGCCGGTGAGCTCAGCATCATGGTGTCTGGGTACTTTAATTCAACCTAATGAGGTGCTAATGATTCTGAACACGTGGCTCTATGCTTCTCCCGTCTAAAAAACACAACCCTTTTTTCAAATTCGTTGCAGTTTCCGGCCTAGTGCACAGACTGTCTTTGTTTAGCGAAAGGTCCTGGTGCTGCGGTGACATCATGCGCAACAGCATCTTGTGGAGGCGTCCAATCTCTGCCGCGCACATTTCTGGCAGGCGAGCATGGAGGGGAGTGTTCGAATGAGCCTCAGACAAGCTTGTCCCATCCTGTGAAACATCAGATTAGAGAATGTAAACGTCCTTTTAATGCTAAAAATTCTAGTAGGGAGACTGGATTTATCTTATGCGTTTCTATAACTTTAACTCACGTTTATATAATCTTAGTCTTGTCTTGAGGCCCACATCATTCTCTCTGTTACTTCACTTGGGTTTGGTGGTTTCTGGTGGTCAGGATTTTTGTACCGAGACTGCTGGAGCCCCATCTCTCTTTTTCCCTCCCGCCCGCTCTGGTGGTTTCTGTCATTTTTTGTATCCTGGATGCATTTTGACCACATGCGCCATTGGACCGCCGGCATACGTGAGTGCGTAGCCTCTGAAGTAAGCCTGCCGCACCACAGCTATGTGCTTCCACGTCTGCGTTTAAGTCTCTCGGGAAGTAAACTGCTCAGAACAGCTCTGTCAACAGAAATTGCCGCTGTAACTGGAAGAAGTGACGAAATCCCTAAATATGGGTTGGTTTGTAGGAGCAGTGCTTCCACATTTGCAACATTCAGGGTAGTTTCTCTCATTGGCCATCTGTGACGATATCACTTTTTCATTCAGCACTTGTAGTTGAGTTTTATTCATTTTTTCATTCCAGACATTTTTGTGACCCAACACAATTCGAAGAACACGTAGTCTTGCTCAATATCACATGAGACGCAAACTTTTCCAGTAAGAATTGCTCACCGTATCTGGCCTCCGTCAAAAACGTCAGTGTAAATAGTCTACTCAGGTTTTTTTCTCAACTTGTTTCCCCTCATCTACCACAGATGTGCCACGGAGGTTGAGGGCTTGAGTGGGTGAGAAGTGACCCGCAGAACTCAGAGGTTCAGATGTACGGCTCTGAACTCCGTGCCATGGGCGGAAACAGTCTTGGCATTCCTCTAGTGGGTGATAATGTAATGAAGAGGGGGAGGCCGTGCGGACCGCTCAGTGCTGCTCTGTGCTCTCTGGCCTGTGCACTCCCTACTGCCTGAATAAACACGAATGCCAGGCTCAAACGTATCCACTTAAATAAATATACAGGCTTGTCCAACCCTTTTACCGCAGATGCTGACCACCCTCCTTGAGAATCTCTATGCATCGGCCGGGTTTAAAGGGATGGTTCACCCAAAAATGAAAACACTCATCATCAAGAATTTTCATTTCTGGGTGAACTATCCAAAAAAGATAGAGAAGGACATTAAATAATGTTGTTGCAACTTGGTTTAGCATTGCAGTAGTAGGAGAAAGGTTGTGGGTTCGAATCCCAGCTTGAATGTATTGAAAGTCGCTTTTGATGAAAGCGTCTGCCTAATGCCTGAATACAAATATAAACAACCCTTTGAATTCTGTCTAAATGAGCATATATGTCTTTCAGCTTCACGGCTACATGGAGAGTGAGCCTTTGACCCTGCAGCTGTTTATCGGGACGGCAGATGACCGTCTTCTGCGGCCTCACGCCTTCTACCAGGTTCACCGAATAACCGGAAAGACCGTGTCCACCCCAAGCCATGAGGTCATGCAGTCCAACACCAAAGTTCTGGAGATTCCTCTGCTTCCCGAGAGCAACATGAGGGCCATGTGAGTATTCATGCTTATGCGTCTCTGAAAAACAGAGACCCGTGATAGTTTACACCACCACCGTTCTCCCCATGGTGAAAGCAATTGCTAAGAAGAAGTCTGTATTTGTGTGTTCACGCTCTCTGCGGAGTCCCGCCACGACGGGTTTCCCTCGTATGAGCTCCAGGGCTCATGTTACAGGAGGCCCCTGGTCGCGTGGAGCCCGTAATGGGGCGTTGGGGTCTGTTCTGTGAGCCAGGAGGTAGTGGTCTTACCAGCTCAGCACTTTCTCCACCACGCTGTAATGGATGTAACATTTTACTTAAGAAAAAAACAAACCCAAACCCCTGTGGATCCTGAGGAACATTTCCACTTGGTCACGTTTCTGTAGCGTAGCCAGAAAACGGTTGAGCTCCTGTGTCAGTGCAGCAGGGGCAATTTGTTGTTAAGTATTTCATTTCACTTTCTTTGATATAGAAGCTATTTGATATTTTTGCCATACAGTTTTGTTTGGACTGCCAGTCCTAGAAATGGGACGCAGGCTGCCTAGTTTCACACATTATAAAGGAAGGATATTGTAAATGTCATGATGAATTACAACCAAAACAACATCGGTTCAGAAAACTGTGTATCAGGTGGCTCTGTTCGCAAACACTCAGAACACGACGTGCTCGGCCTCACCACACACATGTGGGAACATTAATATGCGATATTCTAGGATCTGTGCTTGGTTGGCAGATAATTCGTACTCATAATTATTCCTCCAGTTGTTCAGACTTCCTGTTTTCGTCAAAGTAAAGCTTGAAGGTTTATTTGGCTTAGGTGGATTACACACAGATAATATAAGATTAAATGCGTCTTCAATGAGGTGCAAAACTTTGACAAGCTTTAAATATGTATTTATTTTGGAAAATATTTTTTTTTACTTTTTATGGATTTAGCAAAGGATTTATGGATTTACTTGGCCAATTCAAAACCATAAATTGTAATGGTATTGTAAAGGGCATTTATTTATGTGGGGTAGAATTAGAGTAAAATAAGCCTTCAATTTTGGTAGAAACGAATAAAAACATTTCAAACAGGCAATAAATTAAACTCGTACTCTGCTCTATGATCATGTTTATTATCTTAACACCCATCCAACACATACTTTTGTACATCTGAGACACTTTGTTGAGTCTGTTCTTCACATTTAAGTTTATTATTCACCACAGAATCGACTGCGCTGGAATTCTCAAGCTGCGAAACTCCGACATTGAACTCCGAAAGGGAGAGACAGACATCGGTCGGAAGAACACGCGTGTGAGGATGGTGTTCCGTGTTCATATCAACCAACCAAACGGCAGGACTGTGTCCCTACAGGTGGCATCCAACCCCATCGAGTGCTGTGAGTTCAAGCTTATCTTACCATGCGATCTCAGAACAAACATTTTTTATTCTTGACAATGGGCCTGGATTGTCCTGATGGATTGAATCAATGTTTCTGCTCATATAAATGAGTTGTTTGGCTTCGGTAATTGCTGTGGCAAATCAAATGCAATGAGGTAATAAGAAATATGACTAGAAAGTAATAAAATGTGTGTGATTTTTGGCTCATAGCCAGTTTAAAGCCAAATACACATGAGGCATATGAAGCATATATCAGAGGCCTCTGCCTGAGGTGTCATGGAGAGTTGTTTTGAATGAGTAGAACTAAACTGCATGTTTTGAAGAGTAGAACTAAACAGAAAGGGCTAAAATAACAGCATAAAAGTTTAATTCAAATATGTTTGGAAAATTCTTCTTTTGCTCAAATGACCACATTCACTGAAAATGCAAACATTATTTGATCTGTGGCCTAGAAAACTACATAATCATACCTGCAAATACATTTAATCTCCCTATGATTTTTGAAATCCTAAAACCATTTTAAAAACTATTTCTAAAATTTGGGATAATTCAGGGAAAGTTTGATTTTTGACATTAACATTAAACATTATATTTTGTTAACATTAAACATTATATTTTATTAACATTAAAGCTTTATATAATATAGCTTTATAAGCTTTATAAATATATATATATATATATATATATATATTCATATTTTGCTCACTCTCTCTCTCCCCTCCTGCAGCCCAGCGCTCGGCACAGGAACTGCCCCTCGTGGATAAACAGAGCATGGAAAGCTGTGGTGCCTCAGGAGGGGAACAGATGCTTCTCAGCGGACACAACTTCCAGCACGACTCCAAGGTGGTGTTTGTGGAGAGAGCACAAGGTAAAGAACACGCTTAGAGTTGTGTGTGTTTGAATGAGCACAAGAAATGGTTTTGAAATTGCCTCTCTTTTGGGAGTTTTCTGAAGTGAAAGCTATTAGGACAAAGGCTGAATCCCAATTCACAGAACTCTCACAAGAACTACATCAGATGCTCACTCAATTCTGTCATCATTTATTCATCCTCATGTCATTTAAAACCTGTATATGATATGATATTTGGAGAAATGTCTGGTTACACTCAAAATATCTTTTATTTTGTGTTCTGCAGAAGAAAGAATGTCATGTTGTTTGGAATGACATGAGGATGAATGAATTTCCGGTTTTTGGGGAACTATTCTCTTTCAGTAAGCTTGTACTCATAATAATGGTTCATAATATTGGGATAGGACAAGTTTCTCTTGCATACTGCAAGGGATTGTGGGCAATAATATGCTGGTTACTTCTGGCATTTTGCTTTTAATATACTACAATTTTCTATTAACTTGTGAACTGTATAGTAGGGATAGTATATACACTAGTAAAGAGACCGACCGTGTAGCTGCATTTAAATGTGCAATGTGTAATCTATCAGCAAATAATATCACCAAAACAAATTGCAAAAATGTTGTTTCCTAAATTCCTTCTAGTTTTCTATAGTGCAGTATCAGCCTGCTTAGAGACCATTATTAAAATCTAGTTTGAAGCTGAAGTTGAGCAGAAATTTTGCATTGTTGTATAATGTGATAATGTGACTCAATAAGATATCAAGGTTTTCACAGATTTTTTTTAGTATTTGAACAACACCACCGTATTTACACTTTTTAGGGAAATCAGCCCACATTTGGTTTAAATTGTCTGGGCATATAAATATAAGACACTTTTTCTTGCAAAGGAAAAAGGTATGCAGAATTAATCACCTCTTCCATTTCTTTTCCAGTGTTTGACATTGACCGCAGTAGCTTATCTGTCAAGTTAACACAGCGATCTAACGTGGGCCAGTGTTTAGACATAAGAGCATGTACAGTTTACTATGAAAACCAGCTAGAAAGTGCACAGGATACATCTATATAAATATGAAAAGTTCTACTTTGTCCTGAAGTCACATTGCAGTCTTCAGTAATGGGAATATATGCCCAGCCTCTTCTCCAGATCAAAAAACCCACCTACCACTCCATCCGTCCCTCCTCCTTCCCCTCTTTGCCGTCAAAATATCGCTCCTCGTGCCAGAGTGCCACATGTGGAGCACATTAATGCGCTGTATTTTTAACCCAACAGATTTACATTTCCAGAACTTTCCATTGCCTGTGCTGCCCAGGAATGGAGCCCAAATAGAGAAAGTGCAGTCTGAGCTGTCCCTCGTGTCTGGGCGTTTGTTTTGATTTTTTTGTCTGTCTTTATTCAGGTTTTTTTCTACCTCTTTTCCATACGGAAAATAGAAGCAGTAGCTCTGCGCTGTTGATACCCAAAATTTACAAACAGTCATTTCCTTGATGAGTTTGTCAAAAATGTAAGAAAAAAGACGAGGCAGAGCGATGTAAACACGCTTGATGTTTCGAAGTCTGTGATAGAAAGCCAGAGGAAATGGCCTTATTGTTTTACCTGTGAGGAAAGATGGAGTACAGCATATTGTGCAGAATAAATGAACATTCTTGTCTCGTGTTTAAAAATCCATTCTTTGTTAAATATAGCATGTAGCTGAATCACACCAGCATTTCGTCTTTCATTTTTTGTAAGTGACGGCATCATCGACATGCGGTCAGACATTTTTGGTGTGTACGCACCTACATGTTTGTGTGTATTTGTGTGTTTATGATAGATAAAGAGGGCATGTGTGTGCTTGCCGACTCAAGGGTGTGTGCTCTTGTTTTTGAGAAGGGTTTCCCCATGTCTGGCATCCGTTGTGGATTCTTGGGCACTCCTCGCATGGAAACACCCCTGAGCCAGCCCACCATTGGCTTTCTCTCTTTCTCGCTGTCCACTTTGCTAAAGACAAGTCTTTCCACTATCATTTTTCATGAGCTCAGTCACATGGCCTTGCCTTTTTGCCTTAATCCTCTATATTTTCATTTAACATCATCTATAAAACGTTGGCCTTTCAAAATTGGAAAACAGTCTGTTTTCAGAAAGGCAAAGATGCAATGCAGTCTCTTTATGGATTGGGATGTCTTCACATTCTTGTCTGTTATGTACATGCATACAAGATTCATATGAATTCTTCTTAAGTCGATCTGCATCATGATTTCTATTGATAAGGTGTTGTAAACATGAGTTGAAATGTTCAAGTGCTCTCTGAGGGTTAAAGCTCAGCGGGAAGGCTTGTTTTTGTTATGAGTAAAGTGGGGGCTCCCACAACGTGACTCACACACAGGGAATCCCTCTCTCGTTCTCTCCATGTGTCTTTCTTACCATTGTTTCTTCCGAGCTGCAACGTGACTTCATGCTCGCCTTTCCCATCTGTAGCTGGAGCATGTCTTAAATGGAAAAATCATAAAAAGAGTCTAATTTGCAAGAGAAGTTCAAAAAGAGGTTTAGGGAAAAAACCTGTAAAACTGACCAGGGAGAAGCTGAAGGGTTGAATAGAATAGACATTTAAAATGAAGCAGAATAGAATAGAAGCTAATCAGAATAATTCTGATCATTTGAACTTAGGTTAGGGAGGGCAGACAATAGTAACAGCTTTGATGTTTAAATACTAAAGAGATAGTTCATCCAAACATTCTGCCATCTTTTATTTGCCCCCATTTGTCATTCAAAACCTGTATATGACTCTTTCTTCTGTAAAACACACAAAAAGATATTTTGAGAAATGTCTCAGTGGTTTTCTGTTCATACAATAAATGTCAATGGGGACCCAAATTCTTCAAAATATCTTCTTTTGTGTTCTGCAGAAGAAAGAAAGTCGTACATGTTTGAAATGGCATGAGGGTGAGTAAATGATGCACTATCCCTTTAAGAGAATGTTGCATTACAGTTATTTTAACACTGAAAAAATGACACACTTCACTCTGTATAAATGTGTCTGGTGAAATGATCAGGGCACCTTCCATATCATAATAGTCATCTGTGAATAATGTGTGTGTTACGGAGTTGTAAGTTCAAGCCCCAACCTCACGTCACATGTAATCAGATATTAGAGAGCAATTTTTCATGCGGCCCACGCTGATGACTAAAGATAAGGCATCTCTCATTTTCTTTCCCTGTAGACGTGGAAGGAGAGATTGCTTAACTCTAAGCTTCTTTAAGTTGGCATCCTCCGATGACTATCAAGTTGATATTTTTGGACGGCTCACAGTGCGAGTGGCGGAATAACGTGTTGACTTTGTATGCAAATTCGTAACAACAGAACATAATGATGTTTTTATTCCCTTTATTTTACTTTGGCCCGATCTGTGATCTATGGTGATTGCTTTAAAAATCTCACATTTTTCCATTGACTGGAAACGGACCGCGTGTGTGCATGTGTGTGTGTGTTTGGCCCAGATGTGTTACAGTTAATATGTGTGTGTGGGTGTGTTACGGAACAGTGGGGATTCCTAACAGAAGGGAAAATAGAGGGCAAAAAACAGCGAAAGACAGACACAAAGAAACTCCCTTATGAGACAGAAACGTTTTTACATCTGGACCCACTGGACTATACTGCCTGCTCAGCTGCGAAACCAGTTAAAATTCTTTTTCCCCTCTTTCTTTGTGCATTGATGGGTGTGTGTGCGTGTGCATACGATAATGCCGCCGTGCTGTGACCTGGGGCATCTTATCCTTGCAGATTAGATGAAGTTATCCAGGTACTGTACAGACCTGTATGTATGTGTATGTGTGGATGAATGAGTCAGTCTTCATTAGAGCTGTTAGGTACAGATCCGTCTGCAGTTAGAGGCGGTTACAGACTCTGCAGGTGAATATTGGACTTGACTTCATAAAAATGTTCTGAAGTCTTTGCACTTAACTGGAAAGTGAACAGCCAGATGGTTACAACCAGCCTCAGACTTTAAACGTTAAATTAGCTTATATATTTGGAATGATATTATATTGGTAAGTTTGAGCAGGTAATGGTTATTAGGCAGTGAATTTGAATTGATTTGTGGAAAAAGTGCAATTTCAACATTTATGAAAATGTGATTGGTGCTTATGAGTAAAACCCACTGCAAAAACAAAAATTAGGCTTTTTAGTTGCTACACGTTGGCATGTTATTTTAATATTGATAAACAAAAAATAATAGAAAATGTAATGGTTATAAAGGCAATTGGATTGTATTTGATTTCCCTGCTGATAAAACAATAGAACCTGTTAGAAGAAGGTGTAATGATTTTGATGGTTTTAAAGGGAATTGTATTGGATTTAATGGAAACTATAATGGTGTCTACTGGTATGCTATGGATTGTGTTGGTCGGATGTTAAATCCTATTTATAATAATGCCCAAAACACACTACAAAATGGAATTTTGCAATGGTTTTAATGGAAAAAGCAAATAGTTCATAATGGTATTTTAATGGAAACCATTAGAATTTCTGTGTTGGTTTCTATTGAGTTTCTATCCTGAAAAAAACATAGAAGCCCAATAGAAACCATCACAGAAATTCTAATGGTTTCCATTAAAATACCATTATGAACCATTAGCTTTTTACATTAAAACCATTGCAAAATTTGTAGTGTGCTTTGGGCATTATCCCTGCTGAAAAAATCAATACAAACCATTAAAGAAGTTATAATGGTCTTAATGGTTTTAAAGGGAATTGTATTGGTTTTAATGGGAACTATAATGGTGTCTACTGATGGATTCTATTGGTTGGATGTTAAATCTTATTGGAATGATGCCCAAAACACACTACAAAATGGAATTCTTTAATGGTTTTAATGGAAAAATCTAATGGTTTAACATGGAATTGTAATGGAAACCATTAGAATTTCTGTGATGGTTTCTATTGGGTTTCTATGCTTTTTTTCAGCAGGGATTTCAACCTCAATTTTTGATTTTTCGGCACATTTTCAATCCAATTGCATATAAAAGTAATAGCACACCTTTTCTCAACAAGCCATTTGAGGTTGCATTCATGGTTCGTGATGATTTGTGTGTCGAAATGGTTTGTTCTGTAAACGCTTAGCAAGCCCCGCTAATAAGTTTGAAAGTTGTCTCTGTGAGATGAGTTTGTTTGAGGCCGCTTCGTGAATGAAAGTCTCACGTGGGAGCCCTCCTTTCACACTTCAGAACAATAACCTCCGTGTGAAGGAGCCCTGAGGTTTGGCTCTTCCTCACCCCTCGGCAGCAATGGCGCACTCACAAACAAACCAATCACAGCCGCAAGCCTCAGGGAATTCCTGTATTGTCTGCTCATTAAGGAGCAACAACACAAAAAATATATTAGACGTTTATAAATGCACCATCCACAACAATGGCCTGGCAGAATGCGGCTCCTTTTATTGGTTTTCATTTGAACGCAATGAAAATGGATATTTTCGAGCACAGCAGCGTTCTAACGTGGCATAAAGGGGAGCAGCGCTCCTCGCCTGAAGACTCCACAGCTGCTGTTCATTAGCACGTTCTGGAAAACTGGCTCGCTTGAGCATCTGCAATTAGGGTCATCCCAGCCTTAGCTCTCGTGCCATACACCGATCCCTTTCGCCCGGAGGGAGGGGGGCGTGGAGAGGCGGGCGGTGGGTGGGTTTGCTCTTCGCTGCAGCTAAGGGAGGACAAGGGAGTCTATTCAGAACGGCGAGGCGAACAGGTCTGCGTTGCCGCATCTGTGGGTGTTTACAGTACAACAGTCTGAGGGAGGCTTTGGGCGCACATTGCCACCCAGCTCCCTGCCTGCTTCCCCAACCGCCTGGGGCACTAAGCTTTCTTTCTCTGCGGCCCGCCCTGATCAACAACACAACAGGCCTTTTCATTCTGAGCTGAGGTGGGGGGGATGTTTGGCCAATCCGAGCTGATCTAGGAACAGCTTTTGAACTTCAGTTTTGAGGAGATGGAATTGTAGTCTTTGGCTGTCAGATATGATCTGAGAAATAAGACATTGTTATTAGTGGTTCTTGCTAAGCATCGATATAACTGTTGCTCATAGGATTAGGGGTTTGGAAAAAACATTAATGCTAAGTATTAAACTTATACACATATCTCATCGCTTGTGGTACAAAATCGTTCTAGATATTCTGAGATGTGTGCTATCAGTTTTCAAAGAGATTAGATTGTCAATTTTTGTTTGGCAGATGGAAAATTTTAGAAAAAGTCACATAAACTTATGATGTATTCTAAGAATTTAAGCCATTTTTAGTAACCATAATAAAAATAACCGTGGTTTATTATAGTAAAACCTTAGTAAACCCTTGTTTTTTTTGGTGGATTGTTGGATTGTATTACTGTAGTTTTACTACAAATATCACATGGCTACTGTAGTGAGACAATGGTACACAAGGGATAATTCACCCAAAAATAAAAATTCTGTCATCATTTCCTCACCCTCTTGTCATTTCAAGCCTGTGTGACTCTCTTTCTGTTGCAAAACACAAAAGAAGATATTTTGAAGATTGTTGGTTACCGTACAACGGCGGTACCCGTTGACTTGTATTGTATGGACACAAAACCAATGCAAGTCAATGGCTACTGATGTACTTCGGTTACCAACATTCTTCGAAATATAGTTAAAGTATCCCTTTAATTTTTTTTTTAAAAAGGACTTAGGGGTGTAGATGATTTGGCCACTAATGCTTTGGCAACCATTTGCTCACCCTTTATGGCATCATTGTGATGGGTTTTGTACTTCCACTCATATTTTTAATCAAATAGGGTAAAAATGGATTTAGGATGTTTGAAATGTCATACTGACCCTTTCATCTCGAGTAAAATAGCTCTGGATTTATACTGGTAATGGACCCGTTTGCCTCTCTCTGAGTGACGTGTCATGCTCAATGATTGAGTCCTAGGTAAGAGGGTTTTCTGAGCACCTTATAATGATGTTGCAGAAGTACACGGCGTGCTCATCAATTCTCCAGCGCAGTCAGACCGGGCAGGTATTTCACTCACATGGCTCTGATGGAGCGGAGATGAGGGCTCTCTGACCACAGACTCCTGTGCTAGCACTTAAGGACGTCCCGCTGGAAGTGCGGCTCCAAGAAAGGTTTCACCTCTGCAGTTCCAGAGCTCAAAATAAGGGCGGTCGGGGGGAGAGTGAGTGACTGGGCTGGAATGTGAAAAATAGATCGATAGTGTTCATTTACAGAAGAACTGGGGTTGAGAGTATAGGGCTGAGCAGGGATATTCAATATGTCTCGATATGTATATAATTGCTCTGAAATGGCTCATAAGGATTAGTTTTCTCAGTCAGAGTAACGAAAATACAGTCAAAATCTAATTTGAAATAATCATGGCGTGTTTTCCACGCTGTGTTTTCAACTAAATGAATATTGCTGTTTATATAATGTATATGTAATTTGTTTTTAAAATGTCTGGCATTGATGCAAACAAAAACTTTTGAATTCATTTATTTAAATAATTAGTTTTACAGATTTGCAGATCCTACCTCCCCATTATTGATACTGCAGTTTAAAACACGGAACATTTTTATACATTTTATATAAGTTTGAACATGAGAAAGCATTGCAAAACTTATTGTTTGCCCTGGTACAGTATAACCCTTACAAAATTAACCATAGATTAGCTATACACTGTCAGAAAAAAATACAAAACTGTACCTTTTCCATTTCTGGGGTGGCACTCTTAAAGGGATAGTTCACCCAAAAATGAAAATTCTGTCATGATTTACTCAGCCTCTTGTCATTATAAACCTGTATGACTTTTTTGTCTTCTGGAGAACCTCCATTCTCTATTGACTTGCATTGGTTTTGTGTTAATACAATAGAAGTGAATGGCGGGACCAACATTATTTGGTTACCAACATTTTTGTTTTTGATTAACCCCCCCCTTTAAAGGTGTACATTACTGTAGTCTAAGAATCTATTGTGTATGTTTAAAGGTACAGTAAATGTTTAACATTTATGTTTCAAAAATGAACCTTTAAGAGTACCACCCTAGCGATGGACTATTTTTTTCTTTGATTTGTAGTACAACCACATATTTACCATTGTCTCACTATAGAAACCATATTTTGTAGTAAAACTTGTAATACAAATGGCAACCACTAAAAAAATATAGTAAAAAATTGTTAATTTTCACACATAAAAATCATTTCCACATGTTATTTTATAGTGTCGAGCACATTCATCACGAATACCGCCCTTGCTTTAGTTGAAAGTCAATGTATATATAATGTTATATAAGTTAATAACTGCAGTCTGACATTGTGCTACCTTCCTGGTGCCGCTCCAAGAGAAAAAGAGAGAGTGACATAGAGAATCAAAAGAGTGAGAGAGGGAGACAGTGAGAATGGAGGTTCCCTCTAGCATTGCATTACCCTCCAGCTGTAATGACAGACCATTTCACCACATCACAGACCGCAGCTTAGCTAGCCAGGGATGTCCTCACTGTCTGCCCATGAAACTAGACCCCACTGTCTAACCTTTCTGTTAAAATACAATCAAAATAGTCTCAACATTCCATCTTTAACGTTTGAATAATATGTCTGAAAGTTTGAGAAGCTCTAATGGAAAATGATCCCAGATGCCAGATTCACTTTCGTAATCGTGCGTTACTTGCAGTATTGTTAGCAAGCCTGTAAAAACGAAATAAGACTGCATATTATCTATTCGTCGTACGTGTCGATTAGCGTTACAACAACTTGACAAGCCATTCGTCTGGAAATTTGACTTGAAACTCGGGACCTCGTATAAATATTTCGCAGAGGTGAGAATGATACATTTGATCTTTCTCTGTGGTATAAATAAAGCACTCAATGTCCAGGAATATAAAGGGAGTCTAGTCTTCAGGGTCTACTGGAGCATATTTGTCATAGAAAATGATCATGGAAAACCAATACAGTGGTTTTTTTTCCGCCACATTCGGTTTAAACCCCGGAGCATCATCAATGTAAAATGTATGCTAGCAATGTGCAATTATGTGAAAATATTACTGCGGACGAGCCAATGGAAAGTTTCAAAAGATGCGTTATCTGTTGTTTCAAATAAAATGTAAAGAATTTCTTTCCTCTACTTTCCTTGTTTTCTTTTTTAAATCTTGCTTCGACACAATGATGCATTATGATTTCATGTGGTTTACCCTAACGGGTCGCTGCTGCAACCAAACTGCTCTGCGGTTTTCTCCTGTTTTTACGGGCTAACTAAAAGTGATGTCTTAACTAAAAATAGCAAACGAGATCTTAATGCGTCTTTTGTTCCCGAACGTTTGTGTGGGAAAGCCTGTTTGCTTTGAACGCTGGAGGCAGAAAATGGTTAAATAAAACTTTTTACAACAAGCAGAAAAGAAGCCAGAGATTTGAGACCGAGAGAAAGGACAGATCGCGGTCTGTGACGCATAAGCGCGCCGCGCGCTCTTTAGCCAAACAGCCGCTGCTCATTATCTGAAGCAGAGTTTACCGCGGTTTTTATTGGACCCTTCAGACACTATTTGTCATGAGTTGCGAGATTCCACAAGGGGCTGATGTAAGCGACTGGTCCCCCCATAGCAAAGGCACGTCACGCACACTTCTTGGCTCTGGTAAGATCATTAGGATTGCATCAGCCCCCCATCTGCCCTAGCGGGTCAGAGGCAGACAGGACATGATGTAATCTAAGGCCTGGCTGCAGTTAGCTATAGCTCACTAAAGACTTTTGGGATTTGTGCGTCTTTAATGTTGTACCGAACTGAAGATTGTCTAGGCTGATAAGCAATTGTCCGTGTGTAACTTTAACAGTATTTTTATTGTAAAAGGTCATTCGTTCATTTAACAACTGTTAATTCAGTGTCATCCATTTTTTGTTCTGTTGTGTTGGTCTGTGTGTTTATCACCTAATTTGGAATTAAGGTAACAATATTTTAATTTTGTAATTTTTATTAAAAATTTGTGCTAATAAATCCACTTAAAATAAATAGATAAAAACATTAAAAACATTTCTTAATAAATGCATTTTTTAATAAATACCATTTTTATTTAAAGGGACAGTGTACTCAAAAATGAAAAAAAAATTTGAGGAGCAATTTTCTTTGGTAACAATGGTCCCCATTGACTTTCATTGTATGGACACATCAACACAGCATTTCTTAAAATATTTTCTTTTGTGTTCCACATAAGAAAGAGTCATACAGGTCTTGAGTGACAAGAGGGTAAATAAGATTAAAATAAATTTGAGATTTTTCTATGAACACCAAGTGTTCAAATACTATTTCGTGCCACTTTCTTAATATTAAATTCTTCTAATACTCAAATGAAACCCAATACATGATGTAATTTCTCAAAAATGTGTGGTGAATTTTAATAATGTTATATAAATCTGTTTTTTTCTCCCTGCAGATGGCCATCACATATGGGAAATGGAAGCCAAAGTGAACAGAGAGTCGTCCAAATCTGTAAGTCATTTTATTAATACACTTTTAACCATCTTATACACATTAAAAAGACATGAATCCTAAAAGATGAAATCTTGAATTAAACTACAAATGATCTCATTTTATAATAAAAAAACGTTATGATAAAAGGTTCAATATTAATTGTTTATTGCGTTGAAAGCTGGCTGTTGTTTTTGGTCTCTAAAGCGGATATAATGTACATGAGGGCATCCTATTCTCTGCCCTCTGGGGAAAACACACACACTTACACTGGCATACGCAAACCTGTTCCTTGTTTTCTCCATGGAAGAATCTTTCTATGAGAGCTCAGGGACCACAGTTTAGACTCTGGGATTAGACAATGTTTGTGTGCAAAACACTGCACCTGCTCCCCACACTACACCACACACACACAGACACACACACACGCACACTTGTTAGGTACCCAGGTCTGTCCGTAGAATTTAGTATGTTTAAAAGAAAAGTGTAGTGTAAATAAAGTTTTTTAATTTCACGCTGGATTGTGATAAGACGTTTTTTTTAAGAACTCAATGGAAATCGCAAGCAATTTACTCAATTTTCAAAGCAGCCTTGCTTTTAAAATGAAGTAAAGTGTAGATTCTTATAAAGTAAATGTATAATTGTTTGAGTATTTAATTGCATTAGATTGTGGGCACCGGCACTGTTTTCAGAAAACAACCCATTCCTTAAAATACACTCGAACGTTTTATACGCTTCTGTCTAAGCTCATATGTTCATAATAAAAATGAAGAGAGCTCTATGGCTGTCATATATTTTCATAGGACGAATGGATGTTTGTTTCTTCCCCGCATGTGCCAAACGCTCCCTGAAAGCAACTCTTTGTCTGGTGTCTCCTGGTTCATAACTTTATTGGAGCCTCCACGCCTGGTTTCAATGCTCAGGGAGTTGAATGGGGACCATCTGTTTGAATGGAGTATTAATGTGTTAGACTATTTTTTTTTTACAAGGGCGCCTTTGATTTCTGCCCCTCCCTGCCCTGCTGTGTGTGTAAATGTATATTTATTTAATGCGAACCATTTTCTCACACGTTCTGAACCACATGGCTCTCTTGGTTTGGTGAGCTGACTTGTGCTGCAGATCCCTTTTAGAAGTTTTGGGAGGAATTTCTGGGTCTGTCTTCTTACAAATCGGCATTAAAGCTTGAAAATAAAGCCTAAATTTGCAGAGCAGCAGGAGAATCCCATTGTAATAATTAACCTGAAGGTGCATTGTGTCATTTTTGCACCACTAGCATCACCAAAATAAGGATTTTTTGTTTAAAGTTAAACAGAGCTGTTGTGCATTGTTAGCATTTTAAATGCACTGTTACTGAATATAGAACTTGCATTCTACTCCGCTTTTGGCTAAGGGTCCTGAGCACAGCTGCGAATTGCTCTAATGGATGAAATTCGTTGAAACACGTTGCGCTCCGTCTGGTTTTGCTCTGCGGCTAAGGCGATGTGCTAATATAAAAAGTCGGGTAGCTCACCTGCACATGGCTTTAAAACCTACAAGAAGACTGATGACTTCCTCTCTGGCTACTGTACAGCACCTCCATCAATCTCATCTCAGCCACACTGGGTTCATCTCAGGGTGGAAGAAAAGAGAGGGGAGAGAGAGTTTGGGGCAGTAGATAGATAGTTTGACACCCCGTACTGCAGTCGTAATCGTAGATGGTTCGGCGGTCAAAAGTTCACTGGTGTGTGGAGACTGCAAGGGTAGAAGTGTAGGGAAATAAACTGTCTGGAAGAAGTCCCCGGACGCTTTCTCATTCGGGGTGAGAAGCACAAAAATAACAGCGTCTGCTGCGTGCAGTTTGGTCTGTCTGAACCTCATCTGCCCTGAGTTTGCAAAGCCACAATGATTGGACGCTCGTGCGGCTGTTGGACATTGCATATGGTGTGAAGTTGAATAACGCAGACAGTGCAGTCAAGGTTTTTAGCACTTAGTAAAGTGTTTATTTTCTTATACAACATCTGGTTAAACTAGCACAGTGATGATTAAGGGTAAAATCTATTTTTTATGTTGAATAAAAATGATGCAATTTCTTATCCTAGCTTAAAGGGATAGTTCACCCAAAAATGAAAATTCTGTCATCATTTACTCACCCTCTTGTCATTTTAAACCTGTATGACTTTCTTTCTTCCGCAGAACACAAAAGATATTTTGAAGAATGTTGAACAACTGTGGTACGCATTGACTTACATTGGTTTTGTGTCCAAACATTAGAAGTGAATGGGTACCGCCATTGTTCCGTTACCAACATACTTCAAAATATCTTTTTTGTCTTCTGTGCAAGAAAGAAAGTCATACAGGTTTGAAATGACAACAGGGTGAATTTATTTTTGGGTGAACTATACCTTTAATATGCAGTGACAGATATTAGTAAGCCATTTGAAAGATGATTTTCCTGAAAAGGGTCATTGGTGCAGGAATAAAACTTCCCCTTTAATGCAGAGTTCACTAATGCAGAATCAGTCCTTAATCTCATTTGGGATTTTGTTTTGTTTTTTTAGGTGACCCTGTTTGTAGAAGTTCCACCATACCGCAACCAAAGAATATCCAGCCCGGTTCAAGTGAATTTCTACGTGTGCAATGGCAAACGAAAGAGGAGCCAGTACCAGCGCTTCACATACCTGCCTGCGAATGGTAATATACCGCCACTTTCCCCTTTAATTTATACGAGTTCCTTTTTCCAGTCTGCCACCGAATTAATTCTGAAAAAAAACTCTGAAGTCTTTTTATAGCAGCAGGATTGTGGGAAGGTTTGTTTTCGTTGTTAAAAGCATTTCCATAAAACTTGTTCTTTTCCATACCTGCTTCGGGAGCAGTGGAAGGGCAGTGACAGGGTGGGGTCCAGTATGTGAATGCTATTATTCAAATCCAGACTGGTTGCCAGGTGAAATAAAAAAAATACTTGACATCTGAAAAGTCCAAAACCACTGCTAATTCCCTGAGGCCTGGCGTGCGTAACTAGTGGGTGGTTCAAAGGCTTGAGTCAGACCCGTCTTGTCCCAGCCCTGTCTCCTGAAGTGTGGGCACTCACACTGCACTTCTGTCTTTTTTTTAGACAGGGTCCTGTGATGATTAGCACGCAGGGGGCTGGTCCAATGCATTCTTTCGGGGCAAGATTTTTCAATGTTTTGGAAAATCTTGGTTCTTCTGTGGAAGTTAACTTAATATCGCATAATTGCATTTTTTTTCAACAAAATTAAATGAAATATTGATTGGCAGACTCTGTTGAAGTCTGTTCAAGGCCTTCGTTTTAAGACAAAATATCTATATAATGTATTATATAGGAGAAGGTCTGAGACATTCCTCCTTTAGTGGCAATGGTTCAGGGTGTAGATGTCATGAATTGTTAAATCTTTTGTTTCTGATATCCATGATGATGGTTTGCATGATAACCTGTTTCCTTTCAAGTAACTTAGACTTTCTTACCAAAACTGTATTTCGTTACAGAATGACAAATGAGTCCTCCGTCTGATGACTCTATAATGAGTATAAGGTTCAATAGCGATCTGATATTATTTTGAGATTATACATGAGGGACAGACATCGGTCTGTCTGTACGGCACACAGTATGTCATGTGCTGGAAGCCTCATTTCCCCCTGCCGGGCCTAAAATAGACATCTAGTCTCTATTTTAAAACTTGCGGTCTGACCGACTGGCCCGAATAGGTTCCCTTTTTCTTTGTATTGTTGACAGAGCGCAAAATAAAACTTCTTCTGCGGAGGCATGTTTGCATGAGCGATGTCTCAATGTCGAGGAAAAATAAATCGTTATAGACTGACAGGCTGCTGAGAAGCGTAGCCAGAAGTTAAAAGGTGAAAGACAACATTGTGAGAATGAAGAGTTTGTCAACAACAGATGAATTCTACACGGTAGCTTAACATCTGTTCACCAGAATCAAACAAGGACTCAACAATGAGGATTTTTTTCCTGCTGCCCTGTCAGGCCAGATTCATATATTTATACTTGTCTTGCCAATATTTGGCTGGTGATATGTACAAAAAAACACCCTGTTTCTGTATATAAACCATTTTACTGATCTATTTATGTTTTTAAGTGTCAATAGTTGGGAATTAGTAATGCACATGACAGCTATCAATTCATGATCCCATTTCTAACCAGTTTTGCACAATTTGTTTGTAATTTTTAACATATTGCTTCTAAAACTATCATTAGTCATTCCTGAAATTTAAATTTTTCTATGTTAGCCAGCTACAGGTGTTGCCATATTTAATTTAGCACAAAATATTTTTAGTTAGTGTAAATTAGTCATGTCATTTGGTATTGAAGTTGATATTATTGATGTTCTAGAATTGATGTGCACTGTGTGAAGTGTTTACAGGATCCAAAACGAACTCCTTGCCATGCCTACCATGACATTGCTAGTCATGTCAGATGTTTTCTTCATTATTCTGTTGTGCGCGTCAGATTTTAATTCTTACAATTCAGCCTTAACCATATACTGCATTGCATTTCTTAAAGTTACCGGCCAAATGGCAAGTACATTCTATTTCAATTCATACTCTCATATGACCCTTGGCAAGTGTTCATTTTGGACCCTGATTGTGTATGTTAAAAATGGCCGTCATCGCTGTAAAGTTTGAACTCCGTGCACCCATTTTATAAGATATGCCGATCTGTTTCTATTCAGCCAGTCTGAGTGCGATTCTTATCCCAGATGCAATTTGGCTCTTTAAACTTGAGATCTCATCTACTGAGAGAAAAATACAGATTTTTCTTGATGGGGCTTTTTTTGAAGCTGTGGATGTGAGGCTACTGTAGCAGTAAAACATTTCATAATGCACGCTTATATGGTATTAGTACTGGGGGGAGATCCAAAAAAAATAAGGCTTTTATTTTCGCAAGCAGCTGGAAGGCTCTTACGGCGATGATTCATCTCCTTTTTTTTCCTCTTTCTTTAAATATTTTCAGTTGGGCGGGAGCGCGTAGTCTCAGACACATAGACTCATTGATGAGAATGTTTGTTTCGCTGTGGGTATCCTAGCCACAAACCCACTCACTCGTGCTAGCTCACAAAAAGTCACATGAAGGCAGAACGTGTGTTTATTCGGTTTTCTCTTCCCCCTCTTTTTATTTCTCTTTACCCCCTTTTTATGCGTCTCTCATGCGCACTCCTTTCTCTTTCACCTTTGTAGTTCCAACCATAAAAACAGAGCCGCACGACGACTACGACCTCTCCCAGGTATGTACGCCGCTGCATCCCGCCGGGTTGGCTTTGCATCCAAAGCCCTACTACAGCCCTCCAACGTTGACCCCCATGATGCCCACAGAACTGCAGCCCTGCGTCACAAGCTCATTCGGAAGCAGCCCTCAGAGACTGGCGGCAAAACCCACCTCCCTCTCCTGTTCATCCTCCCCGAGCACCAGCCCCAAACTACAGGATCTCTCTCCACCTCACCTTTCCACTAAGTGCCTACCTGCAGGATCCAACCTGGGGTCTCAGTCTCCCACAATCCCACACGTATCCGCCATTCAGCCAACACCCGGACGATACCCACAGCCCATCCTTTACCCCACGGGAAGTGCAGCATCCTCTCCGGGGTCCCATCCTTCCACCCCGAACTCAGCTCCAGAGCTCCCCTTCACTCCCAACCACGGTTTGACCCAATCACAAGCCACAAGCGAGGCCCCAGCACTAGCGGCTCTGATAACCAAAGGACCGGTGAGGGGTGGATCGTCCCCCCTCCTGCAGGAAGAGGGAGAAACCCCCACCATGCTGGCTGTCAGCATCAAGCAGGAACCGCAGGAACTGGATCAGATGTACCTCGATGATGGTAAGTGACAGCGCAATATTCCAGCCCAATTTTGTGACCATGTGCATCGTAGTCGGGTGATGTAATGCCCAACAGATGTTTCTAATTGCTTGATGTTTTGCCGGAGTGCTCCCTCACAAAATTAAGACTTTTAAGATCTAGCGCGGCCGCCACAGCTACGGCAGACCCATTGTTTAATATATTGAGAAAGAGAGTTAAATTAAGTGGAAAGTTAATGAATGACTTCATCAGTTTCCCTACTCAACTTTAAGCATCTGTGGAAGGAACGTTCAGCAGATGGAGGAATTTTAATATTGGATCTGTCTATAAAATAACAAACGCTGATAGATAATGGTTCTCGGGTGTATTAGCAGATCATGCAGTACTTCATGCCTGCATGGCAGGAGAACACCTTTTAGCGCTGTCGCTTAGATGTGATGATTCACAAATGATCTGGATACGTGTAGCTTTTCAACATGGTAGATCTCTTGACAGACCATCGGTACTACTACTAGATTTAGATGATCGGTTTTGTGATTGAAGATCACTATTAAATCATTTAAATCCATGCAAACTTGTTTAATGAAGTAAATAGTCTACTTATTGTGTTTGATCATGCTAGCTCTCCAAGATCTAACCTTAGACTGTTTGGATTATAGATTCCAGGCGCCATAGTGGTTTTCTTTATATTCCAGAACAGGCTTACGTCGTCTTAACTTCGAGAGCACTTGATATATAGTCCATACTGCCCAAACTGAGCGGAAACGTGGTTAAGTTCTAATGCACTCTAATGCACAGTGTGAGCAGGATTTTTTATGGGTCGGCTTGTCCAAATTATTACCTGTCATTTCTCCCCTGGCAAAATCTAACACGTTTTACCGAGCGCTAATGTGGCTCCCCATGTCATTAGAAGTTTAGGTTTCATAGCCCTAATGGAGTCTTTTAGGTGTGGCGTATCGCGAGCGTGTACACTCGATAATTCGATTTCAAACAGAGGCACTTGTGTACAGAAAACCTTGTAGGGTTTCATGCATCGTCCATCATCCAGTATTGAGGTTTTTAATCAGCCTTTAGTGCTTTTAGAAATCTTTAAGGATGATAATAAACTCGTTGTATTTGAATAAGCTGTCCGCTTTAATAAAGGTCTAAAAGTTCTTGGAGTGACCGCTTACCCTTTAACTTCATTTGCCGCTCGCTGTTTCCTCTGATAGGGTCTTTCTCTTGTTTTCTTTTGCTCCTGAGAGGAGGGGTTACAAACCCTTTTACTCATGGAAACTCTTACAAAAGCTGGCTGCGAGCCTGGCTCCTGGCCTTCACCAGCCGTAAGCTTTGAGTGGCCTCACTGCAATAAAGAACACTGACTTGGCTGCTGCAGACACAAGCCTGTGGCTTGATCTCTGCCAGAATCCAGCTCGGCCGAGCCAAAGCAGTAGATCCTGCTGTAGAGGAGGGGGGTCACCATGGGAACTGTTCCACTGCACGTGACCCGAGAGCTGGGTTCCCCCGTAAGAAACCACAACAAACTATCCAGTTTAGCCTGAGGGGCTGCTTGGAAGTGTGTGCTGGAGCTATTCAGAGCTTTGAGGAAGGCTGAGAGTATAGTTAGGATTTGTAATTACAAGATGGTGACTTTCACGACCGTAAATATTCCCGAAGACGTAACCTTAGGTCTGTAAACCATTTAAGAAATATATATATATATATATATACAAGATCATAATTGGTGCTTATGTTAAACTTTGTATAGACCATTCTACTCTATTAGTTGACACATCGAAGTCGGTGATTAACAGTATCATGACTCCAAAAACCAAGAACATCTTGTGGTTTGTTTCTTAGTCAGGCTAACATGTTTTTAGGGAAGATGTACCCTTGTGAGTCAACTGTGGTGCTGGTCATTGTGGAGATGAAAAATCCCAGTGTGATGTTATTCTGACCCAAGGTCTGTTTTTCTTGTCTTCTGTTGATTAGAACAATTAGGACTTCTGGGAGTTTTGCCACTTGTGGGCCCTTAATGAGCATAACAGTGCTGGTGGGATAATTGTTTGGTAGTTCCATGTTTCCCCATTGTTTCCTGAAGGTAGAGAGCGAGCCGTGTCTCCAGGCTCTATCACTCGACTTCAGCTGCCGCTTATCCCGCTCCAACAGGAAGCAGGTTCTTGGGTTACCTCACATCCACATATTCACTTCCCAGTCACAATAGTCAGATACAAGACCTTCATATCAGAGTTTGAGAGGCACAGTTGTGAAAATAAATAGTAATACGTACAAAATACGAATGTAATATGGGCATTTTCTAGGTTTATTTAAAATAGTTGTCCATATTTTTCTTAAGTTAAAAGAACCCATCAACTTTTTTTAAGAAATATGAGGAAAATACGAGTGTAAAATGTCTTAAAATAAAAAAAATTTAAAGCCTTTTTTTAATTCGGTCATTGGGAGAGCAAAATTGTTCAGAGCTATAGTGAACTCGATTGTTTTGTTAATTGGTACCATAGTAACACAAGTATACATGTATATGTAGTGGTCAAGAGATATAATCAGGAAGTATTGTGGACATTTTATTTAAAAGTCGGGATCGTAGACTGAAATGGAACATGGACGCCGGATGGCATGATTCACACTTTCTTCCTGAACAGGCTGTTCTGAATTGTGTTTGAATAGTGTCGTTTTAAAAGCTGATACGTTTTTAATGTGTTGTTGAACCAATCTTTGCGTCCCATGCCCATAGATTCGTTTTCCATGCAGGCCACTAATAAAAACTTCACTGACTAACTCGTTTCATGATCGCACTATAAATTAAGTTCATGCATCATCTGCATCAGCTCTGAATCATTTCTCACGTGCTGCGGTATCTCTCGAGCCACGTTAAGCTTATCGGGGTATGAAGAGTTATGAAGATTTGTGATTGGGCGCTGTTTGCCAACTCAAACATCACCAAAGGCTGAAGTTAAATAACACTTGTGAGTTTGGTATGGTGCTCTAAGCAGCGCCTGTTTAACTGGCTTCTCGTGTTTAGGCTTTATATTAATCTGGATCCAGTCACTTATCACCTGCTGGAGTTCTTTCATTAGACTCCTCATATGAAATGTGGCAGCAAAATGAGATGTATCCTATGGCAACAGCCAACCGTTTTCTTTTAAGTCGGCTGTGTACAAAAGCGGACGCCGATCCAAAGCGTCACAGTCAGCACGTGATTCATCAGCTGCTATCCTTAGCCAAAACCCCAAACCAAAATTGTTGACCAACAGAGACTTCCTTGGAACAATCAGAGTTTCCTTGGTCTTTTCAAAATGTTAGCGTATGTGTCAACACCTACCGAGACTCAAGTCTTTATTTACTCTCAGAACAAGATGAAACCCTTTCAAATGTAAGCTTGTCATCTTGGCTCAAAATGACAGTATGCCTAGAAGTCACTCCCGCTCAACATAAATATCTTGATTGCTTTGGTTATTTCATCTTTCACTTTGTACTCTCTGTGGTATTTTCTTAAAAAAACAGTTTATTCAACAATGCTGGTCTCTTAAAGAAACAGTTTATTCAAAACTGCTGCTCTCTTAAAGAAACCGTTCGCCCAAAAATGATACTCTCTTAAAGACACAGTTTATTCAAAAATGATACTCTCTTAAAGAAACAGTTCGCCCAAAATGCTGCGCTTTAAAAGGAAAAAGTTCACCCAAAAATTAAAGAGACAGTTTGCACGAAAATGATACTCTCTAAAATAAACAGTTGACACAAAAAATTGTCCTCTCTTAAAGAAACAGTTTACCCAAAAATAATGACTTTTTTGCTTTTTCCATTTTGTGCCATTGAAGATATATGAATTACACACTTCACCCTAATATTGACTTCTAAACATGGCCCGCAAACAAGAGCCTGCGAAACTGATATAAAACTAAATACCAAATAGCTTGACTCAGATTTGAAATGTGTGTGTTATATACAAAAACAGACCAGCACCTGGCCCAACATCCCAACAGTTTATCAGATAAAGTATCTGTCTAGTAGTCGATCACTATACTGAGATTGTATGGACATTTTCCACTATGAAGTATCTGCCCTTCGACCCATTCAGTAGTTCTTAGAATTCAAAAGATCCTTTCGCTAACCTCTGCTCGCCATAAATTATGTAAATAAAATTTTATTGCACCGAGTCAGTCGTGCAGGTATTTCTTCCCAACTCCTCTGTTTTGACAGTTGGGAACCTAGTGATTCAAGAGACCTGAATTTTAATGTCCAAACTCCCATGGCAGTTGTCAGAGCTCGCCAGATATTTTTCACCAGAAGACGTACTGGCGTAATTTACTCCCAACTGTCAAGGGTCCTAATTGTTTCAGTATGTACTAGTGTTCGTGTGGCACGCTCGTGTGCGATTCTCATCCCATAATTCAAGCATCTCGTTGATTCATTTCCTGTTCACATATTAGTGCTAGGCAATCAGGAAGCTACTGGCAGTGGAATATCATATGTGCTCAAAAGAATATGAAATCTGGTTTTAATATTTACAAAGGTGTGAAAAATATTCCTTAATCTTCAATGCTTTAATATTAGTGATTTAGTTTCTGGCATGTTGTTGTGAATTAACATTTAACATTTTTTATGTTTTATTAATTTTTACAGTTTTTATTGAGTACAAAATTAAATAAACTACATGAATGGATTATGTTAGAAATTACACTCAAATTCTTCAAGCTTGTTTGTCTGTCTCGGGGTGGACTTTCGATCTAGTTATGGCCAACAAAATGATCTATTTACTCCCAAACTTTTATGCTTGCATGAATTTAATTTGTGAAAAAAAGGTTGAAGAATTGTGTTCCATTAGCTCCATTAGCTTATGTAATCTAAATGTATAAAAGGAGAAAAAACAGATTTTTTGAGTGGAGGATATCAGAACTAATTCTTAAATTCGTGAAAGATAAGTGCAGCTGTTTTGACTGTTCGCCTGTTTGCTTAGTCAAGTTATTAATGGTGAAAGGTGATTTCCGAAGCATACTTCTTTTATTTTTGGGAAAACGATCCCATGTCAGTTTGAAGAAAATTACAGAGACTGTGGTCAAGAGAAACCAAGAGCCTGGGAAGAGACGATGTCAGTCCAGGGTCAGGTAGGGTGGGTCCACCGCACCTCATGAGGAGATGAAAGACAGACTCGGCTTCATTGTTTAGAGGGAACGTCAGCATTCCGGGCCGCTCTTAGTCCCTTAGGCAAATTTGCAGTGAGAGCATGAAGGCCACGGTTCATTTAAAGGGAATTCCTCAGCAGGCTTCCTGGTCTTGGCCAGGAGCGACACTTTGGAGAGGAAATCCACCGCCTTTCGCTAACATGTGTCTTCTCAATTTCTATCTTTTCCTTCTCTCGTCATCACTTTTATATTGTGGGAAATTTAAAGGGATAGTTCACCCAAAAATAAAAATATATGGGAAATTACTAATTACTACCAGTCAACCCCTCAATTTCAACTGAGCAAGCAACTTATTTGTACACTTCACGAACACACTCCAAAAACTCAATAGTGATATCACAATAGATCTCGCTTCATACACTTCAAGTGTATAACATAAGCAAAATCTGTATAGGGCCAGAAGTGAAATTATAGGAAAAGAACAAACCACTTCAAAGTGCAACTAATCCAAGGATGGTGGATATGAGGCACAGGTGTGGAACAGAAGACAGATCTGTACATGACAGGCAGCGATTAAACCTTGGGATAGTTTGGGATAGTTGTCCTGATATTTGGGTAGAGTAGTTCACCTAAAAATTCTGTCATCATTTATTTACCCTCTTGTCATTTTAAAACTTTATGGCTTTCCTTCTTCTGCAGAACACAAAATATTATTTTAAAGAATGTTGGTAACTGAACAACGGTGGTACCCATTGACCTGCATTAGTTTTGTGAATGGGTAACTTAGTTTGGTTACCAACATTCTTCAAAATATCTTCTTTTGTGTTCTGCAGAATAAAGAAAGTCATAAAGGTTTAAAATCACGTGACAAAATGTTTGGGTGAACTATTCCCTTTAAAGTTGATAAATTTATCATTGGTATAAACAATGAAGTTGCAACACACTAAACATTACTGCAACTTCATATAGGCCTACACATTGCCATGTGTTTTGCAGTCACGGCAAAACAGCTTTTAGACATTTGAAGCTTTCAAAAAAGTCATCAGAAGGTTTAAATCTTTGCTTTGAGGATGGTAATCCTCACTGCAAATGAGAAAAGCACACACAGCTTGTCCAATACTTATCAAATGCTTCCTGCAGGTGCTTACGTCCACGCTAAAGAATTCAGGGGCCGACTGAAGCAGTCTGCTTCGATCGTAAAGGAAGAGGAATGTGCTGTTTTGAAACCGATAGAGCAGCTGATACCGCTTCCTATCTACGGCCCGCAGACGTTTAAGAGCATTTAGCGCCGATCCCCAAACGTGAAAACAACTCCTTTCTCTCCGAAAAATATAACCCGGTCTCGAGTGTTATTCAATAACTTGTTCGACAACCAAGAAGTTTGTGAAATGATAATGCGGCTTCGGTTGGACATACAATGCTCCCCGTGGGCCGTATGTAAGATAATACTTCTGGCGCTAATATGCTAGCATGCTAACTCTAAGAGGCAGCCTCGTCCGGTTTTCCTCCGATATCAAGCGGCAAGTGAGTGCCAGGCTGTTTGTGTAGACTGAAGCAATGCTCGCTCACTTCCCATGCTGAAGCCAAAGAACACAGCTGACAAAAAGAGTCAGAGTCCTGGTGTGTGGGAAAAGAGAATAACAGATAAAAGGCAGGAAGATAGCAGACCGGGTCTGCCGTAGAGGGCCATGAGATGATCTAAGCTTTCTCGACACAAAATATCGTTTTCGTGTTTGTCCGAGTTTTTTGTTCTGACCAGTTGTGGGCAGCAAACTCTGCTCTCTCCTTCCTAATCTTGTATCTCCATATTTTGTGATTTTTATTTTTAGTCATTATTTAACCTATAAAAGGTATTAAAAAGGGCTTGTCGACTTTTGATCATTTAAAAAGTACAGCACTTTCTCTATTTCCTGAAAAATGACATCCAGTTTTCTGAAGGACAGCAACAATATTTTGCATCTGTGTTTGACAGGGTGCATTATGTATTTCAAAACGTTCTTTTGAAGCATATAATTTTTGTGCATATAGGTTTGGTTAAAGACTTAAAGTAACACGATTTCCTCTTGTTTTCACAGTTAATGAAATCATCAGGAACGATCTCTCCAGCATCTCCGTGCACAGCCACGCGTAGCAGCCGACAACACCGCAGCGATCATAGACTCCTACAGTACATACTGAAGAAAATCATACAGAAGATCCAAATCACCTGACTTTAAAAACCACCGATTCACGAACAAACCTTTTGTTCTCAGAGATTTGCTTCATGTGTGGCCATCAGAACTTTCCACGGGGGACTTAAAGCACAAAAAGTGCACTTCGCTCCAAAACGTATCGGCGCATCCTGCCAAGACAAGTGCGTGTGCTCATATGGACCAAATCCTTTCTCTTTTTCTCTTATATACTCTCTTGTACTCGTGTAGCTTTTTAAATTATTACCGTAAGTGCAGTTTGACCGCCTTCTCTGTCATGTATATTTCTAAAAAGAAGATTTGCGTCCGTTCAAGACAAACTTGAGTACGGCCACAAATCAGTAACTTTGCAGGCCAAAACCAGACATGCAGTTGACACGAGCACGGTTCTAAATTATAACCTAAGCCTTTTTGTTTTGGATGCGTGTGTGTGTGTGTGTTAACGCAGGTGCGCACGTCGCTCTCTTTTGTTGATATGTTTTTGTTATATTTCATTTTTCGATGGCACAATTAATTGTGGTTAAATGAAGTATCTGTTCCTCATGAAGAAGAGGACGGATTGACGCCGGATTGCCTTTGTGTGGAAAATTGTTCAAATGTCTTGTTGAATCGTGTTTGTAAGCCCAAGAGGCCTTATTGACTTGCCTTAACCTTATGCCAGATTGTAGTTTTGTTCTTGATTCGACAGCAGATGTGTCTACTCATGTCTGAAAAGCCATTCCAATGTTTATAGCTTTTTTACTATCAGGTATGATTACATGTTAACTGGAATTTGTATGAATAGAATAGAATAGACTAGAATTTATTTATTTGGAGTGAGCTGGAATTCATCAAATGCAAGCCATAAGGGAAACATAGCAAATCTTTTCCCTCGTTTGTCACGTTTCAATGGTAGTTACCCGAGAATGACTGGGCTGGCATTGTCAACCATTCAATATTATTATAGCAAGCAAGATTTTTTTCGATTAGGCTCTGCTCTGTTGAACTGCCTCTGAACAGCTACAAATACATTTCACTATAACTGCCTCTTTGACCTGATGGTTTACTGCACTGTGCCTTAAAGTGTTTATTAAGCAGGAATACTTTTGTATGTATTTTTGTCCTCTCTAAATATAACTGTAATGCATGTTTCTCAGCATATAATGAGATTTCGGACAGGAGTTTAATTCCTGTATATTGTATCCTTCGTCTGTAGAGCGTTATATATGCACTTTAATTTGTATTTTAATTTCATGGAATCTCAAAAATACCACATTGTTTTCTTTTGTTGTTGATGTTGTTGTTGCCTTTTTACAATCAGACTTAATTCAGAAAGGGGATATATTCTTCCAAAGGGTATCAACAATCAGATTGTTGATAGCTCTTCTTTACATGTATGTATTCGATTTACCAATGCTAGTCACATTTCTACAGAGCATTATCATTTGAGTACCAAAATATGCACAATAAAATCATGTTTTGTTGGCTCTTTTAGAAGTGTGGAGTATATGCATTCAAATACTTAGATCTCACAGGAATTCGTAACTGTTTTACAAGGTGGCTAATTTGTACGAAAAATGTACGATTACTAGAAAAAAAAGCAATACTGCCCATAAAAAGCCGCACCCCTAAACCTGCCCCTAAACAACGTCACTGGCATGAAAGCAAATCGGACGAATTCCTACGAATTAGCCAAAATCAGCCACCTTGTAAAATAGTTACGTTTTTGCAGTGAGATTGTGTTGACAGTTCCCTTAAAGGGATATTTCACCCCAAAATGAATATTCTGTCATCATTTACTCATCTTGTAATTTCAAATCTGTGCTGTTTTCTTGTGCATAACACAAAATATGTTATTTTGAAGAATGTTGGTAACAGAAAACTATTGGTACCCATTGACTTGCATTGGTTTTGTGTCCATAAAATAGAAGTCAATGGGGACCGACGGTTTTCTTCAAAATATCTCTTTTTGTGTTTTGTAGAATGAATGTCATACAGGTTTAAAATGACAAGAGGGTGGGTATATGATGACAGATTTTCATTTTGGGGTGAGCTATCCCTTTAAGGTTACAGTATATAGTATAACTACAGCCAAGCATACTTAACAATTCATATCAAGGACAAACAGCCACCGATTTATTTTCGCAGATATAGTTACAGTAACCGCTTTATCTCAGACATAACGGTTCATTTAAAATGCGGCGCTATTGTCTGAAAAGGAGCTGTGAAATATGCAGAAGATTTCTTCCCCATGCGCCCCGGAGAGCTGAACTTCTAGAGTAGTAACTAATGGATCAAAGTAGAAGCAGCTGTTCAATGCAAGCTTCAAGCCAAGCTCACTGTGACACCTGCCAGGCGGACAGGAATATTTTCCATGAGTTTAGAATCCCGAGTCACACTGCCATGTTGACAACGCACAGTCAGGGTGGGGTGGATCATCAAAGCCAGGGCCCAGAAATAGCCACTCTATTAGTAGGCTGCCTGGGTGAGGATTGTTTGAGAGCCAAGAAGATGAGGCCTTTGGTAACTGTCTTACTGTAAACCTCCTCTCTTCTTAAGTTTATCACTGTGTCAAGGAAACCGTGCTGTCGAATGAAGAACCGGGCCCCAATAAATCGCAGCAAAGTCTTAAAAATCACAGATGTGAGCCGCACATCCTATTATGTATAAATTCATACAGTGGATTGCAATAACAGCATGCTAGATGAAAGCAAGATGGTGGTGGTTATGCACAGACTGGTTTCATCTGTCCAGTTTATTAAAAAAAATCAACAAGAGGGTGTATAAAACGATCAATTCTCTTGAAATGTTTTAACCCAATGAAATAAATACACAGTCTATGTAAAATCTATGAACGTTAAATCTTATCAGTAATGATTGTAATTTGTTGTTTTCTAAAATAATAAACTTAGCATTCAATATTTAGACAGCTAACAAAGTGCAGACAATTGCCAAGATGAGAACGTCCTCTAGTGGTCATTTGATGACTCTGCAATATCTGGCACTTGAAATTGTACACATAAACCTATATAAACAACAATAATATTATTGCTAATAATAATTCAAATAACCTTTAATAAAATAAATAAACATAAAAAATATAGGCTACCCCATACAAACATATGCAGATTATGAGGTAAGTCTGTGGATTTCACACTATACCCTGATCATCAAGAACTGTTAAACAATCTTTCGTTGTTCCTTGAACGATGACAATAAACATCTAGGCCTATATTCTATTCGACTACGAAATTAATATACAATTATTACATTATGACAATATGATGGCACTAATCTCCTTAAACACTAAAGAATATATATATATATATATATATATATATAGTGACAGTTATCTGTTTCTTAATTACTATGCCTTTTCTGTCACATGACTGTGTAAAGCGTCTGTAAATTACGAGTCTCTCAAGTCTCTCTGGGGTTTACCTCTGTTAGCTGGAGGCAGCTTGCTCTACCTCGAATATTTGTTTACTTTGGTGTAGAATAAAAAAGTTTTTTTCTGCATGGTTTACTTTAGCTATAAAATAGCACATTTGTAGGCCTACCTAAACAGAGCCTTGATCAATGACGTCATTCCTGAGCTGGTGTGATAAATACGCAGTTTAAATCCTTTCAGACACATATTCTTACAGCTGCTGATGTTCCTTCTACTGCTTACAGGACCCGGGTGGATTTTTCCGTCAAGTTTTATTGAAATGTTGCTGATTGAAGTAAGTTTATTAGTCAAATTTATCGCACCAGCACCTATATGCACATACGCCTCAGCTAACATTGATTCTCCTGCACTTACCGTTAGTAACAGATGTTTAGAGCCTATAAAGTGTACATTATCCCGCTTTTACAGTTGCCCACTACATAAGTAAATACACACACTAGCTTTAGATTAGATATTTTATTGGTTTTATGTGAACCATTTTAGTAGAACCAATATATTGAATAAGCAGTCCTTAGAATCGATGTAGATCACGTGCGGAACACTGGATGGCGCGATTGACCAATCACAATCGAGAATTCCACAGCTTCGTAATATGCTAATCTTCTGTGTGACTAAACGTCAATTTGAATTAAAATAAATCTCCTAAATATGTTTATAAATGATAAATTCCACAATTGCTGACGTCTTAGATAAAAACAACCTATTGGAGGGTAATATTAATGAATGAGTACAGTTCATATTTTTCCAGGACCCATATTTCATAAGCAGTTTTTGTTACAAGGGTCTCCTGAAGTGAATAAGTCATATACATTGACTAAAGGGAACATAGTTACTGCCCCCAGCATTGAGCCTATCTGGACTACCGCTCCACACCACACAAGAGCACTGTGACCTTCATCACGCAGAATGACAGCAATCATCACCTTTACGAACGAAAGGATGAAAATAAAAAAGAACCATGCCAACACCTGTAAAACAAACAAGAAAGATTTTTTTAATTATAGGAGGATAAAACAACACTACTTTAAAGTAAATGCTCACCATAAGCACAGCTCCGGATGTCTCATTAACTAGCAGCGGACATGGACTCAACACGGCCATACCCATAATGTAAACTCCAATAAGAGATCCAACTGAAGTAAGAAGACCCAGCACCACTAAAGATCTGTTGAGAATTCAGGCAATGAGGTGCTTAATGTTTGTAGCCAAAGTTAGCATATTCTGTAATAGCATATTTGGGTGATTCTCACGAAATCTTGCTTTCAAGATGTCAAACATGATTTTCTTAAAAACACTTGTAGTAACAAATTTCCTTAATATTAATTTAAAACAAGGTATGATATGTTTAAGGCATTCATTTCTAAACTTTTACTGACAGATTAACACAAAAATTCTCATTACCGTACCCATTTAAAACTGTTAATCTCATAGCATGTTTTGCTAAAAACAAGTGAAGCCATGATGCCTAAGCAAGTTTTTATTTGTTTTTAGCAAGTTCACTTGTTTTTAGCAAAACATGCTGGAAAAATATAAAGTAATTTGTTAACTTGTTAGCCATTTAAAAAGTACCAGTAGTTGTGTTTCTTTACATAAAATCAGACTTAATGTAAATATATTTGTGTGTGTTTAAACAGTCTTTAAAAAAGAATATCAGTCATGGACACTTCTTTTATCCTCTATTTCTTCATTTTTATTATACATAAATATACTGTCAATTATTTTTGGGGGGTTATTTTTGGTAATTTGTGAATGTCTAGTAGAACACCCAATTATTTTTTTTCAGAATATTTTAATTTTACTCTGTTTAAATTACAACATATAATTTAGACAAATCAGGATGTGTTACAGTTATGAGAATTTCAGCAGAAAAAGCAATAAAATACACAAATAATTAATTTTTTTGTCAAAATTATTTTTTGTCCAAGGTAGAGAACACAATTATCTTTATTATGATCATTTTTTGTGTAGTATCAAATTGTATGTTTTATATTTCAAATCTTTACTGCCATGATGTTTCAGCGGTTTTGTGAGAATCACCCATTTAGACTTTCAACATGTTCAATAAATAATTATTTATTAAAAAATTACCTTCGAATATAAAACATGGTGATGAAGCATGCCACAGGATTGGCAACATTCGCCATAGTGGCAGACCAGTGAAACGCCTGGTTTCCGTACGGTAGACATGAGTATGACTGAACCGATGGCAAAAGAGTATTTGTCAGAGCGTTCACCCAGGCTAGAATAACATAGATGTACACCACCTGTAACCAGGTGTACCTCCCTGTCCCAAAGGTGCTCCTGGGAATGTGAAGACCATTTTGAAGACCAATCATTGGTTTCTGTTCTGCTTTTTTGTTTTTCTGGTGCGATATGGAGTCTCCATTGTTGTGTTTAGTGTCGTGTTCTTTAAGCACGGCTGGATGGTAGTTCAAAAGTAAAAAAGCCACCAAGCAAACCACCATCATGGCCGTCAGGAAGAAAAAATAGGCTTCAACTGAAAAGTTGGCTGGCTGGTAGTGAGGCACAAGGTAGTCGACATCTATCTCAGATGCATTTATGTACTGAAGCTGCATTTCATTAGATCTAAGGATCTGCGATGCATTGACGCAATCCATGACGCCTACACCCTGAACCATTGCAACCAGAGCCGGGACGAGACCGCTCAGACCTTCTCCTATATAATACGTGGTCAGATATTTTGTTTTGAGCTGCATCATAAAGGGAAGGAAAGTCACAGATGACGTGCAGTCCACGATGGAGATGAAGAAGGTAAGAAGCAGGAGGGGTACGCTACGCTCCGCACCTTGCACCACTACCCTCGTGCTCCAGAAGAACGCCAGTAAGAAGGTGGCCAGGATACCGAAAGTAACAATGAAATAGATAACTGCTGTCTCTTTAAGAGTTCCTGGACGGAACCGATGCATTAATGTGACAAACAGAGGACCGATGTTTGCAATTTGGACGATAATCGAGAGGTAGGATGGAAGATACCAGCCCTCAGGAGTCTGGGAAACCATTAGAGGAATCTCCACCCAAAGCCCACAGATGGTGACCCAGGATCCCATGCCAAACAGGCAGGCCAAAACATGAGTGAGGACAGACATGGTTGTGGTGATTTAGATATTCCTTTTGAGATCAGAAGCTAGAAGATAAGTAGAGAAATAGAGTTCAGTTAGCACCCAACATTATATCAGTTGTTGGGTATAAGTACATAAAACTATGAAAACTGTGTCCTTACCTAACCCCAATTCACAACGTTACGCTTATAAAATGATTTATAATTTGAGCTGTCGGTTACGATTTCGTAGGAAATGTTAGTTTGACTTTATTTGACTTTAACTCATGTATCGGTAAGTACATAAAGTTAACTTTGGGCCAAGCGCGTGTGTCTGATGAAACCGTCTATAAGACTAAAGATTTTGGGCCTTACAGCAAGTTTATCTCCGGTAACTCCAGGACAATCTGTTATTCAATAACATCTGCATTGTCTAACTAATACTTTGATGCTGTGCCAATGTATTTTAAGAACAAAGTCAGGAAGAAGCATATTTCCCGCGAGCCTATCAAAATGCACTTCAGAGTACCGTTAGCAAGACGAACACAAAAAAATGTTATTATACAAAGGTGCAGTTGAACATGTCTGTTGCAACCCAAATGATTTTGTTATAAGCAACATTTAGCAGTACTAACTGAATACAGCATTATGGAGCCCTCATAGCAAAATTTCGTACTTAATTTTTTATGGATTATAAAAACTAAGCAGAAATGTAATAAAACACAGTATATCACAATGTAAATAGATAAACAGACACACAAATACATAAACCAGAATATATTGTATTGCATATTTGAAACCAAAAAAGTACTCACATGCTTGAAGATCATATGAGATTGACTGTTATATATACTCCTATAGATGGAATGTGTTTTATATCACCCTGCATGGGTGAATGGGTGTGCTCATATTGACCACGACCACCTACTGTATCTGTTGATGTTTTATAGAAAAAAGTTCCCTTAATGTTCTTATAACCAGATAATGCTGTAAAAATCTGAGCACCCAAATTGTTAACAAAAAATTATATTTCTATATATATTCTCAGGTACAATTTTAAGAGCCACTTACTGCACATATAACAGCATGACTTAGCAATGTGGGCTGTATTCAGTTCAGACTGTAGAAAATGTAAAACATTTACAAACGTTCAAGTTTAACATTAACATTTTGCTTGTTTTTTATGCACAGCAGACAATTTTTTGCATTAACTATGTTAACTACTATAGTTAACATGGTTTTATCAGAATCAGAATATCAGAATCAGCTATTTGCCAAGTGTGCACACACAAGGAATTTGTTCTGGTTACAGGGGCTCTTAAACACACAGTACACACGAGAAATAGAAAAACATATATAAAAAGGGGAAATAAATATAAATATTATACAAGGTGTAGTTAGTTATGTGCAAGTGTGCCTAGTAAGTACTTTACAACTGTGTACTGTACATTTTTAAGACCATACGAAAATATAATAATATGTATTTACATAAAGTAATTTATATTGCACAACTAGGAGGTTATGGTGGATGTACTAGCTGTTCAGGTTTGAATTGGCCTGCTCTTGTATCGAGATGTTTTAGTGTGCAGTGATCTGTATCGTCTGCCTGATGGCAGGAGTTCAAACAGATTGTGTCTAGGGTGGGACGGGTCTTTGTTGATGTTACCTGCCCGTTTCTTCACCCTGGAGTTGTACAACTCCTGGACACACCAATAATCCTTTCAGCTGTTTTGACAGTCCATTGCAGTATGTCTGATTTGGTAGCTGAACCAAACCAGACTGTAATAGATGTACACAGGACTGATTCAATCACAGCTGTGCAGAATTGTTCTATCAGCTCCTGTGGTAGATCGAACTTCCTCAGTTGGCGAAGGAAGTACATCATTTGCTAAGCTTTTTTGACAATGGAGTCTATGTGGGTCTCCCACTTCAGGTCCTGTGAGATGGTAGTGCCCAGGATTCTGAATGACTCCATAGCTGTCACAGTGCTATTGAGAATGGTGAGGGGAGTGATTGATGGAGGGTTCCTCCTAAAGTCTACAGTCATCGCCACAGTTTTTAACGTATTAAGCTCCAGGTTGTTTTGATTACACCGCTCCTCTGTATGCAGATTCATCACAATCCTGGATCAGGCCAATGATTGTGGCGTCATCTGCAAACTTGTAAAGTTTGACAGGGGTCATGTGAAATGCAGTCGTTGGTTTAAAGGGAGAAGAGCAGTGGAGAAAAACACAGCCCTGAGGAGCTCAAGTGCTGATGTGAAATTCCCCATCCTCACTAGCTGTTGTCTGTCTGTGAGGAAGTTAGTAATCCACTGAAAGGTGGAGATGGGTACAGAGAGAGTTTAGTCTGAAGGATGTTTGGTATGATTGTATTAAAGGCTGAGCTTAAGTCCATTAACAGGATCCTGGCATATGTCCCTGGTCTTTCAAGGTGTTGCATAATAAAATGAAGTCTTACATCTAAATTATAACAATGTGATGTAAAAATGGCTGAAACCAAATGCTGACGATTGTTCATTTTTTTTTGGATAACTTTAGTTTGTAGGTTTACTAAATTGTGTTTGAATTGATTGTTTCAGTGTTGTCATCACCGATGGTCATGGACGTTTTCTGGTGTATATAATTGTTGTAATAAATAAGTGTTAATTATCAAATCGCATGCAAGTACATAGAAAAGAAGCATAAAAGACATCCTCATAACAATTCCCCAAACAGTTTATTTACAATTCTGTCTCATTCTAACAACATCACATAAAGAATTGCATCACAATGTTGACGAAAATGTTAAACATTTATAACTTGTTAATTTTATGATCCCATATAATTATGACATGGAATAAAAATCCTTCACATTTAGAAAAGCCAAGTATCCAGAGATTATTACTGCACTATATCAATATATGACACATTATGTTAAATAAATCCAGGCAGGAATGCCATTAGTGCTTTAGTAGTTTAGTATGACCAGCTCTGACCAGCTTCAGTTTATAAAGTCTATTCTGATTTAATATCTTAAAATTAGTGCCAAGAATAATTTGTCATAATACTATATATTTAAAATTATTATTTCAAAGAAATTAGTCACAAGCACTACAACAGTCCATCAGATCTTTTCCATTTCAATGAGATTTGAATCGAAATACTGGCCTCACATCTCAATTCATAAAAGTAAAACTCCAAATAGCAGCACCACAGACAGTAGATATAATATATTAAACATATATCTGACTCTTAATACCACAGATTTTTTTTTACACGATAAAACAATATTGGTGTCAGCTAAAGATGTAACCGTCATCAATTACACACGAAAGCAATTCTTTCTGGAATGTGACATTATACATTTCTTCCTTGTTATCTATATAACAAAAAAATCTATATTTTAGAACATTGTCCTGTTTGGGGATCATAGAAAACATTAAATTTTAAATAAACATTAAATAAACTTGGCTGTGATTATACGAAAAACAATGCAAACTTAGGCTACCTGAAGTCTTCAACCCTGCTCCTGGAGACGCACTGTCCAGCTGAGTTCAGCTCCCACCCTAATCAAACACACCTGAACCAGCAGAACAACGTCTTTTCAGGATGACTTAAAAATTACAGACAGGTTTTTGGAGAAGGTTGGGCCTAAACTTTGCAGGACAGGGGGCCTCTGAGAGCAGGGTTGAAGACCTACAATAACATTAATTGTCTGAACTGGGTTGGAAAAGAAAAGAAATACTGTGTACATTACACAGATGTTAAACATTCCTGGGGCATAATTATTGGCATACAGTATACTGAAGGAAATATAATATAGTATATTGTGTGCAAACTATATATTTTTTAGATTTACAGACCTTCTCCGATCAAGGATGTCTGGAGCACAATCTCACAAATAATCCAGATTAAGTTGTTTACACTTTCATTTAAAGTTCACATTTTATACATTCTCAATGTGCCATCAGATAACACAAAGAATCGAGTTCATCTCTGGTTGCATTACTCAATGCATAACACAATAACAGGTTGATACAAGTTGTAAATATCCTGTGAAGGCAGCGGTTTTGCATTTTGCATTATAAAGGCATAGGGTGAACGTAAAATGAAGTGTTTTAACATTAAAGGCATTTATTTGTGCAGTCTTGCGCTTGCTGGAAAACCTGATATATGCTGACTAGAGGGAACATCGTAAGCGCTCCGATAAGAGAACCAGCCTGAATGACGACTCCACACCAAAGCAATGCTGCGTGTCCTGCTTCATGCAACAGAGAGCCGACTACCACCTTTAGATAGGAGAACAGGCCAGTGAAGATGATCCAGGAGATGATCTGACAGGAGAAACAGGTAAATCAAGAGAATAACCAAGTTGGTTTCAGTTGAGATGTAGTTGTGTATATTGTGTAATATATATTTATATGTTTATACAAGACGATGTAGGGATTAATGATGTGAGTTTAAAAGGTGATACAGATTTTGAAGAAGAGTGACATTTTAAAATAATATGAATATCAGATCATTTAAGATAACGTGAAACAGATTGTGTGTCATGTTATAGAAAACACCAAATATGATACAATAAGATCTAAATAAGATACAAACCACTAAAGCGATTCCAGACTGACTTTCTAAAAGTGGCGGGCAGGGACTGAGTGCTGCCAGGGCCATGAGATAGGCAGCGCAAACTCCGCCTCCTAGTGACATCACACCGAGGCCAATGCTGGACCTGAAATAAAACTTCACTTTAAATACTTCAGTTCTACAAAGTAAACAAATTTGACCAGTTATAAAGTTCACCTCATAAAGTTGAAGTGAAAATAATTTACTATGACAAATTTCACTGCTCTAACCTATGACTAAACTTTAAATATTTTACAGTCATTTTTACAGTATTGTAAAAGAGGTACAACTTACCTCAGCAGGACAAAAATAGCCACAAAGCACGCCAGAGGATTTGCAATGTTTCCCAAGACAACAGAGAGGTGAAAGGTCATGGTGCCATAAGGCAAACAAGAAAAACTCTGAACGGACGGCAACACGCCATTGGTCAGCGCATTGGATATTCCCAGCAGTAGGAGGAGATAGATATTCTGTGACGTCCAGAAGGACATGGCAGGAGTCTGCTTTTCAACTTCCACCTGTTCTTCTGAGACTGGTGTACCTCCGTTTTGTAACGGGTGTGTTTCTTCTTCCGATTTACCCGTTTCCAGCTCTCTTTTACGAATTTCCTCGGTCGTAGCCGGGGTGACCGCTCGGTATGTCAGAGCTAGGAAAGACAGGGCAGAAACAGCAAGCATCATGGTCAAAAACCAGAAGAAGTTTTGGGCAGGGAAGTTCTCCTTGAAATACACAGGCTGTGTGCCGTTGGGTGTCTCGACACACTCTAGTTTCCCTATGCCCTGCCCCAAAGCGACCACACAGGGAAAGAGCGCACTTAGTCCCTGGCCTACGAAGAACGTCCGGATGTATTGCGGGGGGTAACGATACATAAACGGTAGGAAGGTTACGTTGGATGTGCAGCAGACAAAGGAGAGTATGAACGTAAGCAGCATAAATGGGACGGATCTCGGCTCTCCTGCGACCGTGGCCACGCGAGACCAGAAGATAGCAAGAAACACAGACGCAATCACGGCAAGTACTTGTATAGCGTGGATGACCACACGTTCATTCAGCCGTCCTGGGGCGAAGTGATGTGTTAAAGTGACAGCCACCGGGCCCAGATTTCCAAAGGCAATCAGGACTGAAAGATACGCTGGCAGGTTCCACCCTACAAAGATAAACCACACGTCTTTAGTTGTCAATACTTGCTTTAAAACAAAGTGACCTACACATTAAGCTGAGATACATTTTCATTCACTGCAGTGTTAGTTGTTATGATGACTGTAAAGCTTTTTATTTTATTTATTTAAATTCAAAATATTGTTTACCTTCAGGTAGAACACCAACAACAATCGGCAGCTCAACCCATAATGAGTTCACTGAGATCCATGAACCCAATCCAAACAAAGCCACCAGAATGTGTGTAACAATGGCATGATCCAACCATCCCGCTGCCATTGATTTATTTATATGTCTGAAAAAGGGCAAAGATCAGTTAGAACTGCAGATAGTAATTTTTACTCAAAATGTTTTCAAACACTTGAACCAATTGATTTTATTGAATTTGAAAAATCAATTGAAGTGGCATTTGAATTGCATAAACAAACTATTTTACAAAACCATGTTTGTTAAGTGACAAAACAGATGTGTTGTTATGAAAATAAAAAAGTATACATATTCTGGTTGTTAAACGTAATATGGTAAACTTGTTCATATGATATAGTTTATATGAACTACACCTGCTGTTACTTTGGTTAATGGTGACTGAATTTATACCCACTGAAAATGTCAAAAGTTAATACTATTGTATTCAGACATTGTGCTGCTTGTTTGATAAACTACTTAATAATTAGAAAACAAGTGAAGCTGTTTAACTGGAAATACTGGAATAAGATTAACTCTTAACTCTTGGTGGTGATTTTTTCTTAAACAGAAATTATAGCTAAATCTAATATAGTAGTAATAAAACTCAATGTAACATATTAAACATATAAAACAAAAATAAGAGTCAGGACAAGTAGGATAAAAAGAAAAACATATTTAATGATGCACATGTTGTACAAAATGTTTTTTCAAAACTATTAAAAGAAATGTGAGAAACAACCTCATAGGGGCTAAGAATACAAAACTATAAACTGAACATCTAAGACCAACTATTTCTTATTATAAGCAAAAAAGTATCAAAATGCAAGAAGAATGATGTTAACAAGACAATCATGGCAATTCAAAGTTATTATAAAATTGTGTTTTTAGTTTTTATTTTCATACATTTGTTGACCAGTGAACCAGTGACTATGCTTTAAGGGTCTGTCGATAGTGTTGGACTCGAGGCATCATTACCCACTATGCCTGTCTTTGCTTGAACCAAATTTTGAGCTGGTGTTGAAACTGAAACCTTCTCATTTGGCAAGACACACTTTAATGCAGAAACCATATCTGTTAGGGAGAAACCAACGTGATTCAGCTTTTTGTCTCTGGATCCCATGATGCACTTCTGATAGTTCAGCTCACAGCGAAAGGCATCAAGTTTCTCTCGTCTGCTTACTCCTTCTAACTTCGTGAGCAATCGTTCAACATCTTGCTTGCTTTTACAAGGGCCGCCGTTTTTGGATACAGCTCTGATAATCATTTTTTTATAAACGTGATCCTGAGCTTTTTGCTTTAGTCTGTTCACCTTAATTTTTCGGGCATTACAGAGATTTGCCCCTTGAAAGCCATAGGAGCGTTTCAACGTTTGCCGTTGCTGTATTTGGACGGTTTTGCCAGGAGATGACATGACCCCCGGTGATGGTGATGTAGTTTCATCTGTCGTCTTTTGGGGAGCAGGTGCTCTTTCAGCCTCTTGGGAAACACCCCCCTCTTCCTGACCAGGAGTTTTATCAGGTCTGTTCTTCTCATACGGGTATGCATGACCAAATGGGTACTCCCCCATCAACTGTGAAAATGTGCAGTTTGCCATCCGGAGGGTTATTTCTGTAGGCAGCCCTTTGCAGTACTCTCCTCCGGGGAGGAAATCTTTGAGATTTTCCTCCATTACAGCCGCAAGCGCTTTCATCATCCTCTGTAAACAAGCTCTCACAAGAGTGCCATACTGGTTCTCTGCATATGCACGACAGTATTTGAACACTCCCTCGAAATTGCTCTCTTGCACTGGAAGTTGTAAGAATACATTCAATAACGCTTCTGGCTGCATAAGCCGGCTCGCATCTTTCGACCATTCCAAGAGTTTATCATACAGGCAATAAATGTACCTACTGAAAAGATAATATTCTCCATCGCTCTTCAGAAGCTGCCACAAGGGTCCCAAAACTTTAAGGTAGACAATGGCAACCACACAGACCAGCGCTTGCATATTATCATCGCTTGCATCTGCATTGACACTCTCCAACAAAATATTTGCATCGTCCTTCGGATCCTGCAAATCTGAAAGAAACGATGCAACATCTGTGTAATGGTGAACAAGTCCAGCGGCTGCTTCAAAGTAGTTATTGATACGATTGGAATGATTGATAGGCAATTTAGAGCAGTTATCTCTCTCGGCGCAAAAAGCAAGCCAGTGTCTTCGGTAGTTAGGGTTGGTCTCCTCTCTTGGACACAAAATTTCAGAAGCCATGTGAATGTAGCGGGTCACAGCACTCTCGTCAAAGTTGAGGAAACTCCGAAATTTGGGGTGCATGTCACGTCCAAGTTTCTCTCCTGTGGTGTTCACGATATCTTTTTCAAATGACATCATTTGCTGCTCAATTATATCAATAACTTCGAAAAGAAATTGACTGATGTAATGAAGGAATTTTAAAGGTGGCACTAGCAGAGAGGTGCCACCCTCTGTTGAGACACAAGCCAAAACTTTGTCATTTAAGAATCTCAAGTTGGCATCTTCTTTTAGCATAGCAGAGAAGTGATTTTTAAGCAGATCCATTGAAACCACTTTGGCTACTTCATTCTTACCTCCATACATTTCTGCAAGCTTTTGCAAAGAGAGTACAGAGATATCGAGAAGAGTTACACAGTCACCCGTGTCGGTTCTCGGGTCTTCCACACCATCTAAATTCGTAGCAGAGTTTGACTTTGTCTTTGATCCCTGATCCTCGTTTTCACTGTTTGCATGCTCTGTTTGGTTGCAATCGTGTTCATCTGTCTGTGAAATATCAAAAGGTTCATCTTCCTCCTTGATCTCAGGCTTATTCATGGCAGTTTGGCGTTTCTTCCTCAGATGTGCCTTTACCATTGCTATACTCCTGTATTCAGTCTCATCACTGTCAACTTCAAGATCAAATGGACTCTGAAGAAATTCATCCAAACACCCACGACTCCGCTTTCGGCTACTCTGATTGTTGCGGTACTGCATCCTTAAATTCCTCAGACTTGCACGTAGGAGCCTGTAGGCGTTTCGTATTTTGCCATCTCTACAAAATAAAGGCTCAAAGTTACGGATCCAAGGCACCAAGACTGTTTGCTCTAATTTCTCTCGTGCAATAAAGTTAGTCAATTCCAGAACGAGGCCATTTGTGAGACCAGTTAATTTTGCACGATCTGAAAAGTCGGACATTTCAAGTAAATCTCTTCTTCCGATTCCAATGCTATCACATAGAGGTCCGACGAATTCAAAGTTGACATCTGACTCAAGAAAGTTCTCCCTGGCATCTCCGGATAAGCTCAATGCTGTTGTGGTGTTCCTCACAATCAAGCCACGGAAGTCAGCAGACTGATATTGGGGGATGATCTTTTGGAGCCATTGTATTAAAATAACCCATGAGATGTCATTTTCCTCCCTCAGCAGCCCAATTTGAACCAACATGCGGTTTTTACACGGCTGTTCTTTTAGATTCAACACTCCATTTAGGACACCAAGGAAGTCATCAGCAAGTTTGGTGTAGAAGTCATCTTCTGCAAAACATTAAACAACATGATTGTATATAACGCATACATGCAAAAAGTTTTTTTTTTTAAAGCGACCACAGAAAGCAGATTATTTTAATTTGTTTGATTTGACTAAAATTATTCAAAAAGTTAACAATAAAGTACTTACTGAGCTCGGCAGCAATGGCTTTAGCACTGGCACAAGAAGAACCAAAGTCAAGCAGGTCATCCATAGTTGCACACCAAAGTGGCCTGGCTTGTATTTTTAAACCATCTGGTGGAGTATGCTTCCAAATAAAGGCCAAATACATGTTTTAGTAATAACAACCAGAGCATGGTAGTCCACAGTTTCTTAACCATGCAACAAAAGGTTATTTTTATCATGTTACAACAGGTGTAAGTCACACTATATTTCGCTTTTTGGTATTACCAGGTTGTATTATTTTGGTGACAGCTCAACTTCCATTTACAACAATAAAACATTTATTCAAATTTTACTTATTTATTCATTTGATAATATATCATTAGCTGCGGATAGAGGTATACTAAAGCGAGGTGGAGTTAGGAAATCCACCAACGTATCATATATATGCTACAATGTGTTTGCTAACACAATTGCCCGTATGAAAATTGACCATGGTTTTATTATAGTAAGATTGTAAAAACCACTTGTATTACCATAGTTTACTACAAACACCATAGTTAAACTATTGTTACTTCAGTATAGCAAAGGTTAATTTAAGGGTAGAAATTCAAATTGGAGTTTAAAAGTTGACTGCAATACATTTTTTGCAGTAGTTGACAAGTTCAAATATAACATACATGGATTTACTGTCACACCATTAGGCCCACTTACAGTTTTGTGTCAACTAGGCAACCCATCTACAGTTAAAGTTACTACAATAAAACAATACATTCATGCACACGGTCTAGAATAGAAAAAAATGCAAAAACTGAATCTAAAAGCGTTTTACACAAATAAAAAAGGACACCGGTCGTCACCTTGGAATTATAAGCTTCTATGACATTGGGTTGTGTTTTTCATTGTGAATATTTTGTCATGTTTTTAGGAAAACAAAATTCTACCTACAGTCAAATGAAATGCCAAAACTTTGAAGCTCAATATCTGAAACTGCTCAGAATGCAGATAGGAACTTTTAATTCCAACGTGATGCTGTGTTAATGAATCAAGGTTTCTTTGCTACTTTGGAGTTATTCTGTCTTATATTAATCATGTTACAGTTATTAAAAACATTGAATAATTTCATTATTAGTAATCGTGATTTTTTTCAAGGCTTATGAAAATGTTGCGAAACATTCAGTATGGTAAAAAGAAGCTTAATAAAATGACTGGGACAGTATTTATGCAAAAGGTCAGTAGACCCGTACCTAAATCTAAGTCACGTGTTTGTTGGCTGGTTCAGTGACGATAAGTTACCCTTGACAATAATGTTCACGCCCCCATGTGAGCACGCGGCTGCTCAAGGAAGTGCTTATTGTTATCGACTTCTACAGTTTTCCTATCAATTGACCTGATATCTATGTCTGGTACATTTTGTTTTGCTGTTTGAACTCAAGGCTATGAGCTAGCGTTTAATGCTGCGCATGCATCGTGGATGATTTTCCCAGCCCGAGGAATGCGACCTCTCGTTAAGTTTAAAAAAAAGACAAACTGTTTTTAGTATTTGATAACACAAGAGATTTTCCGACAACAATATTGAGCAAATAAATAAGAAAAAGTGTTGCTTGTTGCATTCATGAAGAAATAGCTACACCACAACGTTACCGCAGATTATTGGAAATGCTGATACATCCTGCAATGTTTCATAATGTACTCACCGTTATATTTTGTTGCAATGATATTCCCTGCTTTGTAGGAGATGTGTTGTGCAGTATGTAGTTTTCTTTCGATCCCCTTTGCAGTGTGTAGACTAGAGAAAATAGGGAATTCCGATTCGGCGATCGCCAAGGATGTTTGAATATACGGAGGAGCGTCCGCTCTACTAGAGCCGTGATCTGTCACGTGTTGTTGTGTGGAATCTCTGATTGGATACGACTTTCATTCTTTTTATAAAAAGCTGCTAAGCCAGTTTTTTGCTGAATAATTCTCAGTGTTTTAAGTTTGTTTGTAATGACTTAAAGATGTTTATGATTACGCTAACCAATTATACTGAAAACAGTCCAATAACGTATATTTACATATGACAATACACGTATTAAAATGAAATACGTTGTATGCCTTGGATTTTTAAATACAACATTTACATTTATATAAACCATTTTTATTAAACCACATACTCATTTTTTTGTATAAAGAATTGAACTGAAGTTAAGCCAAATATAAAATAAGATTACACATGTCAATCTATAATGGGCAGGCTAGGCACGAGAGCGGATATGACGACAAATGCACGTGACGACAAAGCATCATGGGAGTCGATTGACAACAACAGTGAAGCAAGGCGGTAGAATTTTGGTTATTTTTTATATTGGTGCTATACAAATCTTGATTAATTTTTGTGGTAGTTTACATTTTGCAGATTTGTTAAGCAATGAACTATGCGTTCAGGCGCACAGGAGCGACTACGTGATTTTTGTCAAGTGTGCTATCATTCTTTCCCTGTTTCAGTTTAAAATTCCCCTCAAGGCGAATTTGCACCTAGTAAATAAAAAATAAGGCGCCAGTTGTGAACTGAATACTGTTTTATAAGGCATGGAGAGTACACACATGAAGGCATCCAGCTCAGGCACAGAGCAGCAGTCAATCCAGGCTTCTGTTGCAGAGGTGTCATCCTCTCAAGAGCAGGATTCTCCGGCCAGAAGAGGTGAAACATCCCGGACAAAAGGATTAAAAAGAAAAGCAGATTCCCTTAAAAATGAGAAGACCAAAAGGAAAAAGCGAAAAAACATCCAACGAACTATTAGACCGAATTATACTATCCAGGAGGGAGAGGACATGCTTTTGATTATATCAAATATAAGTAGCGGTGACAGTGTATGGAAACCAAAGCGTAAAGGATGTAAGAAGAAGAAGGTAAATGCAAAAGGCAAGAATAAAACCTCTACAGTTCAAAAGAAAAAAACACCTGCCAACATCAAAGTCCCTAAAGTCACAAAGGAAACTGTTGATAAAAGTGTGGACAGTGCGCATGTGGATGGTTTTGACCGCTGGGGTCAGAGTTTACCAATAGAGATCCTGGTGAAAATCTTTCAGTTTGCAGTTCTTCGGGATGGAGCTGTACCTTTTCTATGCCGGTAAGACATATATGCTGTATTTGTGCTGTTTCTTCTTTTATTGTCAATTCTGCCACATGTACAGTACACTACATACAAATGGAGAATTGAAATTGCGGACCCTAGGTGCATAGATAACACAGAATAAACATATATCAAAAAATATATATATCAAAATACAAATAAATACAGAATCTATATATACACAATACAACATTACAAGCAATGGATATGTAGCAGAGATAAATGTGCAAACCAGTGAAATAAACAGCAGTGCAGATGCAATAAACAGCAGTGCAGATGAAATAAACAACAGTGCAGATGAAATAAACAACAGTGCAGATTGAAATAAACAACAGTGCAGATTATATAAACAACAGTGCAGATTGAAATAAACAACAGTGCAGATTGAAATAAACAACAGTGCAGATGAAATAAACAACAGTGCAGATTGAAATAAACAACAGTGCAGATGATATAAACAACAGTGCAGATTGAAATAAACAACAGTGCAGATGAAATAAACAACAGTGCAGATTGAAATAAACAACAGTGCAGATTGAAATAAACAACAGTGCAGATGTAATGTAGTGCAAAAAAAGCTTATCAGTCTGATTAAAGTGTCAAAGATAGCAGGCTTGTTTAACTGACTTAAGAGGTAGTTGAGGAGGCTCAGACCAATACTGAAGAGGTGGTGAGCAATAAAGTGACAATGGTCACTGGACAGTGGTCAATGTTCCATAAAGTGACAAGTGCGGGACAGAGTATGATGTGGGAAAGGGGTGGAAGGGGTCAGTGTTGAGAGGGGAGGGGAGGCAGGGTCGGAAGGGAGTTTAGCTTCCTGACTGCCTGGTGGATGAAGCTCTCCTTCAGCTGTGTGCCGGGTGGGTGGGATAAATTTCCTATTGAAATTAGAGTATATAAAAATGACAACATCAATACATGCTGTAAAAACAAATCAACTACTAAAAATGTTTCATACTTGATCTGAAGTGCTACAAAATAAGTAAAGTAAATGTAAAGTGTAATATAAAGTTACCTTTTTTTATTTACATGCACTTGAGAAAGTTGTTGAACATTATACTTTATTTGATATATTAGTCTTTTATATATATTATATAAGTTTGCTCTCTTTAAAGGGTTGGTAGAGTTTGTCGTCTATGGAATGGGGCTGCATCCTCTCCAGTCCTCTGGCGCAGTGTGTCAATTGGCTACTGCTGGATTGAACCTGGTAAGAGTCAGTTACCTGGGACACAACAGAAGATTAGGAACACTGTAGACTGGCTAGCACAAAACAGGTCAGTGGTTAAACTAAACAGTGTATTTAAGTGTTATGATTTCTTTCATTTCGACAACTGGAGCAAAACAGGAAGACATACTGAAGACATCTTGTTCATGTGAGATTATGCAGAGCAAATGAATGTTTATGCAAATAAGTTGAATCCTGCAATTTTTCATTACAGATTCTCTCAGATGAGGGACTTCTCCCTTTGCCACTGTAAAAAACATGTTGATTATGTCATTGAGGTAACCAAGCATTTTCTAGCTTGTAGTATTTAAAAAAGAATGAACATTTACGATTATGGGTCCCCCACTGAAATTTGGGAAAGGTGAGAGGAAAGTGTGTTTTGTTTCTCAATATAATCAGGATATGTATTGTGTTTTTTTTTTAGAGAGTTTCACAATGCTCCCCTAATCTTCATTCCATCAAGCTTTCCTATTGTACTGGAATGACAGAAAAAGCCTTCCAGAGTCTCGGTGCTGGCTGTCCGTCATTAGAGAATTTAAATGTTCAGCACTCAGAGGTTTGTTTAATTTTAATTTAGTTTTTTATAATAGGATTGCATCTATTTATTGCTCTGACATATAACGTGGTACCCCTTTAATCGTCTTTTTTCCTTTAAATATAGTTTCATGTTGATGGTTTGGTGTCTTTCCTTGAAACTTATGGAAGCCAAATAAAGAGTATTTACTTCACACACAGCTCGAAGAGTGACAGGCTTCTCAGCATTTTGTCTGTGAGTTACTACAAATGTTTGTACGGTACAGGATCATCTCTGTTTGTCACTAATGTGGGAAGTGTTTTTTAATTTAAAGAAGTCCTGTCCTGAACTCAGATTGTTGGAGATCAACACTAAATTAGATGGAGGATACTGCCAGCTTCCCATCTGCATTCAGGCTTTACAGATTGGATGTCCCAAACTTCAGGTACGGAGCTATGAGTGTTAGCGTATGTATTCAAATATCCATTGATCAAGGTCAGATTTTTACAAACATTTCACCTTGCAAAATGCTTATCTTGTTTCTTTAGTATGTGCACCATATAAATGTTTTTTGCTTACATTATTTTGCACATTTAGACTTTAAGGTTGATGAATGTCAATCCAGTCCCTAAAATGATCCGCAACACACCCAGTTCAACATCCGGTTTTCCGCTGTTAGAGGAGCTGTGCATTGCCACTTCCTCTCACTCCTTCATGTCTGACAGTGACCTGAGCAATGTGCTCCATAGCTCCCCCCATCTGCGAGTGCTAGACCTACGTGGCGCCTCCCGCGTAACAGCCACCGGCTTGTATGCCCTGCCTTGTGAAAGTACGTTTTTTAACACATTAATGTGCTTCAATGCAGTAAAAATGTAACCTTATTAAGAGAGTCATATTATACTTTTTACAAATTACTCTTTTTATGTTCTTACTGTAAAAATATAAAATGTACTTTTGAAAAGGATCATATACATTTAACATTTTTGTGCAGAAATGATATGCTGTTTTTTCACTTACCCTGTTCATATAGGGCTGGAGTGTTTATATTGGGGACTGTACTTCAATAGCAATACCATGGTGGCATCCAAGAAAGGCATACACATGCTTGCTCAGAAATGGACTAATACCCTCAGGGAGCTTGATTTGGCCAATCAGCCATTCTCAGAGGAAGACCTAGAGATCGCCATGGGACATCTTGCACATGGCGCTGGAGTCGATTCTTTTAATTCTCTGAATCTCAGTGGAACTAAAATCACTTCATCTGCCCTCAGGTAGGCCTATATGTTTGTTTTAAATTTTGCACATTAATGCACATTGCACATCGAAAACAAAAATGTATTGATAAAACTTAAATTATAGTGTATTTTTATGCTTTTCAGCATATTAGTAAAATGGTGTGGAGGTGGTATTTAAAACTAGAATAACAACAATTTCTTATTTTTTTTATAGGTTACTGATAGGCCAAACACCAGCTTTAAAGTATTTGAATCTGTCCTCATGCCGGTATCTTCCCAGAGGACTCAAACGGATATATCATGGTCAAGAAGACATTCAGCTACTTCTAGACAAATTAAACTGATCACCTGGGCTTGATGTATGTATTGAAGACAACTGATATTTTATACAGTTGTTTCCAAAATTTACTTTTTGATGTAAATGTTATGTATTTGTAGATAGAAAGTCACTTCACAGTTTGCTTTGAAATGTTTTCTTCATAAATATTTGTCTGCTTTTATTAATCTTGTAAACTATTTTTTCATGTTTATGTAATGAATGTTATGAATTTATCATACATGTAAAGATGATGAATCCATCTTTAATAAAGGAAGAATGTACTGACAACAAAATTATAAATTGTAGTTGTATGTTTATTTATTTTGCTTAAACATATATTTCCACTTTCTGCATTAAAAAGAGTTTATAACCATTACAGGTATTTATTTTGCTTAAACATGTATTTCCACTTTCTGCATTAAAAAAAGAGTTTATGACCATTACAGGTATTTATTTTGCTTAAACATGTATTTCCACTTTCTGCATTAAAAAAAGAGTTTATGACCATTACAGGTATTTATTTTGCTTAAACATGTATTTCCACTTTCTGCATTATAAAAAGAGTTTATGACCATTACAGGTCTAAGGTATAGGTATAGGTCATTTTGTGATTCTAGACACCAAAAATAGCTTTAAGTTGACCACAAAGCAAATATATACAGCGTGATATCGTTCATTAAACAAGGCATACACAATGAATAAGTCTGCATAGCTTGTTGCATTTAATCTTAAACCTACTTTTTTAAAGCAAGTAGACAAAGACCTGTGTTTGGGTCTTTAATACACCGCTCTACGAGCTGCAGGTATGTGAGGTTTTCTTGAGTGTTAGGATCAAAGAAGCCCTTGGTGTCATCATCTGGATCAGAAAGGATCTTGTTCATCTCCTCATCAAAGTATCCTCTTTGGTATGCCACCTCTACAGGAACCCGATGGCTGTGCACAGGATCAATGATGCCTCCAGTAGCGATCTGAGCTTCTAGAAGACGAATACCATGGTCCTTGACTATGAGATCTTTTTTCAAGGCTTGGAACAAAGAGATTATTTTCCCATCATTGGGGTCTGTGTAGCCAGTTACTGCACGTTCTGCAGAGAGCAGTTTACTTTTCATTTCAGGTCCAACTAAACGCTCAGCTACCGCTTGCTCCACCGAAAGCTTTTTGTTTCTTACTGGGTCGATCATAAAGCCAGTAGCAGCCTGAGCCTCAAGCAAAACCAGAGATGTTCCAGGAGTCAGAAGTCCTTTATTTTTGGCCTCACAGATGCTTATGGTCTGTTTGGTGGATTGGACAAATACACCAGCAATGCTGTTGGTTCCCTGCAGGTATTTTCGTACAGATTCCATTTCGCTCACATGATCAACTGTGATTTTTCCAGATGTCAACTCTTCGTAAATTTTCTTAGTAATGATTTGGGATTTTAGCATCTCATCAGCACTCACATCCTTTCTGATACCTTGGAAGTTGTTTTTTTGGGTTGTCTCGGTTGTTGTGGTGGTGGTAATGGTTGTGGTGCTTGTTTGTGTTTTTTGTGATATCAGTGTCAGAACAATTTCCAAGAATTGTTCAATAGTTATTGAGCCTGATTTGTACTGCTGTACCAGATCTCTTCTCTCTTCCTCAGAGATGTAACTGGAGTAGAGCAGATCCCAGAGAGACACCAGCTGCCCTTTAAGTTTGCCTCCCGCTTTATTTGTGGTTGTTGACTTGAGGATTTGCTTTGTATGTTCGTCTATGAAGAAATAGTACTCGCCTTTTTTCACGATGACGAGGAGGCTCAAGCCCGTGTTTGGGTCTTTAATACACCGCTCCACAAGCTGCAGGTATGTGAGGTTTTCTTGAGTGTTAGGATCAAAGAAGCCCTTGGTGTCATCATCTGGATCAGAAAGGATCTTGTTCATCTCCTCATCAAAGTATCCTCTTTGGTATGCCACCTCTACAGGAACCCGATGGCTGTGCACAGGATCAATGATGCCTCCAGTAGCGATCTGAGCTTCTAGAAGACGAATACCATGGTCCTTGACTATGAGATCTTTTTTCAAGGCTTGGAACAAAGAGATTATTTTCCCATCATTGGGGTCTGTGTATCCAGTTACTGCACGCTCTGCAGAGAGCAGTTTACTTTTCATTTCAGGTCCAACTAAACGCTCAGCTACCGCTTGCTCCACTGAAAGCTTTTTGTTTCTTACTGGGTCGATCATAAAGCCAGTAGCAGCCTGAGCCTCAAGCAAAACCAGAGATGTTCCAGGAGTCAGAAGTCCTTTATTTTTGGCCTCACAGATGCTTATGGTCTGTTTGGTGGATTGGACAAATACACCAGCAATGCTGTTGGTTCCCTGCAGGTATTTTCGTACAGATTCCATTTCGCTCACATGATCAACTGTGATTTGTCCAGATGTCAACTCTTCGTAAATTTTCTTAGTAATGATTTGGGATTTTAGCATCTCATCAGCACTCACATCCTTTCTGATACCTTGGAAGTTGTTTTTTGGGGTTTTCTCGGTTGTTGTGGTGGTGGTAATGGTTGTGGTGCTTGTTTGTGTTTTTTGTGATATCAGTGTCAGAACAATTTCCAAGAATTGTTCAATAGTTATTGAGCCTGATTTGTACTGCTGTACCAGATCTCTTCTCTCTTCCTCAGAGATGTAACTGGAGTAGAGCAGATCCCAGAGAGACACCAGCTGCCCTTTAAGTTTGCCTCCCGCTTTATTTGTGGTTGTTGACTTGAGGATTTGCTTTGTATGTTCGTCTATGAAGAAATAGTACTCGCCTTTTTTCACGATGACGAGGAGGCTCAAGCCCGTGTTTGGGTCTTTAATACACCGCTCCACAAGCTGCAGGTATGTGAGGTTTTCTTGAGTGTTAGGATCAAAGAAGCCCTTGGTGTCATCATCTGGATCAGAAAGGATCTTGTTCATCTCCTCATCAAAGTATCCTCTTTGGTATGCCACCTCTACAGGAACCCGATGGCTGTGCACAGGATCAATGATGCCTCCAGTAGCGATCTGAGCTTCTAGAAGACGAATACCATGGTCCTTGACTATGAGATCTTTTTTCAAGGCTTGGAACAAAGAGATTATTTTCCCATCATTGGGGTCTGTGTATCCAGTTACTGCACGCTCTGCAGAGAGCAGTTTACTTTTCATTTCAGGTCCAACTAAACGCTCAGCTACCGCTTGCTCCACTGAAAGCTTTTTGTTTCTTACTGGGTCGATCATAAAGCCAGTAGCAGCCTGAGCCTCAAGCAAAACCAGAGATGTTCCAGGAGTCAGAAGTCCTTTATTTTTGGCCTCACAGATGCTTATGGTCTGTTTGGTGGATTGGACAAATACACCAGCAATGCTGTTGGTTCCCTGCAGGTATTTTCGTACAGATTCCATTTCGCTCACATGATCAACTGTGATTTGTCCAGATGTCAACTCTTCGTAAATTTTCTTAGTAATGATTTGGGATTTTAGCATCTCATCAGCACTCACATCCTTTCTGATACCTTGGAAGTTGTTATTTTGGGTTGTCTCGGTTGTTGTGGTGGTGGTAATGGTTGTGGTGCTTGTTTGTGTTTTTTGTGATATCAGTGTCAGAACAATTTCCAAGAATTGTTCAATAGTTATTGAGCCTGATTTGTACTGCTGTACCAGATCTCTTCTCTTTTCCTCAGAGATGTAACTGGAGTAGAGCAGATCCCAGAGAGACACCAGCTGCCCTTTAAGTTTGCCTCCCGCTTTATTTGTGGTTGTTGACTTGAGGATTTGCTTTGTATGTTCGTCTATGAAGAAATAGTACTCGCCTTTTTTCACGATGACGAGGAGGCTCAAGCCCGTGTTTGGGTCTTTAATACACCGCTCCACAAGCTGCAGGTATGTGAGGTTTTCTTGAGTGTTAGGATCAAAGAAGCCCTTGGTGTCATCATCTGGATCAGAAAGGATCTTGTTCATCTCCTCATCAAAGTATCCTCTTTGGTATGCCACCTCTACAGGAACCCGATGGCTGTGCACAGGATCAATGATGCCTCCAGTAGCGATCTGAGCTTCTAGAAGACGAATACCATGGTCCTTGACTATGAGATCTTTTTTCAAGGCTTGGAACAAAGAGATTATTTTCCCATCATTGGGGTCTGTGTATCCAGTTACTGCACGCTCTGCAGAGAGCAGTTTACTTTTCATTTCAGGTCCAACTAAATGCTCAGCTACCGCTTGCTCCACTGAAAGCTTTTTGTTTCTTACTGGGTCGATCATAAAGCCAGTAGCAGCCTGAGCCTCAAGCAAAACCAGAGATGTTCCAGGAGTCAGAAGTCCTTTATTTTTGGCCTCACAGATGCTTATGGTCTGTTTGGTGGATTGGACAAATACACCAGCAATGCTGTTGGTTCCCTGCAGGTATTTTCGTACAGATTCCATTTCGCTCACATGATCAACTGTGATTTGTCCAGATGTCAACTCTTCGTAAATTTTCTTAGTAATGATTTGGGATTTTAGCATCTCATCAGCACTCACATCCTTTCTGATACCTTGGAAGTTGTTATTTTGGGTTGTCTCGGTTGTTGTGGTGGTGGTAATGGTTGTGGTGCTTGTTTGTGTTTTTTGTGATATCAGTGTCAGAACAATTTCCAAGAATTGTTCAATAGTTATTGAGCCTGATTTGTACTGCTGTACCAGATCTCTTCTCTCTTCCTCAGAGATGTAACTGGAGTAGAGCAGATCCCAGAGAGACACCAGCTGCCCTTTAAGTTTGCCTCCCGCTTTATTTGTGGTTGTAGATTTGAGGATTTGCTTTGTATGTTCGTCTATAAAGAAATAGTACTCGCCTTTTTTCACGATGACGAGGAGGCTCAAACCCGTGTTTGGGTCTTTAATACACCGCTCCACAAGCTGCAGGTATGTGAGGTTTTCTTGAGTGTTAGGATCAAAGAAGCCCTTGGTGTCATCATCTGGATCAGAAAGGATCTTGTTCATGTCCTCATCAAAGTATCCTCTTTGGTATGCCACCTCTACAGGAACCCGATGGCTGTGTACAGGATCAATGATGCCTCCAGTAGCGATCTGAGCTTCTAGAAGACGAATACCATGGTCCTTGACTATGAGATCTTTTTTCAAGGCTTGGAACAAAGAGATTATTTTCCCATCATTGGGGTCTGTGTATCCAGTTACTGCACGCTCTGCAGAGAGCAGTTTACTTTTCATTTCAGGTCCAACTAAATGCTCAGCTACCGCTTGCTCCACCGAAAGCTTTTTGTTTCTTACTGGGTCGATCATAAAGCCAGTAGCAGCCTGAGCCTCAAGCAAAACCAGAGATGTTCCAGGAGTCAGAAGTCCTTTATTTTTGGCCTCACAGATGCTTATGGTCTGTTTGGTGGATTGGACAAATACACCAGCAATGCTGTTGGTTCCCTGCAGGTATTTTCGTACAGATTCCATTTCGCTCACATGATCAACTGTGATTTGTCCAGATGTCAACTCTTCGTAAATTTTCTTAGTAATGATTTGGGATTTTAGCATCTCATCAGCACTCACATCCTTTCTGATACCTTGGAAGTTGTTTTTTGGGGTTTTCTCGGTTGTTGTGGTGGTGGTAATGGTTGTGGTGCTTGTTTGTGTTTTTTGTGATATCAGTGTCAGAACAATTTCCAAGAATTGTTCAATAGTTATTGAGCCTGATTTGTACTGCTGTACCAGATCTCTTCTCTCTTCCTCAGAGATGTAACTGGAGTAGAGCAGATCCCAGAGAGACACCAGCTGCCCTTTAAGTTTGCCTCCCGCTTTATTTGTGGTTGTTGACTTGAGGATTTGCTTTGTATGTTCGTCTATGAAGAAATAGTACTCGCCTTTTTTCACGATGACGAGGAGGCTCAAGCCCGTGTTTGGGTCTTTAATACACCGCTCCACAAGCTGCAGGTATGTGAGGTTTTCTTGAGTGTTAGGATCAAAGAAGCCCTTGGTGTCATCATCTGGATCAGAAAGGATCTTGTTCATCTCTTCATCAAAGTATCCTCTTTGGTATGCCACCTCTACAGGAACCCGATGGCTGTGCACAGGATCAATGATGCCTCCAGTAGCGATCTGAGCTTCTAGAAGACGAATACCATGGTCCTTGACTATGAGATCTTTTTTCAAGGCTTGGAACAAAGAGATTATTTTCCCATCATTGGGGTCTGTGTATCCAGTTACTGCACGCTCTGCAGAGAGCAGTTTACTTTTCATTTCAGGTCCAACTAAACGCTCAGCTACCGCTTGCTCCACTGAAAGCTTTTTGTTTCTTACTGGGTCGATCATAAAGCCAGTAGCAGCCTGAGCCTCAAGCAAAACCAGAGATGTTCCAGGAGTCAGAAGTCCTTTATTTTTGGCCTCACAGATGCTTATGGTCTGTTTGGTGGATTGGACAAATACACCAGCAATGCTGTTGGTTCCCTGCAGGTATTTTCGTACAGATTCCATTTCGCTCACATGATCAACTGTGATTTGTCCAGATGTCAACTCTTCGTAAATTTTCTTAGTAATGATTTGGGATTTTAGCATCTCATCAGCACTCACATCCTTTCTGATACCTTGGAAGTTGTTATTTTGGGTTGTCTCGGTTGTTGTGGTGGTGGTAATGGTTGTGGTGCTTGTTTGTGTTTTTTGTGATATCAGTGTCAGAACAATTTCCAAGAATTGTTCAATAGTTATTGAGCCTGATTTGTACTGCTGTACCAGATCTCTTCTCTCTTCCTCAGAGATGTAACTGGAGTAGAGCAGATCCCAGAGAGACACCAGCTGCCCTTTAAGTTTGCCTCCCGCTTTATTTGTGGTTGTAGATTTGAGGATTTGCTTTGTATGTTCGTCTATAAAGAAATAGTACTCGCCTTTTTTCACGATGACGAGGAGGCTCAAACCCGTGTTTGGGTCTTTAATACACCGCTCCACAAGCTGCAGGTATGTGAGGTTTTCTTGAGTGTTAGGATCAAAGAAGCCCTTGGTGTCATCATCTGGATCAGAAAGGATCTTGTTCATGTCCTCATCAAAGTATCCTCTTTGGTATGCCACCTCTACAGGAACCCGATGGCTGTGTACAGGATCAATGATGCCTCCAGTAGCGATCTGAGCTTCTAGAAGACGAATACCATGGTCCTTGACTATGAGATCTTTTTTCAAGGCTTGGAACAAAGAGATTATTTTCCCATCATTGGGGTCTGTGTAACCAGTTACTGCACGCTCTGCAGAGAGCAGTTTACTTTTCATTTCAGGTCCAACTAAACGCTCAGCTACCGCTTGCTCCACTGAAAGCTTTTTGTTTCTTACTGGGTCGATCATAAAGCCAGTAGCAGCCTGAGCCTCAAGCAAAACCAGAGATGTTCCAGGAGTCAGAAGTCCTTTATTTTTGGCCTCACAGATGCTTATGGTCTGTTTGGTGGATTGGACAAATACACCAGCAATGCTGTTGGTTCCCTGCAGGTATTTTCGTACAGATTCCATTTCGCTCACATGATCAACTGTGATTTTTCCAGATGTCAACTCTTCGTAAATTTTCTTAGTAATGATTTGGGATTTTAGCATCTCATCAGCACTCACATCCTTTCTGATACCTTGGAAGTTGTTTTTTTGGGTTGTCTCGGTTGTTGTGGTGGTGGTAATGGTTGTGGTGCTTGTTTGTGTTTTTTGTGATATCAGTGTCAGAACAATTTCCAAGAATTGTTCAATAGTTATTGAGCCTGATTTGTACTGCTGTACCAGATCTCTTCTCTCTTCCTCAGAGATGTAACTGGAGTAGAGCAGATCCCAGAGAGACACCAGCTGCCCTTTAAGTTTGCCTCCTGCTTTATTTGTGGTTGTAGATTTGAGGATTTGCTTTGTATGTTCGTCTATAAAGAAATAGTACTCGCCTTTTTTCACGATGACGAGGAGGCTCAAGCCTGTGTTTGGGTCTTTAATACACCGCTCCACAAGCTGCAGGTATGTGAGGTTTTCTTGAGTGTTAGGATCAAAGAAGCCCTTGGTGTCATCATCTGGATCAGAAAGGATCTTGTTCATCTCCTCATCAAAGTATCCTCTTTGGTATGCCACCTCTACAGGAACCCGATGGCTGTGCACAGGATCAATGATGCCTCCAGTAGCGATCTGAGCTTCTAGAAGACGAATACCATGGTCCTTGACGATGAGATCTTTTTTCATAGCTTGGAACAAAGAAATTATTTTCCCATCATTGGGGTCTGTGTAGCCAGTTACTGCACGCTCTGCAGAAAGCAATTTGCTTCTCCATTCCATCCCAACTATCCCTTCAGCTACCGCCTGCTCTACTGACAGTTGTTTGTTTCTTACTGGGTCGATCATAAAGCCAGTAGCAGCCTGAGCCTCAAGCAAAACCAGAGATGTTCCAGGAGTCAGAAGTCCTTTATTTTTGGCCTCATTAATACTCATGGTCTGTTTGGTAGATTGGACAAATACACCAGCAATGCTGTTTGTTACTCCAAGGTATTTTTGAATGGATTCCATTTTATCAATGTCTTCATCATCTACCTCATCATTGATAAGCTTGCTAAACATTTCTTTTGAGATGATTTTTGATTCATACAGTTGACTTGCTGATACTTGTCTTCTCAAACCTTTAAATGAATGTTTTTTGGTAGTTGCTTCAATTATCAGTGCTGTGACCATTTCTGTTATCTCCTCTACTGTCAGTTTTTTGTGTTTGTATAGGTCAAGTAACTCTTTCCTTTTTCTTGCAGATATGCACTCTGAGTGTAGCACATCCCAAAGTGAAACACGTTTGCCTTCAAACTTCCCGGCATTGATGATCACTGATTTCTGCTTGAAGACATGCACTATTTGTTCATCATTGTAGGTTGAGCTGTCAACAGTTTTTTCAGTTGTAGGGAGCAGTAATAGGCCTGTTGAATCCCTTACACATTTCTTTATGAGGTCATTGTAAGTAAGAGCTTCTTTTGTCTTTGGATCTGAAAATTCTTTCTCATAACCACTTGGATTTTCCAGAAGCTCTTTGGTTTTCTTATCCAAGATTCCATGTAGTATTGCCTTCTGAATAGGCATTCGGTAGCTTCCAACAGGATTGATAATTCCCCCTGTGGCAAGCTGTGCGTCTAAGAGATTCAGTCCATGGTTTTGAGGGATGAGACCTTTTTTCATAGCTTCATATAAGCATATTTGCTCATCTGTGTATGGGTCTATAAATCCAGTGACTGCACGTTCAGCCAATAGTAAGTGTTCTAATAGTTCTGGTCCAATAAGTTGAACTTTGGCAGCCTCCACAACTGAATGATATTCATTTTTGATGGGGTCAATTACATATCCAGTTGCTGCCTGAGCCTCAAGCAACATAAGTGCTGCATCTGAGCTGACTAAGCCTTCAGTTTTTGCCTTATATAAACTTAGGACTTTTCCTGATGGATGAAGCTTTACTCCTGCAATACTTCCAGTGCCTTTCAAATACCTTTGTACAGATTCAAGTTTAACCACATCTTTTAGTTTTACCTTTCCATCTTGCAGATCCTTGAAAGTATTGATTTCAATGATTCCAGAGTCATGTAGCTGTTGCACAGAAACATGTTTTCTTATGCCCATTGTTGTTTGAGTTACTACTTTCTGTTCCAGTTTTAGGATAGTTGTGGTAACCATTGTGATAACATCCTTGGTACTTGTCTTACCCAAACGAAATTGTTCAAAGCACTGTTGCCTCTGTTCATCAGTGAAGTATGCAGAGTGAATTACCTCCCAAAGAGATGGAGATTTTCCATAGAAACGCCCAACAGTAATCACAACTTTATTTTTCAAAAAGTGTTCCTTAATATCCTCATCTGAGAGTATGGGTTGTGTTTTTTCTTGTGTTTTCTCTTTTTCTGCAAGGGGAAGAAGGAAAAGGCCGGTATCAGGATCCTTGATGCATCGTGTTGTCATCTCCATGTAGGTCAGGTTTTCTTTTGTTGTTGGATCGAAAAATCCTTTGGTGTCATCAGTTGGATCAGCAAGAATCTGGTTTAGTTCAGCATCAAAGTAACCCTTCTTATAAGCAACTTCAAGTGGCACATGTAAACATGTTATGGGATCTATGATGCCACCTGTAGCAATCTGGGCTTCAAGCAGACGTATGCCATGCTGTTTTACAATCAGATCTTTCTTAATGGCTTCAAAAAGTGATATTTTCTTGCCAGTGTATGGGTCTTTGTAACCAGTCACCGCTTTCTCGGCAGACAGCAGTTTTTCATAAAACTCTGGTGGAATGACTTTCTGCTTCAAGGCCTCATCAGTAGTGAGTTTCTTGTTCTGTAGTGGATCAATAATAAACCCAGTGGCAGCCTGTGCTTCGAGAAGACACAAGGCGGTTCCACGAGTAAGAAGTCCCTCTTTTTGACCTTGATAGATGGTCATTTTCTGGTTGGACTTTAGAACTATTACACCTGCTACGCTGCTTGTTCCTCTCAGGAAGTTCTTCACAATGGTTCTCTCAAGAAGATCTTTGATTGTTAACCTCCCCTCGATTACATCTTTGTAGGTTTTTTCATCTATTATTCCCAAATTCAGCAGCTCCAAAATGGAGACTTTTCCCCTGAGACCATCCACCTGGAGATCAACGTTTCTTTGTACTTCCTTGCTTTCAATGATCTCTATGATTATTTGAATGATTTCTTCAATTGTGATTGTTTTTGACTTGTATCGTTTAATCAGCTCCTGCCTTTTCTCTTCGAATAAATATTCAGAGTTAATGAGATCCCAAAGTGTCACTGTTTTGTTGCTAAATCTGCCATATCTGACAGAGATGTACGTGGTTTGGAATGTCTCTTTGGTGCTGTCCTCTATTCTGATTCGCATGTCTTTCTTCTTGATTGGCAAAAGGCAAAGGCCTGTTCTTTGGTCAGTAACACATCTGGACATTAACTGCATATAAGTAAGATTTTCATGAGTGTTTGGGTCAAAGAATCCTTTTGTGTCGTCAGTTGGGTCACTCAGAATCTGATTCATTTCTGTATCAAAGTATCCCCGTTTGTAAGCAATGTGAACTGGAATGCGATGGCTGTTTATGGGATCAATAATGCCACCTGTGGCAATCTGGGCCTCTAGCAGACGTATGCCATGGTCTTTCACAATTAAATCTTTCTGCATTGCCTGGAACAGTGAGATTTTTTGGCCAGTGTAAGGATCAAGATAACCGGTTACTGCCTTTTCTGCTGAGCATAGTTTTGCATGAAGATCTGCCCCTACTACACGTGCCTTTACAGCTTCACCCACAGAGAACTTTCGGTTAGCAATTGGATCAATGATGAATCCTGTTGCTGCTTGGGCTTCCAAAAGAACAAGTGAGGTTCCCGGTCTCAGAATTCCTTTTTGTTTGGCATGGTAGATTGACATTATTTGGGAGTCTGGAAGCAGCACACCAGCGATGCTATGTTTACCTTGTAGGTATGTTTGAATCACTTCATTCTCTGTAACTTCTTTTACAGTTGTTTTTCCTTTTTTAAGATCTTCAAGGTCATTCTTAGTGATGATGTCTGCCTCGAAAAGCTGGTTTGCGCTCACCTTTTCTCTTATACCTTCGAAAACCACGTTGGCATTTTTCACTGAAAGTTCAATTATCTCCAGGACTTTGGTGATTATTACCTCAATTGTGAGTGTTCTGTTTCTGTATTGCTGGATGATATCTTGCCTTTGCTCTTCAGTAAAGTATTCAGACATAAGCAACTCCCAGAGAGAAACAGTCATTCCCATGTACTTGCCACATGTTACTTTTACCATCACACCCTTGAAGTCTTTTTTGATGTCATAGCCGATAAATGTGTGATTCAGACTGCTTGACTTGTCTTCAATGGCCAGCAGCGTAAGTCCTGTGGAGGGGTCAATGACACAGCGATCCAACAGTTGAAGGTATGTAAGGTTTTCTTTTGTGTTTGGGTCGAAGAATCCTTTAGTGTCATCTCCAGAATCCTCAAGGATGGCGTTCATCTCCTCATCGAAGAAGCCACGCTTATAAGCTACATCCACTGGAACTCTGTGACTGTTTATAGGATCGATAATTCCACCAGTTGCAATCTGTGCCTCAAGCAAACGGATCCCGTGCTCCTTCACGATCAGTTCCTTATTTAGAGCTTGGAAAAGAGAAATTGTGTCACCAGTGTATGGATCTTTGTAACCAGTGACTGCACGTTCTGCTGCAAGCAATTTTGCATGGTACTCTGGTCCTACAAGTTTTTGTTTAATGGCATCATCAACACTGAACCTTTTGTTTTCTTCAGGATCGATCATGTATCCGGTTGCAGCTTGGGCTTCCAGCAGAATCAGCGCAGTACCAGGCATGATTATTCCTTGTCGCATTGCCTGATAGATGCTCATTTTCTTATTACAGGATAGCACAGCTACTCCCCCAATGCTCCCTTTACCTTCTAGATATTCTTTCACTGTCTCCATTAACATCACATCCTGGGTGGACTTTTTGCCCATTTGCAGATCCTCATACGTCTGTTGGTCAATTACTTTTGATGACAGAAGCTTGATGGAGGTTACGCCTCTGCGAAGTCCTTTGAATGTGATGTCGATTGGGAAAAGGAGTAAGCCTGTTTCTGGGGCTACGGTGCATTTCTTTATCAGTAGTGGATAGGTGAGGTCTTCCTGGGAGTTTGGGTCATAGAAGACTTTTAGAGCATCCTTTTTCTTTTTGAATAGACCTTTTTCATAATGACCCCTCTCATATGCTTGATCTTCTGTTAAGTAGCATTTCTCAATTGGATCGTAGATACCTTTGACAGAGATCTGTGCTTGTAGTAATCTAATGGCGTATTCTTTTGGGATCACGTCCTTCTGCATGGCTTGAAATAGTGACATTGGTTGGTTGGTGTAAGGATCTGTGTAGCCCTCGATGGCCTTCTCTGCAAATTGAAGCTTCTCTTTTATTTCCTGTCCCACTAGCCCTTCCTTGACCGCTTCGTCCACAGAAAGCTTCTTGTTTTTGATTGGATCTATGATTCCTCCAGTCGCAGCTTGGGCTTCTAACAGCGGCAAACATGTTCCTTGCTTCAGCAAGCGTTTCTTGTAAGCTTGGTAAATTGTAATGGTTTCATTTGATTGTTCAAGGAACACCCCAGCCACAATCCCCCGGGGGTTACTGCTTTCCTGTGCTGGCATTTTTGTGGATTTCCTGGCACCTGTGAATAGAATAAGAAAACATGTTAATTGATTATGCAGTACTACTGGTCTAACTTGTTTAAGTCAGCTATCTTTTTTGTTTACTGTAGAAACACAATAAAATGGCATTAGTGCAGCTTCAAAACCGCAATAACATTTTATTTAGTGCCCTATTAACATCTGCGATTATCTGACAATGAAACTTTTCAAAAGGGCACACTTCACCTATTCTGTGACCTGTCCAGACACGAAAAATGCCTTGAGCATTACATCATGTGGAAAACCCTGATGCACTTGTAAACATGGAAAACTGGAAATACAGGATGCTGCTGTTTTTCTTAATAATGTTATCTAAGTCTGAATAAAGAGTAAGTGACCCATGTGAAGACTTTTACTCCTCAGTTGCACAAACAAGTTAAAGGTTCTCTTTTCCTCTCTTTCCCTGACTTTGGCAAACAACCAATATGTTATTTAACAACTGCACTCAAGTTGCTAGTTTGAAAGAAGTGCTGAACATCTGTTGCATTTAATATTTAATAACAGAAATTTTATTAAATGTTTTCTGGATAACAGTGCATTTAAGCTACACTTGAACAACTGTTAGCGCTAGAGGCTAACAAACTTGATCAGAGAAAGATATTGTACATCACATTTCAATACTTCAGGTAAATATCTATTTCAACATCAATAGGTATATATGCAAATATTATTTGTAAATAGTGTTGTGGGTTAAGCCTCAAATGACTTGCTTGATTATTATTTTGTTTGGCAAGGATGTAAAACATTGTGTAGGCATTGTGTAGGCATTTATGCAAATATATACTGCAAATAACTTTCTTCTTCATGTTCCTTGCAGGGTTTATAAAGCTCTTTCACAATGAATACGGCTTCCTGTCCAAAGATGTTTGAAATTCCATAAACACTGACTGTGACTATAAGGTAACATGAAAGCTTAACCCCAAACATTTCATGAATCAGCTACTTTTTGTATGACCTAGCAAACTTACAAGAGATCTCAGCACTAGTGCTTCATCTACATTTTATAATGCAATGCATTATTATACGGTTCCCCATAATGCTATAAATGTAATAGTTTTTGGTTTGTCAGTATAATGCATTTAACCTTATACATAATGTATATCCTTTCTATAAGTGACTATAATTAATGAAATTCTACGTAAATGTTTAACCAGTCATAAAAAGAGTACATACTCATACTTGAAATCATCACTGTTGACAAGGTGTCCATCAGCAAATATTTACTCATTCTTACATTTTATTCTCATAGAGCTCTTAACTTATTAAAGGTGTGGCTGGACACGTTAACAGATCTTTAACACACACGTCCTTACAAACACAATATTTCAATAACAATCTTTAGCTTGATACCTAAAGTTTCGCATCTTACTTTTTTATGGTGGTTTTGTAGGATGTTCCAGCTGGAGTCGAGCTGAGAGAGTATTCCTGTTGACTTAGTGTGAAGGTAAATCAAGCACACGACAGACACACAGTGAAAATCTCATTCCCTGTCCCTGTTTAATATACTGATAGGGCTGCTAAAACCCCACCCCAAGGAACACTCCCCTCTCTCACTGGAGATAAAACCAATATCCCACAGCCGAATGAAGGAATGTTCTGCTCCTTATTGTCTTCCTACCCAAGCTGTCATGAACACTTAACTTGTAATGTTTAACACTATAAAAAGGCGAGTCAGCAAACGCCTTGAGTTTTGTGTCTGTTCATAACTCTACTGAGGCACTGCAGTAGTCATATGCTTCTGTGTTTTCTCAACAGCTGGCTGACATTTCAGACTGTGGTTGAGCAATCAGGTTTTTTTAGCCAAGCATGTTAAAAATGAAACAAAAAGCTGTTCTTATAAAACGTTTTATTACGCTATTCACAAGTATTCGCTTATTGCACAGATTTTGTTAATCATTTCAAATGTTTTATTTTTACGCAAGTAGTGTGGATGTGATTCTTATCTTTTTGATTTAACAGATTCAAGGTCATCTGGCCTGACATGTACTGGGTTTTGGGTTGAAATATCTTTGAGGTCAGTGAAAGTATCATTTTAGGACATCAACCTCATGTTTCGCTGAATGATTTTGCATGTGCGTTGAAATGTTTGTTCGTTACACAATGCCCTTATGTGTTAAAATATTTTAAGCTGCTATTTTGTTCCGCTTTTATTCATGTGTGTACGCTGTAGGTGTGCATCAGAATAGTTTTATTCTTGGAAAAAGCACTTTAAGTCATGCAATACAGGACATGTCATTCATCTAGGCGCTTTATTGTCTAATTTTATAGTGATTTGCTGTTTTTCAGTAAAGTGTATTCTTCTGTATTATGCAGAAGTGATACATCGATACATTCATTACACTGTTGACAAGAATTGATCGTTTTTTTGCTCTTGCATGTTTTTTGCTCTTGTTCTGTATTTCACAAAGTTATTTTAAACTTTAGATCAGACTTTCTCAAGCCAACATGAAGTTTGTTGTCAAACTTTTACCTCATCTAGTTTCTTTCTGAACCTTGTCTCATAGACAGGGGTTAGGGAATAAAAAATACCCCTAAACTGTTGCTATTAAATTAGAAGTTCCATAGAATATTATGATATGCTGCAACATTAAGATTTGTACTCATGGAAAATTACTAAAGTCATCAAACCTGTTTATTAGATAATGTGACCCAATACTTTTAGCAATATAGTGTATGTATTTTTGGCTATTACTACAATTTCTTTTGTGCTACTAAAGACTGGTTTTGTGATCCAGGGTCACATATCTAGACATTTTATGTTCATTTAAGATGATTTCAGATAAAAATTGATCTCTATTCCACCCAACATATTTACAGTGATAGAGAAATGCTACTGCTATGACATGGCATGTCAAGCAAAACCCTTTTCAGGCTATGCATGTATGCAAAACTCACCTCAGCCCGTCCTCTCTTTTATCATTCTCTTTTGTTGAAGTTTCTCAGCAATTCTCCAGTATTTTAATGCCACACCTCAGTGAGATGACCTGATATGCTGGCTCACCCTCACACTGCTGCAAATAGAAGAAAAATATGCTAGGCTGCATTGTATTACATGCAACGTCTTATCACGCTATTATCAGATTATCTGTCTATCAATGGGGGGACTTATTTCAACATTGACTGAGAACAATGTGACTTAGATCCTGCTCTACCTGCTCCTCACAGTTTTTGGGTAAACAGACCAAGCAACAGTATAACACCCGCTTCAAACATCAGTTCTTTTTCTTTTACATGATGTAATGCAATAATCATTTAAAATTTAGCATGTAATATGGGCAAATACAACATAACTAGTAAATATACTGTTACACTGTTCAATTCAATGAACACTTTCCACACAGGTAGTTTACTGTAGGCCTGTACAACAACAATAAATTACGTTTATTTAAACAACCTACGTAATACATTTAAAGGGATCATCCAAAAACAAAAATTCTGTCATCATTTATTCACTCTCATGTGGTTCAAAACTTCTGTGGAGCATAAAGATATTTTGAGAAATGTCTCAGTGGTTTTGTGTCCACATAATGGAGGTCAATGGGTGCCAGTGTTACCAACGATTTTCAAAATATATTTGCAGAAGAAAGCGCAAGTGTAAATTTAACATCAAAAGTATAACAGAAACTTTATTTTCAGCAAAAATGAATCCTAATAAAAAACTACAAAAGCAGAATTACAGCTCCACTGGCCAGGTAGTTGTCAGCAAACTTATTTTGTTTGAAATTCATTTTACAAATGTAAGTGGGTTGAAACTGATGAGACTTTACATTGCAAACAATTAAAAAAGTTGTATAAACTTATTAAGTAAATTGGACAGGGTGCACATTTTACTTTTCGAGTGTTGCTTGATGACACCAGAAAATAATGATGCTTATTTCTGATAAATGTTGTCATTCTTAATAATCTAATAGTCATTATGTAGCCCAAACTTAACTTCCGGTAGATCTTTTAATTGAATACAATTAATATACAATAAAATATTAACTTTGGGCCAAACGTGTGCGTCTGATGACACCGTCTACTGTATTACGAATCCACATCCTGAAGGACTATCAACCTTTTCAATCATCTTGACGTGACTCCACCTTGTCTTAATTTGTATATTACAAACAGAATCTCATAAATGTTTTATTACAACTCCCCGAGGAAACTGTGTGGAGATTTGAAAACTTTGCCAATTTCTTTTGTTAGCGGTTTTAATAATCACCAGCTACATGTTCAAACAGCCCCAGAATTCACGAGTACACAGGACGTCTCGTCATTTTTCCGATAACAGTGTGTCGTAAGGTATCTGGGGAACTGACAGATGAAGCATGAAGGGTTTTGCCTGAAGAAACTGGGTGTGTCGGTTTACATTCCATTGAGATTCCCTTTCAGCCGAAAAATTCCACACAGTGATGGGGTATGAAACCAGAGTCATTGCCAGAGGTCATGGCAGGAACTCAGTGTCTCATGCATGATAATTCTGTTTATTTTTTTATTTAATCATTTTGCAGACGCTTTTATCCAATGCAACTTACAAATGAGGTAAACAATAGAAGCAACTGGAACAACACAAGGACAGCAATACATATAAAATCTTATACGTACAGTATAAGATGCTGCACATATTACAATCCCCATCAATCACAAAAGATATTTGGGGACACGTTGTTGAATAAGAAGTCTCAAGACCATACTGTAACATACATTTGTCATCAACATGGTAAGATTTTTATTTTGCAGTGATTTAACCCTGTTTTACTGTAACTCCCTGCAGACTCATGAAATAGTGTCAGAGCAACTTTCCAAAACAAAAGAACCGCTCCTGTAAAAACACTAAATAATTATCATCCCATCCCAGCGTTGACTGCATTAATTGGACTAAAGCGATGATTATGCATTTAAATGTAGTACACTTCATTACATGTCATGTGTGAGCTGTTACAAAATAAGATATGTCTCAACCTCTGTATGTTTCAGCTATGCTAGTTATTTCATCCAGGATTGTTTTTCTTTTTCCTATTCATTGTTTGTATTCCATCCCTTGCAAAGTGGCCAGTTGTCTGACACCCAAATATCCGGAATAACAGGAAGCCAGAGAGAGGGTGAGACAGAGGGAAACCAGATTCATGTTGCCTATTTTTTAAGTGGGATTCCTTCACATGCATTATTTCAAATGAATGATACACAAATCTATTCAATAGCTTATATTGCAAGAGATTAAAAATATGTTCCTAAACAGGAAGTTATTCACAGTTTTGTGGAGTTGAAAAAACTCTTTGTTGGAAGATGTTCGCGTTCGTCAGTTTCTGGAATGAAGATCTGTATCGTTCAGTTCTTTAGCATTTGTCATTGAGCATTTTTCTTTAGAAGTCTTACCAACTATTGTGAAAAAACTTTGAAGTATTTAGTTCAAATAAATGTACAACAATTGGGGTTGGGTATCCCACTGGGTAATTTAACATTTTAATATCAACCTGTATGGTCATTTAGTCTGTTTGTTGCCTGGTTTTGTTTATATACACACACACAGCAACCTTGTTACTCATAACTTCATTTACATGAAAAAAGACTAACAAGCAATTAGAAACTGTTGGCACACCCCAAGCAAACTCATCTCATCCCGTTCCTTATCCTGACTGAAACTGATGACAACGTATCATGCATGGATGAAACTGCAGATCCTTGAAAGTGATGCTACATGACTTAAGGCTGAAAATCTACACGACTTTTAAAATCTGAACAGATAAAAAAAAATCATATATCATACACTTGCAAACTTTTTGAACGTTTGCATATAAAACAATACGTATTAAAATTGGCAGACTGGCAGACTTTCTACAACAACTCCAGACTGAAAATCTGGGCAAAAATCGGAGCAAAAGTCTTGTAGTGTATTTCAGCCTTAATGTGAACAACATAAAAAAAGCATCAGATGGAAAAACATCCAAAATGGTAAAGGAAATGAAATTGGATCCTTCCTCTTATAGATACATTTTTTTAATGAAACTTTGATTTGTGAATGTTTAAAATGTATTTTAAAAAGCATTTTTGGCTGTTACTTTATGCAGCTTAAAACATTTTTGTTAGGGTTGGGAATCGAAAATCGTAATCAATCGGTAATTAGAATTGAAAGGTTAGGAATCGGATCGGAATCGAAAGGAATTGGAATAAGATACTTGAAATTAGAGATTCAATTCCACTTATCAATTCCTGTGTGCATATTTTCAGAAATGTAAACGTGTTAACCATAGTTTCATTATATTAACTACAGTTTAAGTCAGTCAGTTATGACTTGTGAAGTGATTATTGTACACACCTAGTGTTGACAGAATTATAATGTTGGCATTATACTCTCATACTTTGACGACGGTCCAAAAATAATGTTGAACTTTTTGGTTATATGCAAATCCTTTTTTTTCATTTAGGCTGCTGCCAAATTTCAACCCAGTGTCACGGCAATTCGTGAATTTAGAATCTTTCAATTGGTGTTCAGACACGCACGCATTCTCCCCTTTTTCATCTTACTCAGCACGACATTTAATAAACATATGTGTTTATATATATTTATAACCCGATATCAGCAAAACTTGTACATATTTTACGAGGTGGCTATAAGCCACCCCACCGCAAACGCTAAAAACACAGACACAAAGGCTAATTTTGCTAAAAAGAACGCATTTTAAGAGCTAATGAAGCATTGCTAAAGGCCCACCATAGCCTAACCACGCTCCTAAACATAACATCACGCGGAAAAATCAAATCCTATTAAATTGCACAAATTCACACAAATGAGCCACCTTGTAAAATAGGTATGAAATCCCATCAGATTGCATTAATACATACAGCCACAGAAGAGACTGTTTAATGCATCATTACAGTTTTTCTGAATTGACTATTTATAGGCGGGTGTTTAGGTAAAAATATTCATGTTTCATTCTGTGAACTACTAACAATATTTTTTTTAGCAATTTCAAATAAAAATATTGTTTTGCTTTATTTTCAGAAAATGAGACCTGGAGAAACAGGTCAAAATAACAAAAAGATGCGCTGTATTATTTCAGACCTCAAATATTGCAAAGAAATTATGTTCATATTAAATTTTAAGCAAAACAACACTAATATTTGTACATGTATTTAAAACGTTCAAAACATTAACCTTGAGTTTTATCAGTTTTTAGGTGTCTTGTCATGCTGTCAGTGTTTCACATTGGTTTGATTTTGTTGAAGTTCAACAGACACTGGACTGGAATGACCACAATACATCTAGAAATGCTGGTTTGAAATGAAAAGTTGGAGAGGTCTCAGTTTTTTCCGCGGCTGTATGAAAGATACTATATTTTTATGTTGATGGACACAAATCAATAGATTTAATTTTGTGACTGTTACCAATTTCCATGAGACTCTGTTACACATTTACACAACCCAGTTAGTATAAACCTGTCACATACAACAACCTTTTTAATGTAAATGAGGATACGAGTAACCTGTGGGTTCCTTTGTCTTTGTCCATTTTTTGAACATTACCATTTTCAGTGTAATAGCCAACTTTCTCCAAAAGTCAGTTATGATTATAGTTCACACCTAGTGTTGCAATTATACTGTCAAAAAAATGATCCTTGGTTTGTTCTGCATCTTTGTTATATGCAAATTATTTTATTACGTTAAGGAAATGGATGTATGCATTTGTCTAACACATTTATGCAACGCAACCAAGCCAGTGTAAACCTGTCACAGAACAAACCCTCGGTCTTACCCTGCAGCAAATTCTCGAACATGTTTTTCCTTAAAGGTTAATGACTTGTACTGATTTTAGTTCAACAGTACAAAGATATTATTAATATAAATGCTGTTTTGTGCTTTAATTTGCTTTTAAACTGAACATTTATCACGTTATAATAAGTAACAGACAGGTCAACTGAAATAATACAGCAGATAATTCGTTTATTTACATAACATAATAACATTTCTCATCAATACCATACTCAGTTCATGCATTCAAAATATCAGAACAGTTCTTTATATATCGTGATACCATCTCAAAAAGCTTACTTGAAAAAATAATCGCTCATATTGCATCATTTTAATCATGTTAGTAAAACATGGAAAGCAACATGGAGGAAAATAAAATTGAATTATAATGTGATTGATGTACAGTAGTGATCAAAATTAAAAGTTAACATTTTGGATTCAGGAGACTTTAGCAGATTCTTCATTTGCTTTTGCAATTCAAACAACGGCCACAGATATGTGCATTATATAACTACAGACACCACGTTCTATACATTCAGTTCAGAGATCAGTGATTTTGGAAAGTTAGTCAATACATTATTAAAACATTACACAAGTTCTCTCTACGTTGTCTGTTTTGAACTGCTGCTGATTTACAGAGGATGTCATGAGAACAAAGCAATCCAAGTTTCTAATATTACACTGAAACACCTCAAAGTTAGTGTTAAAATGGTCAGATTATGATGAATATCAGTTTACCAGTCTGATCTAAACTTCTACACACCATTAGCATGTTATCTATTTATGTCAAACAAGCGATTCAAAAGCAAAGCTGGAAATGGAGCATAAATAAAGGTAGTAGAACATGTATGTTGGTTGAGAGATCACAATGGTTGTGAATCTTCTCATTGGAGCCATCGATTCTATTTGAACTACACCGTTGAACCTTAAGTGGCAGTGAAAGATAACAGGTGACTTTAAATGATAATGACTATAATGAACATAAATGAATGTTAGATTTAAATTCATTTAAAGAGGAGGCAGTCTGGGCATATTGAAATATTGTATTTTGAAAATTGCATCCAATATCAATAATGTAATACTTTAATCTTGGCCAAGTTCTCTGTTGACACCGTACCCTTTCAGAAAAATAGAGCTATGGGAAAAAGAAAAAGAAAGAGTATTTTAAGGCTTTTCGATCACTGTGCATAAGATTTTCTGAAAAAAAGCCAAGTAAATTATTGGTCATGACGTTTAGTATTATTTAAATCATCACAATACCAGTGAAGAGAGTGGTTTCCAAATCATCTGACCATACATCTTTACTGTCATAGCACTTTTATGTTACTATAAACATTAAAACCCTACATAATTACATTCTGTATAATAGAATCTGCCAAATACATGTATTGACTCAAGGCTTAAGCCAAACTGGATCAAGACATCAAACAAGGTAAGGTGCATTTGAATGAAAGCTCATTTGTGATCATGTTTCTCTGCATCTTTACAGTAAATGTGTGTCGTATCCTGCAATGATCTTCAGTTTGTAACATGACCAGAGGATCGGTGAATCTAGTAAGACTGCATAGTTCAAAGTTAATCGTTTTTCCAGTTCTAAATCATGTAAGATGATAATAAAATGATGGACGTGGCAGTGTAGCCAAAATGTGTAATGTTTTGTTTATTGGCATCATCTCACGCCAATATTACGAGTGTCTGCACTGACTTTATTCCGCTCTGCAGTCAATAGCTTCCCAAATTTTTTCACGCTGGCTTATAGTGTTTAATGTTAAAATACAACCTCAGATGTACAGGTGAGGATCAAAATTGACAAAAATATATAAGAACTAACTTTTACATCTCACTTGATTTATCCTCTTAGTGATGTCAATATTACATGTGCCAGCTTATGTGGCACAGGAAAAATATATAGAGATACAAAAAGAGAAGCTATACGTACTTAACACTGCTAATGATTGAATGGAAATGTAAAAAATATTATTCAGCCTTGAATGTTTTGCAGAACAAATTGTATATGATGTAGTCTCATATCGTCCAACAAGAAATGAGAGAAACATAAAAAAAACATCTGAGTACTAAACTAAATATATATAAAAATGTAACTCATAAAAGCACAGTCTCATATAGTAATATTATACCCATCATTGAAAAGCCCATTAGCAATATCATGCAGAGCAGGATAAACGTCCTTTTTGTACATACATTAAGCAACTAAAAAGCACTGGGTTGGTGATAATGTGAATATGTTCTTTTCCTCATAGCAACAGTTCCTGCCTGATGCCAAAGCTGTAAGGGCCTGCTTTAGCTCATCCATCTCAAGTCCACCATACGGCCCCGAATCATACCGGCGGCCATAGCTAGTGGGGCTGTAAGATGAAGAAAAACTCATGGAGAAACCTGAGCCTGTAGCATCAAAACTTCCTCTTCTAGAGCCTGATCTTGAACCAGTTCTGGACCCAGACCTAGACCCTGAGGTCGATCCCGAGCCACTGACGCTGTACGGACTGTAAAGGCCTTTACTTGACTGAGAGGAAGCCTCTAGCAAACGCAGACCGGATCCTTCCTCTATCATGCTTCGGTCCATGGCATCCTTGTATGAGATCTTGAGTTTTGTTTTGGGGCAGGTGAGGTATTTGGAATATGCGCTGACGTCTCTGAGTTTCTGTGCAGTGCGTGCATCTAGGGTGCCCTTCCTTACAGCATCATCCAGTGCTACTCTTCCTGTAACATCTGGATCGATTAATCCACCCGTTAGGTACTGGACTTCAAGGAACCGTTGGCCAGCTTCATAGTAGAGCCAACCCTTCTTTAAGGCTTGAGCGGCTGACATTTTGGTTTTGGTTCTTGGATCTTCAAATCCCTGAAAAGCTTTCTGAGCCAGATTTATACGATCCACCATTATCTTGTCCACCAGCCCTTTGGTCATCGCATCAGCAACAGTGAATTTTTCACCTGTGTTTGGGTCAATGATTCCTCCCGTACACGCTTGTGCTTCTAACAGTCTTTGACCAGTGATGTTGTCGACTAGATTCCGATGCATAGCCTCTGTGACCGACACTTTTTCCAAAGTATCTGTGTCTAGAATTCCAGCCACGGGACCAGTTTCTTCTGTCGGATCAGTCCAGGTTGTAGCTGGCGTCTTTATGGAGGGAACTGGGCTCATGGTGTAGGAAGAGCTGGATCCGAAGGAAGATGAACGTGATCTGGAGCCGCTCATGTTGCCAGACAGCATGTCTGCAAATTCAGTGATGGAAAGGGTACCAGCACGGTACTGGTCCAGTGAAGATTGGTCAATGAGGCCTTTAGAGATAGCATCGTCGATGTCATACTGCCGCCCGGACCTTCTGTCAATAATCATAGACTTGACCACACCGTCAGAAGATGAGGTGGTGATTTCCTCCCATTCGCATTCTTGCTCTGCAAGCTCGATGTATGTTTGATGGTCAATGAGACCTTTGCGGTATGCCTCGTACACGGACATCTCCTTTCCAGTTTCAGGATCGACAATAACAACTCTTCGTTTGCGCACAGAGGACTTGGAGGAGGTCTTTCTTTCACGTTTCTTCTCTTTCATAAGTAAAAGTGAGAGTCCAGTTTCAGTGTCTGTTATGCATCTCTCCATTAGCTGAAGGTAGGTGAGATTCTCTTCTGTGTTTGGATCGAAGAACCCTTTAGTGTCATCAGAGGGATCTGTGAGAATTTGATTCATCTCCTCATCAAACAGACCACGTTTGTAGGCGACTTCAACAGGCAGCCGATGGCTCTCTTCTGGATCAATAATTCCACCTGTGGCAATCTGAGCTTCAAGCAGACGTACACCATGATCTTTTAGAATGAGACCTTTTTTCATTGCTTGGAACAGAGAGATCACTTTGCCTGAGTATGGATCTTTGTAACCGGTCACAGCTCGCTCAGCGGAGAGAAGCTTGTCTTTAAATTCTGGACCGACAACTCCTGTTTTCACTGCTTCTTGGACATTCATCTTCAGATTTTTGATCGGATCGATCACATACCCAGTAGCTGCTTGAGCCTCCAGAAGCTCAAATGCGGTGCCTGGTCTGATCATGTTCTTTTTCATGGCTTGGTAAACTGACAGGCGGTCTTTAGTAGCTTCTACATACACTCCTGCGATGGAACTGATGCCTTCGAGATATTTCTTGAGGTCTTTACTGAGGTCTTCCACAGAAATGGTTCCCTCCATCAATGCAGTGTACGTCTTCTGATCGATAATTTGAGAGCGCAAGAGCTCATCCGGGGTGATCTGCTTTCTAAGTCCCTTGAACAGAAGTCTTTTGTCGGCCAGAGACAACAATCGCAATCCGCTTTCTTTATCAACTTTGCATCTTTTGAGAAGTAGTCCATAAGAGAGCTTTTCGTCTGTCATTGGATCTGTAAAATATTTCACATCTCCATTTAGATCGGATATTCTCTCGCTGGTTTCTTTGTTAATGTATCCACGCTGCATTGAGATATCAGTTGGGAGGCGGAAGTAGTACTCGGGATCCATAAGGCCACCTGTTGCCTCCTGGGCCTCCAACAGTTTCATGGCATAATCCTCAGGGATGAGGTCTTTTTTCATGGCTTGGAATAGAGAAATGACTTTACCAGTGTATGGATCTTTGTAACCTGTGACTGCTCTCTCGGCCGACAGGAGTTTGTCATGGATCTCTGGGCCAACAACACCCTTCCGGACGGCCTCATCGACTGTCAACAACTCATCCTTCACAGGGTCATTGATAAATCCTGTTGCTGCTTGTGCCTCCAACAGATCAATGCCAACGTCAGTTTTGATGAGACCTCTCTTCATAGCTTGATAGATGCTAACCTTAGCGTAATTATCTGCGACCACCCCAGCAATGCTGCCCGTTCCAAAGAGGAACTTCCTGACAGACGGCATCTCCATGACCTCCCGGATGGTTTTCTTGCCTTGTTTGAGCAAGTTGTATGTTTCAAGGTCTATAATCCGAGCTCTGTAAAGTTCCTCGATGGTAACCCGGCGCCTGATGACATCACATGACATGCTTTGCTCAGTCTTGATGATTTCTCTTTGCTCAATGATTTCAATGATAATAATGACCATTCTTTCCTTTGTAATTTTTCCAAAGCGGTACTGTTCCACGAGTCTTTGCTTTTCATCATCTGGTAGCAAGTCTGACTTCATGACCTCCCATAATGTCACTTGTTTGCCTGCAAAATTTTCATGCGGTATATCTACTTGAGTGTTAGCCAAGTCTGTTTCTGCTTGTTCCTCAGTGTAAACATATGATTTCTCAGCTTGCTTTGGAGCCTCTGCTTTAGAAAGTGGTAACAGGCATATTCCAGAATCTGGATCAGTCATGCATCTCTCTTTAAGCTGTTTATATGTGACACTCTCATCTTCGTTGGGATCTGTGAAACCTTTGATGTCATCTGAGGGATCTTTGAAAGATTTAGCCAACTGCTTGCTGAAGTAGCCACGCTGAATAGCTATGTCACTGGGAAGGCGATGATTATTTACTGGATCAATTATTCCTCCAGTGGCCTCCTGGGCATCTAGAAGAGGTATGGCATGGTCTCGCAGAACAAGTTGTTTCTGCATTGCTTGGAGGAGAGAGATTTTATTGCCAGTATATGGGTCTTTGTATCCAGTAACAGCTTTCTCTGCTGACAGCAGTTTCTCATGAAGTTCAGGGCCAACGATACCAGCCTTGACAGCATCATCTACTGTAAATCTCTCATTCCTGATGGGATCGATTATGTAGCCAGTAGCTGCTTGGGCCTCCAGCAAGGACAGACCTGTGTCTGGTGTCAGTAGTTTCTGCTTCATTGCTTGGTAAATGCTGAGTTTTTCTTTTGTCTTTTCCACAAATACTCCAGTAATACAATCAGATCCTTTCAAGTAGCATTTGACCGAGTCAATTTCACCAACCTCTGCAGGTTTCTTTTTGCCTTGTTGGAGCTTGTCATATGTATCTTTGTCAATGATTTTAGATTCAAACAAGGAGCTGGCTGTTACGGGTCCTCTGAGACCTTCAAAGCTGTCTGCTCGCTTCTTTTCTTTCTCATCCACCGTGGTGACTATTATCGTGATGAGTTGTTCAATAGTGACTTTTCCTGATCTATACTGTTGAATGAAATAAATCCTTTGCTCCTCTGTTAAATACTCAGAGTTGATAATTTCCCATATGGTGACCTTTCTTCCTTTAAAAAGTCCACTGTGTATGTCTACTGTTGCTTGACTTAAGGCGTCTTTCGTTTGTGCATCAGAAATGGGCTCGATTTCTTTTGACTTGATCGCTTTTTCTGAGAGTGGAAGCAGTGGGAGATCAGTCTGTTTATCTGTGATGCATCTTTTAAGCAATTCAGCATAAGTGACATTTTCTTGTGTGTTGGGGTCAACAAATACTGTACTGGAGTCGGATGGGCTACTTAAAGTTTTGTTCATCTCCTCATTTAGGTAACCACGTTTACATGCGATATCTTGAGTGAGGCGGTAACTCTTCTCAGGGTCAATAACTCCTCCAGTCGCAAGTTGGGCTTCCAGTAATCGGACTCCTTGGTCTCCCTTTATGAGATCTTTCTGCATGGCTTCGAAGAGGGATACAGTTTTTCCAGTATATGGATCTTTGTAGCCACAAACTGCTCTTTCTGCAGACAGCAATTTCTCATGAAGTTCTGGGCCAACAACACCACTTTTGACAGCTTCATCAACAGTGAGCTTTTGGTTCTTCACTGGATCAATGATGAAGCCAGTTCCAGCCTGAGCTTCCAAAAGATCTATTGCAGGCTTTGCTCCAAGGATGTCCTTCTTCATGGCTTCATAGAAAGACATTTTTTCTTTACTCGACTCAACAAGCACTCCAGCAATACTGTTTGTCCCCTGTAGGGCTTTCTTGACAGGTTCAAGCTCAGACACCTCCTTAATAGTAGCTTTGCCATTGTGTAATTTGTTGAATAAATCTTTATTGATAACCTTTGCCTCCAGAAGCTCTGTTGCAGGTACAGATGATCTCAAACCAACAAAGGCAGGTTCCTTCTTATTCTCTTTGTCCTCCACAACAGTAATTACAATCCTGATAATTTTTTCAACTGTAATTTTGCCTGTCTTGTACTGACGAATGAGATCCTTTCTCTGATCCACTGTGAAGTATTCCGAATTGATGACTTCCCAGATGGTGACGGTCTTTCCTTTAAATCTTCCAAATGGAATCGATACACTCGCCTTACTGAAAGCCTCTTTAGTTTCCTCATCTGTGTAAGTTCTTTCTATTTGCCCTGCTTTCTCTGTGATGGGTAGTAGTGGAATGCCTGTGTCAGGATCTGGTTTGCATTTCTCTAGTAACTCAGAATAAGTGAGGCTGTCTTGAGTGCTGGGATCGATAAATGCTTTCTTGTCAGCAGGAGGACTGGACAGAATTTTACTTTGATCTTCATCTAGCTGACCTTGTGAGCATGCGGTTTGGACTGACACACGGTGGCTATTGACTGGATCAATTATTCCGCCAGTTGCATATTGAGAATCGAGAAGCTTTCTGGCCTGGTCCTCTGCAATCAAGCCTTTCTTCATTGCTTCAAACAGTGAAATTGTATTTCCAGTGAAGGGATCTTTGAATCCTGTGGCAGCCCTTTCAGCAGATAACAGTTTTGTGTGTAACTCGGGTCCGATCAAAGCATCTTTCACAGCTTCATTGACAGACAGTCTTCTGTTCTTGATGGGGTCAATGATGTAGCCAGATGCAGCCTGAGCTTCGAGGAGCATCATAGCTGTGCTTGGTGCAATCTTGTTTTCTTTCAAAGCTTGGTAGATGCTCATTTTCTGATTGGATTCAACTATTACACCACCTATCGAATCTTTACCTTTTAGGCACATCTTGACTTTGTCATTTTTGGAAAGGTCTTGCACTGTGGTTTTGCCTTTCTTAAGCTTGTCCAGTTCTTTTTTGCTGAGCACGCCAATTTTGTGAAGTCTTTCCGCAGGCACCCTCTCTCTGATGCCATCAAAGGCCAGGGGTTCATCTTTTTTCACACCATCCACTTCTGTAGAGCCATTGAAGACCTTTCTTGTTGTTTCTACCATTGTCATTTGAACTAATTGATCTTCAGGGACGTGTTCAGTTTGAATCTCAATCTCCTTTGTGTGGGATGGCTTCTGTGAACTCTGAAGCTGTTTGAGCTTTTCCTTTAAGTTCTTGTTTTCCTCCCCCAGAAGTGTTTCTTGATCAATCCTCTTCTTTTCAAGCTCTTGCATCTCCTTTTGCTTGTTGAGCATCTCATCCTCAGCCGCCTTTTGCTTTTTGAGAGCAGCATCCATGGCAGACTGGAGATTCTTCTTTTCTTCCTCCATCTGCTTTTTCTGACGTTCCTGTTCTTCTTTGAGAGCTTTGGCCTTCTTCACTTCATCTTCAAATTGCTTTTCCAGCTTCTTTTTCTCTGCCTCAATGGCCTTTTCCTTTTTCAGCAATGTTTCCTTTTCTGCAATGAAAGTTTGCTGGAGGATAGTCTTTTCCTGCTGTAACTGTTCTTGTTGCACATTGGCCATCTGTAAATAAAAGGCATAAAATAATAATTAACGATCAGAGGCTAATTATCAATGTACCTCAATATAACAGCTAATATAACAAAAGGGAGAGTTCACTAAAAAATGAAAATTCTGTCATAATTTATTCACCCTCTTGTCATCAAAAACCTATATGAATGTGAAACACAAAAGAAGATATTTTGAGAAATTGTATGGTTTTGTGTCCATACAATGCAATACAAGTCAATGGGGTTACCAATGTTCCTCAAAATATCTTTAGTGTTCCACAGAGGAAAGACAGTTATACAGGTTTTAAAATGACATGCAGGTGAATAAATGATGATGAAAGAATTTAAATTTTTGAGTGAACTATCCTTTTAACACAATACTTATGTACATATTTCTGTATAAATACATTAAACTGAATTTGAAAAGTGCCCTCTTTTTTTAAATAAACATTAATATAAATAAATTAACATTAATAGCAAATTACGATACGATATTGATATGCAACATAATTGTGTTTTTCCATTGTTGATGTATTCATAGACAATCGTATCTTAAACTGAACTGAATCATGGACACTGCAATGTAAAAGTTGACCATAACATCTTTGTTCATGATCTTTGCAGGATTTGTTATTACTTTGTCTTTCAATATGCAATTTACACAAACAAAGATGTTCAGGTATAAATACTGTTAATTGTTAATTAAGGGATTTAAGGGTAACGTTTAAAAAGCTAGACTACGTTTAACACAATACCTCTTTTGACTGTTTTTGTAAGTCAGCTGCCTCTTTTTTTAATTTTTCCCTTTCTTTCTCAAGCTCTGCGATGGCTTTATGTAGATCTTCAGCCTCTTTCGTGCTGTGCAACCTCTGCACTTCCAGTTTCTCAACAACAACATGTGAAGTTTGTTTTTCTTTCTCCACCAGACAGGCTTTGATGTCATCTGCTTGTTTCTTGAATTTTTTGGCTTCCTCTTCAGCTTTGGACTGAGCATCACTCAACTGCGTCACCCTGATTTTTAGTTTCTCAGCCTCTGCCGTAATCTCCAGTTGTCGTTTGCGTTCAGCATCTAAGGATTTCTGGAAACCTTCAGTCTCTTGTTCCAGACGCTGCTGCATCTCCTTTTTGGCCTCCATCTGCTTTTGAGCTTCCACCTGAGCTTGATCTTTCTGTTTCTGGAGCTTCTCCGCTTCAGCCTTTAGTTTCATTGCCTCTTGAATGGCTTGCTTTTTCTCCTCTAGCATCTTATCAGCCAGTTCCCTCTGTTTGGCGAGATCCATCTCCGCGATTTGTCGCAATCTCGCCGCTTCTTGAGCCTCGACGCTGAGGTGCGCTGCCTCCTCCGCCAACTTTTTCATGTTCTCAGCCTCCTCCTCGAGAAGTTTCTTAGTGTTGTCTTTATCTTTCTTCATGAGCTCTTGGTTCTCCTTTTCAATTTTAAGTTTCAGTTTTAATAACTCCTCCATCTGGATCTTGACTTTAGAGAGCTCGTCCTCCACTTGACCTTTTTGCTTTACCGCATCACTGACCTCTTGCTTGAGTCGCTTAAGGTCATCATCAAGGATAGATTTTTGTTTGTCCGTCTCATCCAGTTGCAGTTTAACCTTTGTTAACTCCTTTTCAACCTGAGACTTCTGCTTTAAGGTCTTTTCTGCAAGCGTTTTGTATTTGGCCATCTCAGCATCTGCCTCTTGCTTTTGTTTTAGAGCAGCGGCCTCTGCCTCAGCTCGCCTGGAAGCTTCTTTTTCGGCTTCTTTTCTCAGTTTTTCAGCATCTTCCTGGGCTTTGGCCTGTTTGGCAGCTTCAGCTTCAGCAGCCTGCTTTTGACGCTCTGCCTCCTCTGCTTTCTTCTGCAGCTGTGCAGCCTCTTTCTCCGCCTTTTCTTTAGCATTTTCCGCATCTTGGGCCAGTTTCTTTGCCTTATCGAACTCTTCCTTAAGTTTATCCTGCGCCATGCTATCTTTATTTTGTTGGAGCAGAACGACTTGGGATTTCTGCTCAGCAGCAGCATATTTCTGTGCGGCCTCTTTGACTAAAAGGATCTGCTTCTCAGCTTCCTTCTCCGCATTCTCCTGCTGCTTTTTGGCCTCATCTGCTTTCTTTATAAGCTGTTCGACTTCCTCCTGAGCGGCTTTGTGCTGTCTCGCTGCCTCTTCTTCAGCAGCTTGGATTTTCTTCACCTTCTTTTCTGCAGCTTTTCGTTTCTTCTCTTCCTCCAAAGCGATCTTTCTGAATTTCTCTGCCTCTTCTTCTGCCTTTGATTTGCTCTTTTGAGTCTCGTCGGCCATGCTCTTCAGTTTGTTAAGCTCAAGTTCAAGATCCTGTTTACCAGTCGAAGCCTTTTCAAAATTGAGTTTCAGAATGTGGATCTCCTCCTCCACTATTTTCCTCTGCTTCAGAGTTTCTTCCACAATTTTCTTCTGCCTTTCCAGTTCCGTGTCTGAAGACTTCTTCAACTGATCGATCTTTTCTTCGATCGCTTGCTTGTGCTGAGTTGCTTGATCTTCAAGGACTTTCCTCTGGTATGCCTCTTCTTCAGCTTTTCTCTTTAGACGGTCATTCTCAGCTTCCTTCTCTTTCAACGCGATCTCGGCTTCGGTTTTCAAGCGGGTTGCATCGTTGATAGCTGCTAACTTTTCTTTCAGGATCTTCTCAGCCTCTGCTCTTTGTCGAGCCGCTTCTTCCTCTGCCAGCTGTCTCTGTTTCTTTGCCTCTTCTGCAACTGACCTCAGCTTGGTTGCCTCCTCAGCAAGTTCCCTCATCTTTGCCGCCTCGGATTCAAGTAGCTGTTTGCTCTTTTCAGTGTTCGACATAGACTCCTTCTCAGTTTTGGATTTCATCTGCAAAAGAATCTCCATCTCCTTCCTAACTTTGATCAGTTCCTCCTCCAGCTCCTTCTTCTGTTTAACAGCAGCACTGACATCATTTTTGAGACGCTGGAGCTCATCATCCAAGATAGATCTCTGTTGTTCAGCATGCTCAAAATCTGCTCGTAACCGAATGAGTTCCTGCTCTGCCGTGAGCTTCTGCTGAGCAGTTTCATCAGCCTTCTTCCTTTGGTTCTCGAGTTCCTTCTCTGCGGTCTCTTTCTGTTTAAGTGCAGCCTCCTCAGCTTTTCCCCTTTTCTTTGCCTCCCGCTTGGCTTCCTCTTTCTGTTTTTCCGCCTCCTCTTGAGCCGCAGATTTCTTGTTGGCCTCTTCCTCTGCCTGGAGCCGAAGACGAAGAGCTTCGTTAGCTTTCTGTCTCCATGTTTCCAGTTCCTTCTCTGCCTGCTCTCTTGCCTTATCCGCTTGGGCTTGCTGCTTCTTCAGACGTTCAGCCTCCTCCTGAAGTTGGATGACCATCACCTGCTCATTTTTGAGCGACTCTTCCAGTTTGGCTGTCAACGACAACTGTTTACTCTCAAGCTGGGTGGCTGCAGTCTTCTTGGCCACCTCTTCTACCACCTGAATCTGCCTTTGCTTTTCCAGCTCTGCTTGCTTCATGTGCCTCTCAGCTTCTTCTGCCTGGAGCTTAAACTTCTCTAGATCCTCAAGGGCTTTCTTTTTCTCTTTGGCTGCATCCTTCTCGGCCGCAGATTTCAGTTTGAGCTCCTCTTCCGCCTTGCGTTTCTTTTGAGTCTCTTCGGCGACTTGCTCCCGAAGTTTATCTGCCTCTTGTTGAGCCACCTTTAGAAGTTTGTCAGCTTCTTCTCCTTTGTTTCTAAGCTGCTGAAGCTCAGTTTCAGAAGTAAATTTTTGTTTCATGGTCATCTCCAGCTGAATTCGGATTATACGGAGTTCTTCTTCGATTCTGGTGCGGCTTAACAGAGCTTCCTCAACCTGTTGCGTCTTGGACTTGATTTCTTGCTCTGAAAGGCTTTTAAGCTCCTGAAGCTCTCGTTGAATACTGTGCTTCTGTTTCTCTGAATCGACTGCAACGTCCTGACGTTTGTTGACTTCATCTTTCATCTTCATCTTTAGCTCACTGGCCTCTTGTTCTGCTTTGGCAATAGCCTTTGCGTGAGATTCAGCTAACTGTTTTTGCTTTTCTAGCTCGGCCTGCATCTCGGCCAGTTTTTTCCTGTCTTCCTCCTTAAGTTTTTCAGCAGCTTTCTATATTAGTGGAAGTAAATAGTAAGGGAATAGAGATGTTAAGCATTTAAGAGTTAGATATTATATCTGTAGTAAATTACAGATACAGACATGTGTACATATAAATGTAAGTAAATGAATAAAGAAACAGGGATTTAATTATGCTATAGTAACTAGTAAAATATTTACAAAATATTTATGAAGGACAATATAAAATCATAACGTATGGTACACAAAATGAGACACAATCACAAAAACAACACTATAGCTGGAATTATAGAATGGCATCATGCTAATGAGATGTTACCGTTAGATATGACTTGAGTTTGTTTGAATTCATATTTAATACCAAATCATTTTGAATAATAAAGAGATTGATTTATTAAATAAAATAAATGTAGAATTTTTTTTTACAATGTTGATGTACTTGACTCTAAAATAGTGCAATTTTTGTTTTCAAAATGCACAAAAGGGTTCATTATTGTGGAGGGCCAGTGAAGAAAAAAGCGTTAGTGTAAATTGCAGCAAAGTTAAGGCATTTTATACAACAAACATTTTTGTATGTTTGAAGAATGATCATGACTACAAACTGCACAGCTTATTGATGCAGAAAAGAAAAAATTGAAGAAATGAAATAATGCCATACCAGAGCATATGCAAAAAAAACAAAAAAACTGATTTTATGAATGCTATGATGTTTAAAGATTCCTATAGAAATCTTATAGGATAGATTTTTGCATACATTATTTTATATAAAAAATGTTGATTATAATGGCAAAAAAGTAAACAATGTCAGATCTGAAGAGGAACTGGAAAATGATGATCATGCATTTTTGTGGACGATTTACCTCTTTAGCGCCCAAACATGACAAACATTCATCATGATAAAGCGCTGGGCAAGCGGTTTAGAGAGGCAAACAGAAAATAAAGGTTAGAAAAGAAAAGGGAGAACCAAACTGTGCAGAAAACAATTACAGAAAAAGTGGCAGTCAGGCTGAAGCATACCAGAGTAAAATCAACAACCAGAGCCACAAAACAAGTGATGGGAAAGAATGCTGCCTTCTGTTTACAGGAGCACCACCGTTTGTAATGTAATAGTACATGTACTATTACAAAGAGCACATGCACAAACTTAAACTATATTTAAGATGAGAGTAACGTTTGCTTCAAACTGAAGGCTTTCTATGCTCATTGAGAGCTCACTGGAGTAGAAGATAAATAATAATAAAACTTCACCTACATATAATCCTAAACATATAATGAGAGACAAACGCTGTGATATAAATGGGATGTACTGCACTGTATGCGTTAGCATTACTGCAGATCTATAATAGTTGATCTTGTTCTGTAGTATTTCGGATTTACGTAACTACACATTTCAGCTCTCTCTCTACTTATTTAATGCTTATTGAGCTTTTAAGGGGCTTACCACGAATTCATTTTGAGGGTTTATGTGTGATCTGAGAACAACACTGTTACTAGGACTTTTTTCAATTGTAACTGTGTCTCATATGGTTTGCACAGTAAATATATTTCATATGTCCATACATTAAACTAGTTAGTGAGTTAGTTAGTACTTAATTACATACTAGGGGATTTTAAGTCTTGACACTTACCTCTTCGTCCTCTAGGCGTCGCTGTGTCTCTATGATGAATTTAATGTATTGGCTTGACAGAGTCATCAGCTCACTGTACCGTGTTCTCAAAGTTACGTACTGAAAGACATTTTTCAAGTTTCAAGTCAACATGTTTAATAAAATAAGTATAATACACCCCAATTTATAAATATGTAAAATAAATAGTTCACCCAAAAATGTAAAAAAAGATTATTTGACTTTCTTTCCAAAGTTGAATACAATGTTACACAGTAAACACTTCACCTCACAAATGACCACAGTGGGTACGTTTACAAAAGAAAACAAATTATATTTTGAGCTGTCAGCATATTGATGACTTTAAATCTTTAATTTTGCTAAATAAGCTTCAAATATTATTAATTATAGTCTCTCACAAACATATTGTTTTACCATTTTGAGTACAAATAAATGTATTTGTTCAGCTAAAGAAAGTAAGTCATACATCTGGGATGGCATAAAGGTGAATAAATTCTGAGAGATTTTCCTATTTGAGTGAACTATTCCTTTAATTCAGCAGAATAATATTTTACAATTTCATCTATTATAAATTTGGTCTCTCATTCACTCGCATACTCAGATGGATATTAGAAATTGCAGTATTGGTGCATGAGGTACCTCTTGAATGATGTCATCAGATGAGGACTCCATTTTGGCTTTCTTCATAGGAGAAGCTATTGGCTCCACAAGAGCTTTATATGTCACCAGCTGAAGCTCATAATCCTGGATGAGAACATTCAGTCACATAAATTTCATAAATCACTAGGATTTTTCTGCAAAACAGCCTAAAATCGACATTCATACACACCTTAATGGCATCAATGTAGGCTTTAGCATGTTTATGACACTCGTCCACCTTGCCCTTGTTCTTCTCAATCTCCTCAAGCAGTTTCTGTACAGCGGAAATTACATTGTAAGTTGACAATGATACAAAAAAAGACAGCTGAATGAAACATAGAGTTTAATACCACAGAATTACCTTCTCCTGGGTCAGCTGCTCTCGTAGGGCTTTGCTGTCACCGACAGGCACAGCGTGCAGCTTGTCCTGTCTCTGCTTGGCATCGGCTATCCAGCGAATGAGCCAGTCGTAGCTCTGCCTGTAAGCCTGCATCTGCCTCCTCATCAGATCGAGCTCTCGCTGTCTCAGCTCGATCTGAGCAAACACGGCCTGCCAGCGGTCCCTCAGGTTACCCACCAGCTGCCTGTAGTGCTCCAGCTCGACATCACGCTCGCTGTGAAGCGGAGACATCTTGACGTTTACCGCTGTAGCCCTCTGAAGCTCTTCTTCCAGACGGTTAAATGTGCCTTGCTTGCCGTCAGCTTCCGAGCGCAGTTTCTGGGGTGGAGATAGTGAAAAACGCATGTTAGATCTGTGAGACGTCATGCATGCTTTTTAACTGCAAACAATGTTTCAAGACAGACACCTGCAGCTGCGTTTGATCAGCCTCAGCCTCCTTCTCATTAACAGGGACTTTGTTTACATCTCTCAGTTGGTTTTCATATTTGTTGAGAACATCCTCAGCTCCTTGTGTGCTGCGGATAACCATGTCAACGGTTTTCAACCTGTGCAGACAAAAAATTAAGGTTTGGCATAATTTCATATCGACAGAAAGTTCTTCTTAGTTGATATCACAAGTGTAGAATAAATATTTTTACATATATATTAGTAAGACTGGGGATGGATTATGACTGGGCCACTGACTTGTCTAAGTACACAGATGAAAGACTGTAAACGTGGTTCATCTTTTTCTGAGTGATGTCGATCTCTGAGCGCAGAACAGGGGCGGAAGTGGACTGCTGAGATGTTGCCAGCACCTCTTCACTCTTTTCCACCATCTTGTCCAGGTCTATCTTTATACCTTCCAACTCTGCCTGCACTTTCTGCAGGACAGAGAGACAAAAACCACACACAAGTGTTTAATAAACTTTATTAAATTGTAAAAAGTCCATATATATATATATATATATATATATATATATATATATATATATATATATATACTAAGGACTACTTAATCTTTTTGCCATTTGCAAAGTGTTTATTTCAGATACTTGCATTTTACCATATGTGACCCTGTCTATGAAACCCAGATAAGTTGCTCAAATTTGTACTAACATGAATGATTTTTGACGATTGAATGACTAAATTAATAAATTTATGAACACGTTTCATCATTTTGCACAAAAAAACGCAGAGGTTGGCTTCATTTCAATCTTGCCATGGCTTTACTCTGTCAATATTAAAGATATCAAGGTTATATTTTTCCAAATTGTTCTTTACATTCTTTACAAATTAGTTTTCGTAGAATCACAAAAGGTGACTTTTGGGTTGTCACAGGCAGGGTCACATATTTCCAAACATCAATAAGGGTAAATTTGGCACCGTTTACAATACAGTACAATAAGCTGTTTGTCCAAACCTTCTGATCTGTGGTCTTCTGTGCACAAGCTTTGAGAGGTTCCTTGTCCACCAGCTGTCTGAGACGACTGACGGTTCTCGTCTCACATCCCTCCAGTCTCAGCCTTAGGTCTTTAATCTGGGTGATGTAACTTTTGCACACCGACTCGTCCTGTTCACCTATTTGATTGGAAACAAGTATAGAAAACCGTTTGTCCACCTCAATACCACTATATAAAAACAGCAAGGCATTCGAACACATTTTGGAAAACAACAATGCTTTAGAAAATCCAATTTATTTGCTGTACACACACTTATGTGAGTGAATTCCCTAATAAACTGTCAGTGGATAAGAAAAGCTGATGACAGTGATGAGACGTTTTCGTGCATGCTGTCTAAATAAAGGCAGGAAATTGTAAATAAACTAAACATGCTATAAAATTGACAATATCACACTGTTATATTAACAATACAACTCAATATTGATCTGAACAAAAAGCACATGTAAGTACAAATTACATGACAGCCATTCACAGTTGGTTAATCTTCAAATCCACACTGTTATGTTTACCCGTAGCTTTGTCTTTCGGGCTGAGGACAGGTTCTGAAAAACATGTCTTAAAGTCATAATAGGAATCATGGATGGAAAATGTAAATCTACAGAAGAACAAATTCTTTAAGTCTTTACAGTGAATATATGTAAGCCACAAAGCCTTTGCGCTTTATCAAGCATATGGAAAATGTGGTTCTTTGCACAGAGTAACATGGGTGTGTTCCAGGGGCTTTGTGTGCAGTTTTTCTCCGGCAATCCGATAACCAGGTGTTTTGCTGAAAAATGAAAGCGATGACGGATTTTTGTGCATCTGAATAAACAATCTGCCTTGAGCTGACACCCACCTTGCTCAACGGACCGCAGCAGGTTATCATAGTGTTGAGTGGCTTTGCCGTAACTGTTCTCGGCCTGCAGGCGTTCATCAGCGCCGAAGATTTGAGAATCCTGACTGTCACGCATGAAGGCTTGATAGTGCTGCTCCAAGTTCTTGAGAACTAGTCGATATTCCTCGACTCTCAATGTCTTAAACTGCACAAAATTAGAAAATATATACATTATTTTACTACATACAATACTCCATTGCATTTAACATTCTGGCTGGTAACCAAAAGAGGTTCAAACCAAAAACCGTCTCACTAATAGTTAAATTGTTCTTCTTTCACTAACATCTTGAAAGTATCTAAACACCAAAAATGGGGCGTGTGCACATTACCATGTTGAAATTCCAGGAGCTGATAAGCTTGATATCTCTCATGAGGTACTGCCAGGACAGCAGACTTTTCATATCGACATGGAGTTTCTGCCACAGGACCATTAACCTCTGCTGACTCGCGTCCAAACTGAAGTTCAAAACCGAATCAAAGATAAAACAGCAGAACACATAGATCAAACGGGTTATATTGCAACCTCTGCCGTCAATCTTGCCAAACCACCATCTCATAAACAGAGATAAAAGGAATATGTGGAATTTGGTTGTACTGCCAGTCAAAAGAATGCAGGTTAAACAAGGTTATTCTTGAATGCTCTTATCTAGACTCACCTCGAACTCAAGTCGACGGCCTCTTTGTTGATGGGAGGGATAATGAAACAGATGGACGGTACTGTGGCTTCGTTTCCACTGGAGTTTCGCACTTTCCATTTGTATGGCTGCGAGTTGTTTGACAGAAAACATTCACTTCCTTTGTGCACGGTGATCTGGGATGAAAGATGGCAATTATAAAAATGTCATACAAAACTTTACTTATATAACCAATTTTTCAAAAGAGTTTGGTTCAATTTATTTTATTCCCCACGTACAAGAGCAAACACATGACAGAATGTTTCTGCTTTACCTCCATTTGTTTGAAGTCACAGACAGCTTGAATGGGTAATTTGCCCTTGATGGGATAAGCATTGTTCCTCGGTTTCAGCTGGATAATGGTCTTGGCTCTCCGGTTGAGACCCTCCAGGTGAGTCTTGAACTCGTTGAGCTGATCTTTCTCCTCCTGAAAACCGAGTGACAGATGGGCAACATACATGAGCTCTGTTCCAAAGATGTTTATCGCAATGCATTCTGGGATCTAATAAAAATACCCACCATTGCATCCTGTAGCAAATCCTCCAGCCGTGTGACTGTGATTGAACGGTCACACACATATTTCTTCTTCATCATGTCCTCCATCTTCTTCATCCTCTCTTCGGCATCTTTAACATCTGAGAAGAACTGTGGATTTGGAGAACAGGATAGATAGATCAAACAAACCAAGTCAAATAATGGGGTTGGCTGTCACTGACGGTTTTGAACTGCAAACACAACATGTTTAAAGCCGTGTTGATGGATGTACCTGGAAGTAAGCTGTGTTTTCTTTAAGATGAGTCTCAATGCAGCAGCACAGCTGAAGAATCCAGCTCCACTGAGTCTGAAGAGCTGCAGTAAAAGCCTAAAGAAAAACATCATAAACAAACGTTAATGCGTGTGCACGCTTTTGTGGCCCAAACTTCATTTCTAATACACATCTGCAAAGAATCTTCAGATTATTTCTGATAACAAGCAAAAGAAATAACAAGTAAATTACATTAGCTAGCAAGTTAAAAGTATGGCTCACAAGAGACCATATAAATTATATAAATATATATATAAATATTACCTCAATGGTTTTTTTGGCATGATGGTCCTCTTTCAGAAGTTTGTCTCCAGTCATCTGGACATTACTGACCCTCTTCTCTCTCTGTTCGAGATCTCGCATTAAACCCTTAAGCACAACACAGGATCACGAACATGTAACACTGAACCAAAAATTATAGCGCCATCCAGTGGCAATAGCATCACAGTTTGTTTTAGAGATTTGTTGAAACCATTTTTTACATTTCAAACATAGTTTGCATAGTGTACTATTAACAACAGGTAAAATTCAGAAGTGCATACTGAATAATTGTCTTTCTTGGTGGTCATGTTGGAGTTTCGGTCGCTCCAGTCGTAGTTCACTTCCTCCTCTTCTTTCTCGTTCAGCCACATCAGCTCTTTGGTTGCGGCCACAACAAAAGCGTGCAGCTGATCCAGACTGCGCAGACGAGCCTTGGAGGAGTTCTGAGGAAAACAATCACATGTATGTTTTAGTTTGCAAAGAAGTGATGTTTCGGTATTTAGGCCAGTTTGATTTACCAAGTAAATGCGTGATTGAAGAACATACCAGCAGCTTGCCGTACTGAAGGTCCAGTTTGCTCAAACATTCTCGATAGGCTGGCTTACTGACTGGAGTCAACTGATTCTGAGAAAAAAGAAAATCAAACATCAAATTTATTACATAAATAATTACAGAAACATGTATAACATACCTGCAAAATATATAGATTATGTATTTAGATATATTTTTTTGATATATGTTTATTCTGTGTTATCTGTATGCACCTAGGGTCTAAGAGTAATGCAGTTTCAATCCTCCATTTGTATGTACTGTACATGTGGCAGAATTGATGATAAAGCTGACTTTGACTTTAAACATATGCACTTTTACATACCTCATCAGCTCGTGCACGATCGATTTTGTATTTAAACTCCTCTATAGACTGATGGAGACCACGGTGGCTGCCGAGATGAGACTCAACAGACGGCAGATCTTCACCCCATTCTGCCCCATCGATGCGTCTCTGGTTCTCCTCCACCCAAGCAAGAAGATCCTGAATATACTTGAGGGTGACTTCATCTAGCTCGGGTCTTACGCGTTGAGGAGACTGCTGCAATGTTTGAACGTGAGACATCTTCGTCATGGACACTTGGGTCATGGGCACCTGTGATACCGTCACACCAGACTTCAGACGCAGATTATACTCGCTGCGCAGGTTCACCAGACGCTCATGGAGGCGGTAAACCCTGAAACGGGAGAAAAAAGAGTGATAAGTTAGGCTAAATGTGTCTTGTGCTTGAATACAATAATAAACACAATCATTTTCCAAAATACAAAAATACAATTTTTACGATATTTGCCTTAACATCTAAAAACTTTGTGCTACAAAAGAATTCACAGTACAACTGTTATATTGACCTTCTATACATCTGTTCTGCCTGTAGATGGCGCCCGTCTTTAAGCAATTGCACATCATTAAAAAGGTATCGGATCATATTTTCAGCCTTGTTCAGATCCGCCTCGATCTCAGACGCGTGCTGGATGGGTTTTCCTGCGCCCAGAAGACGTACATCCTGAAAAGTGAAGAAAGTTAATGGATTTCAAATGTTTTACATGTCAAGTTTCTTTAATCCAAATCAAAAGTGTGCGTGTCTCTCACCGTCTGTAACAGTGTTTCCACCTGGTTAAGCTGTTCCTCACACACACCCGACTCCATCTGCACCTTACTGACTATTCTCTGCAGACGCTCCAGCCTGAAAATATAACACAAAACCCTTCCACACTTCAGAATACATTCGAGTCCCTCCAAAAACTAAATCATTTTTTGTTTCTTGCGACAACATACACCCTCGTCCGTCGAAGCAGGTATTCCAATCCATGGCTGTCATTGAGAAAAGCCATGACTAATATTTCCAGTAATTCTAAATCTAAATCCAGAAGGTTTTTCGGAGTGAGACGCTCTGAATTTGATGGTTTTAGTAGGACAGCTGTAACTAAGCACTGACTCTGGGCAGCAGACCGTCTTGTGACAAAACTTTCTAAAAGTGACGCCTTGTTTGCTTTTACTTAGTACCATGACTAAAAAAAACATTTTCCAAAACAAATCTATTATTTCTTATATAATGTATAAAAAGTATAAAAAAAAGTCAGAGAAGGACTATTATTGTTCAATATCTCATAACAGCCTATTTTTATTTTATTGTATAATTTATTCTCTAAATGAAATCCGCATGGAATTCAGATTTAATTGATCTGGAAAGTCAGAGAGGATTTTAATTTTTTTTTGTAGAATTATGGCAACCTAGTAGAAATTACACAATTTAGATGTGAAGAAAAAGCAGCATCTCACCGTTCAAACTCTAAGCGCAGAAGTTTCTCTCGCTCCAGAATGGCCACGTGCAGACGACCCCACTCTTTTTCCACATCAATGGGGTGGTAACCAGGAGGAACCTTTATCTGACCCATCTGTACAGGACCCTGGTGCCAAACAAACCCATGTACAAACACAAAATCAAATCCTGGTATAGCATGTTAAGGAAACTCTGAATGTCATGTAAAACCCATAAGGTTTGTACTACATGCTTGTATGAAATTGTATTACCGCTGAAGTGAATTTAATTACCTCAAATGACTTGTAAATAAGCTTGGAGCGATTTTTGTCAGTCTCCTTTGCAGGCAGTTCGGTCTCCTTGAATTTCAGAAATTGACGCCAAAGAACCTTTAGAAGAGAAAGAAGAAGTTAATATTATGGTCACAGTCATTTTGTTTCATGAATTATCTAAATTAAATGAATAATGTATTGAGGGTCCATGAAACAGAAGACTAACCTCAATCTCCTCATAGCTGGTTGGGAACTTCCGCTCCTCAAACACGATGATGTGATGTCTGATCCACTGGAGTAACATGGTCACCAGCTCGTAATATTCCTGCCAGCGCAATTCCAACTCCTAAATCCATTACACAGAAGATATATGACTCTAACTATATCATACTGATGTGTTTTACATATTCTGAACAGGCTTATTAAGCCAATATAACAATATGAAATATATATTATTTTCACAAGTAAATGCACAGCACTATACATGCAGACTTATTCATGAAAGCAGTTATAAGTGTTTCTAAACTATTCAGGTGTTTCATTCAAACTACTCACATTGGCCTGAATTCCATCATGAACATCAGGAACTCTAGGCATAACATCATACAGAGAGGAGACATACGTGATGATGGACTTCTCATCTGGGTGTGGCACATCCACATCTGCAGAAGCAACCATCAGAATGTACATTTGATTATAAACAATATATAACTTCAGCAGGCTTAAGGAAATAAGTGATATTTATAAACATAAATTTTGTGAAGGATCTTTTTCCTTTACCTTCAGGATCCAGCAGGCGAGTGACGCCCAGGTCTCTTTCTGCTATGCTGAATGCCTGCTCCAGATTCTCCAGGTTGGTCTGTCTGTACACCTTACTCATGTCAATCAGATTCGGCCTAGCATCAAAAACAAGAAGAAACCAGTTATACACAATCCATATTATAGTTTCAGAGCTAGAAACTACAGTACAGGTTGTAATGGCAAGGATGTCTCTCAAAATGACATACTGTAGGCCTGTGTGCATGTTTAAACATAAAAATAAAATTACAAAATAATTTTCATAATAATGACTTCCCCTTGTACAAGTGTTTTCAAATGTTAAATGAATTCTTACTAGATTGTAACACGTATCCTACTGACAACCGACTACTGTTAATGAGCTCATTTATTATAGTAAAAACATTGTACTTACAGTGTTTAAAGAAACACTTTACACAAAAATAAAAATACCACAGGCATAGCTCTTTAAAACATCGTTTTCCTCTGATCTGATTTAAATACATAGCTGACATGCATGCTTGCGGATTTGGGGTCATATAATTTACTGCTTGTTGCTGGGCCAAACCTGGAGGCTATGCAAACCAGGTGATGTGCCAGAGCATGGGCAAGCAAAGACGAGATGGATCTCTCTTCAAAGAATTAAAAAAAAATTCTTATGTGACACCCACAATGCAAGACAACATGCAAAAAAAAAACAATTATAGGAATACAACATGCAAATTCGGGCCCCTGTAACCTTTTGCAGGCGACATCATTTTTATTATCTACAAGCATCGATTTGAGTTATTCATCGTTTACAAATATAGAAAATAAACTGAGAGATGCCAACAATTTCTGCACAACTTATAATAATTAGATAATACAAGCAGAAGAACCAGAAGGCAGCAAGAATTCATACAATTGATTGACTCTCTGGGTGAGCAGGTAGCACGGCTGGCCCCAGGGAACCTCCGTCTCTGAGACGAACACTTTCCTGTAAGAAAACCCGTCTTTACTTAGAGAGGAGAGCTTTTGCTCCATGCCGTGCTCGAGATCTTCGCTGTGGGATCCTCTGCTTGAGCAAGCTCCAGGGCTGATGGACTCCTGGCCTGAATCAAAGGAAACCTCTGACGGCACATCTTCACACAGCATGACCACCCGATCCTCAAAGTCGCTGACGGATCCATGGCTGGAGAGACTGCTACGACTCTTCCTGGAGCTGAACTTTTTCTTCTTCTTCAGACTAAACATTCTTTGTTTTGTAAGCGTGAATTTCCATACAGGTGAAGATGGATATTTTTCTATACAGCTTTCCAGATCACTCACGTCTGGTCTTCAGAGAAAAACTTTTCATCTTCTTATCAAGGGCTGAAAGTAACTCCACTGCACTCCACAGCATATCAAAGTCATGTATTACTCTTTAAAAAGTTGTTTTTCAGATTCTTTCAAGAGAAAGAAGTAAAAGCAAAGTGCTCTTCGTTTGCTTGAATCTCTTCTGAATGTTATTTTGGTGCCTGCGAGCGTCAGGTACACCCGAGTTATGCAGCTACATGCTGACTGATAAAAGCACGCCCTGTGGGTATCCTTTCAAAACTGAACCTGCTACGCCCACATTTCGGGATTCCTATTACCAATTTTTTGTAAGAGTACTTGAACTTAATCCTGAGAGATTCCACGTGAACTAAAGTAAATGCCGTTGTAATCGAGCTTTCATGACTGAGATTTTGTTTCCTTTGTTGTCCGCATGTTTGACTGCAAAGTATGCACATGAAGGTGTGAAGGTGTTAACGGGTCAGTCAACCTTAAGTGACGGCATGACAGGTCTTGTTTCTTGTCTAATACTTGGAGTTGGAGTATATAATTTATTGAAGGGGTCTGTGATTGACATCTCAAAAATGGAAGCAGGTTTGGACAAGAGCTCATAAATAAACTTGTCTGCTGAAATACTAATGCCAAGTTTTTCTCATTCCTCGGGTGCTGCTTTCAATAAGACAATTTGTAAGCTGACAAACACTTTTTGAGGCTTTTCCTCCACAAATCTGCATCTCCCACATGAGCAACACAGCCCAGCATGCCTTCTAACTGCAAAGCCATGGCTCCAAAAACATGCATTATACCTGTGTTTATGGATGATGGAGTTAAAGAGTTTGCCATCTCTCCAGCTGGTGGTGAAGTTATCACAGCGCAGGCCTTGGTAACCCTCCACCATGCGTTGAGACCACAACAACAGCTTTTCCTTGGCAGTCATATCATCTGACTGACCGGTGACCTGGACGTCAGAGATCTGGAGGAGAAAAGAAAGAGAGCAAATTGGACTTTGAGCTAATCGTAATAAAAATGTGCCACATTTATTGCGATAGTAACCATAGTATAACTGCGTTTCTTTCTAGTGAGAAATTTATAGATGTCGATTTACTTTTCTACCTATGGGTGTTTAACCGCCATACCCTTTGTTGATAACTGAGCAAGTTGCATAAAAATATGCAGTTAATGTCAATTTTTTATATAAATTCCTAGACTGGCAAACTGTAAAAGTTACTTTGCATAAAAGCATCTGCCAAATAAATACATTATAAGGTTTTAAATGTGCAATGTGTCCAAAAATGAACCTATCTACAGTATAACCTTCTGAGAAAATGACATCACATTTCATAATTTATGTCAGACAAAAAAGTCTACCTAAAATACCCTCTCTGTTGCCTAGATACTATGGGCAAACATTGTGGTTAGCGCTGATCATAAGATTATAATGAGAGGCTTGTTCAATTTTTAGTTTGCCATTTTGCATGCGTATGTTGTCCTGATGACTCATCGGCGAGAGTTCCCTTTGGGCACAAACCACTCAACGGTTAAAATCAGTTTTCCGCCCATTATAAAAGACCAGTTTTGTAGGGAAGTCTAGTGGGTCCAAAACTCAGAAATTGTATACTGCAGACGTTGAGAGATTATGGAAACACTTTCTCCACTCTTAGCCATAGCTTATTAAAAACCAGGAGAGATATTAGTTTCTTTCTAGGCAGGATCCTATCTATGCAACGTATACACATTTTTTGAGTAAGAAAATAAATTGATAGAACAACCTTTTAATTTAAATATAGATACTTGTATACATACACTAGCAGTCAAAAGTTTTGGGACAATTACTCACTTGTGTTCATATTTTTCCACATTTTAGAATAATAAACTCATCAAAAATATGAAATAAAACAAAGGGAACTATGGGAATTGTGTTGTAATAAAAAATTATGTTATATTTTATTGTATTCAGTTACCTTTCGACTAAAATTTGCAAAAATGTTTTCATGTAATTTTATCAAGCACCCTGAAATGCTTTTTAAACAATATTAAATTTTAAGTTACAATATTAAATATTAAAGCTTTTATCTATTCTGTGCTCCTATTGGCTGTTCTTGCTTAATTATTCAAAACATTTTTTATTAACGAAAATATTAGTTTTGTCAAGAAAAAACATGTATGTTTGGAAAATTATATTTTTGTCTACTAAACTAATTTCAGATATTTAAGTAAACACCTCAGATCAAAAGTTTTTTCCTAAATAATGAGAAAACTTTCGCTGAAGTGTCGCAAAACTTTTGACCGCTAGAGTATATACAGTTAATATAGCAGCATAATAAAAGAGGTCTTAACAAGGTTGCAAATATATTTCTATATAATAAATATGTGATCTCACATATAATATTTTGTAAAAACTCAATAACCTGAGATAGATTTTATAAGAATTTAAAGTGTTTTGGTGTGCATAACAATCTTGCTACTTTAACACAACAACTTTTACTGAAGTCTGTAATTTTTTTTAACACATAACACAACCGAAAAAGCGTGATTGGTCTCATGAGTCACCCAAGCATCATGCCAGTGTACCCACTTCCTCTTCCTCAGAGGAAGATGTGAGTCACCAACTGAAATTGGCATGGTGCCTGCCGAATAGAGGCTATTACAGTTTTTGAAGAAAAAAAAACCCAATCTGGCACAAAAAATGAGGAACACCACTTTCAGCCTTTCCATACTGAGACAATAAACGGTATAGCAGTTCAAAGATAACAGAATCTTGGCATAGAGCACAAACCCTTTGGGCCCTTCTTGTTGATTCTCTTCATTGTTTTGTTTAACATTCTTTATGTGAATGTCAATCAAATTCATGCACAATTTAACCCAAATGAAAAAACAGCAATAAACATTTCACAGCTATGCGGGTGTTATGCGGGTGTTTTGTGGGTGGCCTGATCCACCCCTTGACTCTTAAAATCCTTGATTTTGTACAAACTGTAATCCTTGCAAAAGTGGTTTTGTATGTGGTACATAAATGAAAATTGATCTCCTTTATCAGTGATGCCGGATGATACATTAAACCCGGCCACGAGTCTGAACAGACGCCTGTATTGTAGCAGCGATGCCATTACACCATGTAGAAACAAATAAAGGGATATGAAAATCTGTTCACGTGACGCAATACCAAAGTGAGTGTGAAAAAAACAAATAAAAGTGTTAGAGTAAGTGTGTAACAAACCTGAAAGTGAAGAATGATAGTCCATATCAGCCCGAGGGTAAGTTTCGGATTTCCATCTGCAATATCATCGTTTCTGATGTTTACCAGTTTCACCTACAATGCAATGAGGGTTGAATTATTATGAGAATCCTCAGTGAACTTTTAAAGGCCAAGGACACCTCCTTGACGGAGGAAGGACCCCTGCTATATAACATATCAAATATTTTTGGGGAGCTTGGTCTACAGTACCTGTCTGTGTTTGAGGAAATCCAGTGCGATCTGTACATTCTGTAGTTTGTGAAAGCGCATGCGGCCTTTCTCTCTGGGCTAAAAAAAAGTGGAAAGATAATGACGAGGATGAGTTATTAGAGAATTAGATGCAATACTTGAAAACATGAAACATGATAATAGGTGTGCTAAATGTTTTCTTTGTAACATCTTGCACATATTGTTTAAATGTTTCAAATATGTCAAGATTCAAGATTCAAGATTCAAAGAAGCTTTATTGGCATGATAAAATAAATCTTACATTGCCAAAGCACAGGAAAATTAAATATAAACATTCTTTACAATATATGTCATCATCATTTATTTACCCTAATGTTGTTCAAAACCTGTATGTGACACTTTCGTCTGTGGAACCCAAAAGAAGATATTTTGAGAAATGTTTCAGTGATTTATGTCCATACGATGGAAGTCAATGGGGCCCCAATTTTGTTTGGTTACTAGCATTCTTCAAAATATCTTTTTTGTTTTCAGCCAAGGAAGAAAGTCATACAGGTTTGAAGTGACATGATGACAAAATTTTCATTTCCCTTTAATTAAAGTGCACAAGAACTGATATACATCTACAGTCTAATATTTAATTGTCATCATTATACAAGATAATAACCTTTCTATTATTTTGAGATCCAAGGACAAGAGATTATGCAGCTTCTAAATGTATCTGAATGAATGGAAAGACGCCCACTGGACCAAAATGTGGACAAAATGCACCAGCATACAATAAGAACATGCAATGACATCTGTCAATCAGTCATCAAAACATTTAGCCAATCAAAACCTAAAGCTGTTCTGAGCCAGGACGGTATTGGCTTGCAGTGCATGATGTCACTTGGGTTTTCAATGAAGATGATACAAAGATCCCATGTTTGCAAACATGAGAAGACATGAAGTGCAACAAAAACAAATGGCAAAGACTAAACTACAGTACATACAGCACAATTCGTAAACATTCTTTATTTTTATGCAGACAAGTACCTAGTATATTTATCCTATTATTTTCCATATGAACTTAATCTCAAACAATGGGGTGTTGGTGGGTGTGGGGGGCAGGTCCAGCACTGTCCACAAGCAACATGACAAAGGAAGTGACATCATGCACGACACAGGTCCCCTGGCATTGACACATGCCACACCCCCCCGCCCTGGGAGGCGAGCCGAACGTTTTCAGACCCAACTCACCAACCGCGAGTTCCTGACACTGTCGCGCTCCCTCGGCTACCACAGCAAGAGCATCGCAAGAGAGGAGGCAAAGGCAAAGGGGTCAAGGTCAGGGCAGAGGTGAGCAAACAGGAAGTTGAAAAAGGAATGGTCAAGGGGGGTCAAACCGGTGCAGAGTTGAAACTGAGGCAGAAAATGTAAGATTGTTAATGTGTTAAAAGAGTGAGACGCAATGCAAAACAGAAACAGTCACAGTAGAAGTGCTCATTGGGACGGGAGGATGTGAGGGGACATTCGGAATCCTACAGGTAGACGTCTGTGAGTGTGGATTGCTCCACTGCTCATACAGACCTCAATGTCATGCTGCAAAAATCATTTTCTTAAGTCTTTATAAATAAATAATATAGATTAAAATATCTAAACATTCTTACAGACTTGTTTTAGTCCAAATGTGTAAGCTTTGATGCCATTTATATGCTAGTGTACTTCTACATCTATATGCTCGTAAAATTATTGTTTAGTAAAATTATTGTTTAGTAAAATTATAGTTATATAATGAAATATACTATAATATTAAAATATATTAAATAACAGACAAAAACCCAGATCAAGACAATGATATCTTGCAGTGCATGAGTCAACATAACCATTGCATGCTAAAAAAATTACAAAACACAAATTTAGAGGTGTTAACAAAATACAAATATCCAATCAGATGCCGATTTAAAAGGTCGGTTTAATGCACAAAACTATTAGATCTTTAAAACAAAAAGACACAGGAAGAGAAGGGGCTTATGTAAAAAAAAAAGCAGATCCAGATGGAGGGAGACTTAGCCTTGCAAAAGCAGAATATAGGATTGATGTTGGGAGGGTGTGGTACTAGGTTTTGAACGGGTTTGTGGATGGAAATTTAGATCCAAATCAGCACTGAAAGCCTTACCAGTGTCTCTCCAGACAACACCTCCAGCAGGGAGATGAGGCTGTGTCCATCTCTGAGATCTTCGTACAGGTCGGTGATGTGTCGCTGGGCCTGATGAAGAAATGAGAAGATCATGATTATTATAAATGATGAATATTAACTCTAAGTAAGAGACAAAAAACTGAAGTTAAAGAAACGTTTTTGGGTGAACTATGCCTTTAAGATGTTTCAACTCTCGGTGGGCAAACTTAAGGTCGCCTAGACAGACCTTTCTCATAGATAAAATACATATGACTCACTAAACAGTGTTTATACAACAAATAACTGATGTGTATACAAAATAAATACTGGAGCTTGCTGGTAGTGGCTGATGTTGTAAGTAAAAAAAAAAAAAATCTGCTCGCAGTTGAAAGAAAATCTAAAGGCTGAAACAGTGAACACACGCTGAGCATTAAAAGAAAAAGAAACGGAAAGGGGAGACAGGTCAGGTGTTGCACCTCATGCTTGGAAGGCAGGTAAGGGATGTGCTAGCTCTAATGTAAGCAAACTGGGTGCTTGTGAAACCCATGCAGGTAATAACATAAATCACTCTGCAAAGGTGTGATCACAGACACCACCTACCTCTGCCTTCCAGTGCTGACAGAGAAGAATGGAGAAAAGATGAGACATGGAGAGATAAAAAGGGACATATGAGAAACACGATGACAGTAAAGACAAGGCACACATATAGAAATGTTTTTGGGGGATTTGTATGTTTGGTGTGAATGTGTGCTTACTGAATTTTGGTTTATTTTGTTGAACAAATGAATCTTTTTATAGAAAATCATAAAAATGTAGAAAATCTTTTATTAAAATGTTTATTTTGCTGATAACAGAAATCACCAGCTCTAAATGTTTTTGCTAGAGATAAATTGTCAATAGATACATGGTGTCGTTTTTTTATCTATAACATTTTCCAAAACAATGAAGCAAATATTCCTATTTTGTTAAACCAAACCTTAACAAATTCTGTATATAGATCCTACATTAAAAAATCTTAATGTACCAGCCTCTTCATCAAGTTTTTCTCATTGTAAATATATATAATCAAATGCCCATGTGGCATAACTTCCATATTCCATAAACTGTTTTGTGATTGTAATTTAAAGCAACACAAGCCGGTACAAAGTCTAAAATAGCAGTAAACCATCACCAACACCACCATTTTGGCATTTCATTCCTAACTCTCTGGGCTTAAATTTAGTGGCGAGACAGAAAACGTTGGTGGCGTCCAGGTTTCCATCCCAAACCACTGCATCTAGATGAGAGGGATTTCCTTACAACCGACTAACAATCCACAGTAAAGTCTTTGAACAAACCCAACGCTTCCTCAGAGGAAAGAAAACAAGTCTGTGACAATTTAAGAACTAACAGTCATTATTATAAATTATATGATTTATATATATTTATACAGCCACATATACAGCCATTAATATCAAACCTTAAGTCTTTATATGCGCAAGTCGCTATTGTCATTGTTTTGCTGTGTAATATCTGCAAAGCACACTTGTTTTTGATATCCACACTTTCTTAAGTATTTTAATTGATTTTTAAAAAATAAAATAGGGGTTGGTATTTGAGATTGGCAGAAATGCTTATGGAAGCAATGCAGGACTGCGGGCGCCTGTAGGGCAGACGGGAAACACAAACGGTACCGTGAAAACGATCTGCTTCTTCAGGATATATAAAATGAGACCAGATGTTGATGACTCATGCTCACACACACAAACACACACTCATAAATAAACAAACAGCATCTTTCAGTAGTGTCGTGTACTGGGTGTGTATGGGATGATTATTCAACCATCATGATCTCAACTGCAGTAGCGATTACACACACACACTTGCCATATGTTTCTACATAAAGGTCACATAATAAAATGGAAACTTGACAAGATAGAACTAGCATCTATTCTTCCATCAACTTTGTCTCTTGCTGTTTTTTTCAACACACTTGGATCATTTTCATCCGTGTAATGCACCAACACAGGTGAGTTTAATGACAGACAAATGTTTTCTTTGACGTTTTAACACTCACTAAGTTTCCAGTTAAGCACCTGTTATTACTGTTTCAAGTTTGAGCACCAGTCATCTTCACAAAATGTCCTTCAGGTAATGCCTCAATTCAGTGTTACAGGGTCATTATATGGAAATGAACTAGAAATGATCAAGAGCAAATTATTTGGATTAGCTCCAATGAGCTAATAACTGGATGCCAAACCTGGCAGTTAATGCTATGTTTCATGTGTACATCTGGCGCGTCAGATGTTGTTTTGATAGCTTTGTGTCAAAACAATGAATGTGCATATGCACACGGCGATCCATACAGCAATTGTGCTTTGAATCGATTTAAAGATTTTCTGTCAGAGAGGCTGGCATGAGATACCTTCATAAGATGCTTGTTCACCCATTTTGTGAAGGTCTTTTTCTGCACCCGATCCCGTTCATCTGCAAGACACAAAAGTAACAAACCCATCAGTCAAACAGTTAAAATCAAAGAAACGTGGTGGAAAACAAATGAACTTGAACAATTGAAACTGACTTCTGACATGCAATATAGACAAACAGTTCCTTTCTTTTAGGCAATAGAGATCCATCTAGTACCTTTTGTGGTTTCACATTGAAAGGATTTTAGAGAAGCAAAGGCTTAGAGGCATTACTTTTGAATTTTTCATGTGACTTGTTTTATTCCCTTTGTGTATCATTTTAATGTTGTTTATATTATTTATGTCATTTAAGATGCTGTGTAGTTTTACTTGTTTTCAGCACTTTGGCCAGCTTTGCTATATCGAAATGTGCTATATAACTAAATGTAACTTATAGACATTACAAAATGTCAAGTCAAAAACATTTATACACTAAAAATATACTCAAAATAATGTTATGTAGAAGGCACAGCCAAAATCTGACATTTGGATGAGATAGACCTGATCCTTTAATCTTGAATCCATCATCAAGATGATCATATAATCAGATAAACATTTACAGCATTTGCCAACTTGCTTTAGGCTGCCAAAATATTCCAGAAGCAATGGTAAATACCCCAGTATATGTTTTGCAAAGAACAACTTATATCTAATTTGTTTCACAATGATGTTGTGTAATATTTCATGACTAATATAGGAGACTTATCAATCTTTCAAGTTGAAACTTTCATGTGAAAACTTTAATGTGAATGCACGCAAGATAAAACAAATATATAACAGATTAAAACGAACAAATATTTGTATATCTTTTGTCAGTGTCAGTTGTGATAAGGTCGATGTTGGAAAAATAGATAAGGTAATGCAGGATAAACTAGCTGTAACAAAACAACCTTGTTGTTGTTCTGTTGCGATGGCAACTATGCAGGTTGGCATCATTGTATCATTTCCTGTTTCTGCCACAAACCAATTCCTGTCAAAGTGTAACGTCTAGTCTATTTTAAATAAATAATGAACCAACCAAGCACGACTGAGAGATCTTATCTTACAGAAATCTGTTTACATACAGGCTGAAAATGTGTTGGAATGCTTGTTATCAATTTGATAACACCAAAAATTCACCAACAAGTTGAGACATGAAAAGGCAGGACAAAGTCTTGGGGCTGTTTGTAGTCAAGACCAGTAAACTGATCTGAGAACTGCACATTAAGTGTTCTTCCTTAGGCATGTGTGGTCAGCTGAAGGGTTGCACGGGTCAAAGGGCAAGTCAGACGGGCGCTTAAAATTCCAGAAGGAAAACTCAACACCGGTTCAAAGCCTCACAATGAAAAGGTAAAGCCATTGATCCTATCAGTATACCTGCACTGAAGCTTAGTTAATGTTCTATTGCACAGAAACCAGAGGTTTCACGCTCTGATGAACAAAAACACAAGATCAAAAGAAAGGGTATGTTTAAGATGCATACCACTGCATGTGAAAGCATAGCTTGAGGGAATGTTTTTTTACTGTATGGAGTTACACGTATGCAGTCTGCGAGCAAACCTTAAGATGTCAATATGAAGTATGGTTCAAAGTAAATCATAAGAGACTTCTTTTCCAACATGCCATGTGTGCACAGAGGACCACAACCCAGATTTGAGACCCGCCCTAAAATTGGCTCCGCCTTCTGGAGCCCCAAAACATTTTCAAATGCAACAGTTCAACTGGACATCAGATTTCTCGCTCATCATTGACTGAAAGGATTACAAGTACATTTCATATGTTCAAAGGTGAGGACCATTTTATGATGCCATATGATTTAACACAATTGCATTATGTTACAACTATTGAAAAAACAAGGAATCAGGAATGTGCATATTACAGAATCGCTGTTCTATTAAACATGGATAAATTATATTGAATAGCTAATAGCAAAGAAACACAGAAGTTCAGCTGTACCTTTTCTTTCATCCATCGCCCTGAGCATCCCCTGAAACTGATTCTCATCTGTAAAGACCAGATCACTGCCCACACTGTCGGTGGAGTAAGATCTGTATCCATGATAAACAGCCATCCCTGCACTTCTCTTCTAGCTCCGGTGCACACTTTTACACTTATACCGATCTGTTAAAGGCAGCACTCGTTCTTTTTGCCCGGACTGCTGTGTGTGAACGTAAGAGGGAAGATCCATGCAGTTGTGTGGGTGTGTCTCAAGCCTGCTCTAGTTGCCCTCCCTCTCTCACTTTTCTTCCCCTTACATTCTGTTCCTCTCTTTACCTCTTCCTTATTTTTCCACACTTCTTGCTAAATACCTGTCTGAAGGCTATAAATTTAAAGGATGCTTTTTTTTTTACAACCCGCTCCTTTTTCCAGGAGGGGTCTCTCATTTGAAAGTGCTTAGAATGCACAAAAAATACTTTTAAAGGGTTACATATAAACCATACAGCAACACGCTTACCAACACATCTTGCACAAGCACCCAAAGCCACACGTTTATTGCAGTGCTCTGGAAATAGCCCACCTCATACTTCTAAAAAGCTACAAAAGCGTGTTTTGACTTACGGTTACCACAGCAAAAAGCAAAACCACCGCCACGTGCATCTGCCCACCAACTTTCGTCTGCCCTTAAAATGTCACAAACCAACATTTTGTCTTAATTTAACCTTCTTCTACTGTATATAATATAAATATAGTCGAAAAAATTCTAAACCTATTTAATACATCTATATGAAGCAGGATTTTGGACCAATTGGATCTTACTTTGGGCGGGGCCAAACCATATCCATACTTGCTACAATCCAAGGAAAATGTATCATCAGGAAAATGTAGCACTTGGAAAAAAGACGTCAAGGGTATGTTTCCATCTGGGTATTCCATCTGTTTGGTAGGGGGGGTGTTCACCAACTGGGAAATCCCACTCATAAGGGAAAATATGACTAATTCCCATCATCACACAGAAGGCTCTTTGAGTTCCTTCATGTCTTGAAAAAGAAGCACATATTTTCAGCGTCTGGAGTCGCTGCTTTCGAGTTTTTGACTGATGCAGACACTTTAACCTGTTTAACAAAGACATTGTTTCATGCAGCCTGCCAAAGTCACCACAGACCGACAGAAATGAGGCGGAACACAAGGCAACCTCTGTCCACGTGCGGCGGCGATAAACGCTCGTCCTCGAGGCAGCATCTGAAACGAGTGTGAGTGACTACAAACAGATGCAAAGATTCAAAGACCCTCTGTATCTATTCGGTGACGAACAACAGAATCCTTGTATGAGCGAGACATCTTTATCTAGTCTTTCCAAAGTGTGTGCATGTGGACAAATGTGAGACTGCAGGAAAAAGTCATATCCCTGAGCGCATAGGTGACCTGCACATTTCATTTGGCCCTTAGAGACAATCCATCTCTCTATCTGGGAAAAAATGGCAGGCAGATCACAAGTAGGGATGGAGGATTCTTTGCATTGGAGTTTAAGGCTGTGGCCTGTTTGGGCTTGAGCTGAGAGACCTGCTGTAGTCACCCATCTTTACCGGAGCATCACTAACTACAATAATCCGAGCAGCATTACGCTGTAAACACTGAGCAAATATCCATGAACTTCCCAGCAAAACTACCTATTTGTGTAGCACAACTGTTTAAAAGGATTAAAAAGGAAATATTCGGTTTAAAAGGGGGTTACGCAAGATGCAAACTGAGCAGACAGACTGCAGCCGTAAATATTTTACAGTCATTTTAGAAATATTTGACAGCAAGCTGTCAGGTAAATTCCACAGACCTTATGTAAGACAACTACATATGAGGGAGATAGTAAAACAAGTATACGCATGTATTAATTACATGTATGTTTGGCAAAAAAAAAATGAGGAGGAGGAGGAAATAGGCATGGGTTTGATGTTTTTGCAAGTGGTGCCAGATACTGGAATTTAACTTCCTTTAGACTGTCCTCAGGGCAAACACAACAATAGTCCCAGATAAAGTTATTCCTTTCTATCCCAAATATTGCTAGAAGGGCATATCTTACATTTTTAAACCATTTTACACCATATATGCATATTTATAGATGCATACAGATTCTATATTTGTATTTTGCCAGCTATTAAAATATTAAAAGATGGAAATGTCTTTAGAATTGGATCACTGTCCCCATTTCCATCCCTGTTTCTAAGTACAGTTTGGCGAATCAAATTTTTCTCTACACAGCCATTAAATTTTAAAATGAATGTGATTTTTAAACAGATTACATATTATTTCATTCTTTATCTGCACTGGATGTCTCAAATCTACATCTTTCTTTGCAGTTACTTAAACCTACAAGGTCATTCGTGTAGTTGTAAGAGCATGCAGAAATGTGATATGACTGATGGGGTACAGTAAATTCTGGATTTTTTTGCAGCTCCAAACTGTCAATCTTACATTCCAGCTCTCCTCAAACCTATTATAAACACTCAGGCAGTAACTCATCCTGTTCATATTAATGGGACATTGTCACGACTCCTTGACTCGGTTTGGAGAAACATGAGTGTGAGTAAGATATATTACAGTCTTTCATCTTTTGGGTGAACTGTCCCTTTAAGGCCCTGCATACCAGATGGGCAGTAAAACTTTACACCGATGACCCCTCCTCTTACATTCAGACTAGAGAGAACATGTGCTAGTAAATTTATAAACAAGGCTCGAACGACAGGAAAACAAGAGTTGACCTTCTGTTCTGCACTTTCTCACACAGACACACGTAAACGGCACTTATATATGATGCAGAAATTGTATTAGTTTGGAAAACATAGTTATAACTCAAACTTCAATTTCCAGATAACAGAGCCGAATTATTTTATTATACAAACAAAGATATTTAAGGATGAGATAAAATAAAATGGAGATGTCTCCCCCTTGTGGACATTATTCCACTGTGGCAAACTGTAGGGAGTGATTAATCATCCAGGGATCAAAATTTAGACATAACTGTTATCAAAGCACACTGATGTTCTCACAGCTGGATCAGATCATAGCGGTTGTGTCCAAACTCAGTGTGGAAAAAAACAGATGACTGGTTGCTGGGACAACAAAACCAAATATACAGAAGCTGTGAGTTAGAGTCACTGCGGTTTTGGTCCAGCGTGCTTTTCCAAAAGGGGGAAATGCTAAAAATGGCCTTTTCTGAATTACATTATTCCTCTAACAATACACATATGTGTTTAATTACAGGAACAAGTTATATATAATATTTAGATATGACAAAGAATATTACAGTAGTAACACTAAATAGTTCCTATAGTAGGCTACATCTTGTTGAACCGATAAAAACTTGTGTCGCTACTTTAAAATCTCTTTCAAGCCCCTGATACAATTAAAAGCATGTTTGTAACTAATCCTAATGTCTTCTGTCAAAGCGCCAACGTGCCAGTGTGCTCCGAGCACTAAAGCAAGAGAAACAACATTAAGATCTTCAAAAACACCCTTCGCTACGGGCTAAATCACACAGTTCTGTCGTATGAGAAAAAACGGACACTCCAAGACTAAATCCTGCTCCTCACTCCATGTAACTCGCTCTCCAACATGCTTTTTGAGTAATGACTTGCCTAAAGCCGAATCACAGAATCATACTGATTGTATGATACTGCTTTATTATTACAAAGAGGCAATAGATATGCATATCTATAATATATTTCCATAGCAGGGCGAACTTAGACTTAAACTTTTTGACTTAAAATGTGGACCTGAACCTCCTTATACTCGGGGGAAATATTAAGTCAGTGGTTCGTGTAAACTACTAGCCTACAAAGGTTCTGCACCATGAACAAAATTGTTCACTATTATTCATTCAGTATATCATTATAAATTAAATGTTAGAAAATTATGTTTTAAATTGCTGTTTTCTATGAACAAACAGAATGTCACGCAGAACACTGTTGTCCTTGCTTGAAACGTCACGTCATCCACACATTTAATGAAGTTTTTGTGTACATAGTGACTCAATATGTACGCCTGCTATCAGCACAATGCATCAAACGTAACATCAGTATCCACGGTAACACCAAAGGTGTCTATGGCACTGGCACAAAACTGGTTAACATTACACCCCCCAACACACACACACACACACACACACACACACACACACACACACGGGCGCGCAGCCCGCGCGCGCGCACACAGTTATCGCCCCCCTCGACTGAACTCCTCCTATTCGCCCGCATCATTACAGTAAATATCAATGCGCTCATCCATCACGTACCTGCGCAACACATGCGGCTGTATAAATGCGGTCCAACTTCGCCGCATCTCATCTCGTGGATGTAGTTCCCACGGCCGTAAATCACATCCAGGCTGAATATAGCGAGACACGGCGCAGCTGCCGCGGACGCGTCACCCGCTCCGGCCATGATCGCAAAAAATCAGTTGCGCTCCGTTCTGCGGTTCAAGTTCAGTTCCTCAAACTCTCTTTCATCCGCACACGTGTGGATTCATTTGTTTTGGGACTGCACGACATTAGAGAGAATATAAAGGGGCGTCTCAAAGGAAAGCATTGAAAAGCTTTACCTCAATACTAGCCCAACCCATCGCGATTTGTTTGAAGCCGCGCTCCCTCTCCACTGCTCGAGCTCCGGGACAAACTCAACTCCCGGACCGCCGTTGAAATGTGATGCCTCACGAAAAACGGGTCTGTTGTCGTTTAAGCTTTAATATGCTGTGTAGTGGAGCAACAGTTTGTAATTTTTTTCGTCACTGCACAGAGAGAGAGAGACATAAACTAGGGCTTGTTAGAAGCGCATGTTAAAGCGCAGTCGCAAAAGCAATACAAAACAGACGTACGGTTAGACTGTTTATTCTTTACACAGTTGTAGTTTTTTATAACTGAGCATTCATAAGACACGTCTTTTTCTTGAAGACAAAGCACGTGATACTGTGCGCATTGTTTATAGTTATTGCTCAGAGGCAACAGGTGTCATGTCATAAATCTACAGAAGAAACGTACAGATCTGTAACAGACAGTAGAGGTGGCACAACAATAAAACAGTTTAACCTGAACCTATGAACCTAATTCGAAAACCTTTAAGATAATAGTGATGTTTACTTAGTTATGCATTGTGAAAAACACACATAAGCTCCACCGTTTTTAATGTAGCTTATTTTTCATATACAACTGGTGTTTGTATGTGACTTTCATGTTCAAAGACTCTTTGCAGAGCAGGTAACTCAATATCTGAATGGTGATTCGAACAAAGGCGCACAGGTGAGACACGGTGACCTGGTAATAAAGTTGTGAGCTTATAAAGTAGATACAAAACCCACACAGTTGTGAGCATTACACATGCATGCTTACAACTACACCCTGTGACAGCATTCACAATGCACCTAGCATTTGATCTCATTTCAGATCTTTTACGACATTTCATTCTATTGGCATGCTCACTCAGACAAGGTATTGAGGATCTATTTTCTGTAAAGCTGCTCTGAAAGAATATGTATTGTGAACTGAACTGAACTTGACTCGACTTGACAAGGAAATGAATGACACGAAACCCTGCAATTTATGAATACATATTTTCTTTGTAAACAACAAACATTTCATGCTCATGTTTTGAAAGTTGTAAAAATGATTTTGTAACAAAACTCTGATAACTAGATGCAAAAGTTAGTTTAATTGGGTAACAAAAGTGACTTAAATCCAAAAGCTTTCATAATTCTTGGTGGAGGTCAGTTTTATGTGGCATCTGTGAGTCACTCAACATAAGAATTCAATTTGAGGGAATTTACGCATTCAGGAAATCTGACTCACTCGCTCTGAATCTGCATCTGGACCACATGGTTTGATTTGGAGATCCTGTGGTTATGTGTATGGAACAAGTAAGCCCCACTTTTACAGCAGTACAGGAAAGACTGTAATTCGTATTTCGCATCTCAAACATCCATTACTGCAGTTAAAACTCCAGCATTTCTGTTGTTGTACTGTGCATTCAAAAACGAAACAAACAATTATCTAATTGTATGTATATGATTATCTGGGGAGCTACGTGGCAATTCAACCATAAATAAAACATGTTTATATGAAGAGGAGGCTGTAATCTTTCATCAGATGTCATGGGAACTCTCTAAAATTAGTATTAAACTTCTCTCGAAGTTATTTAAAAAAACACTTATAATAAAACATAAGTATTATAAAAATGTAAACAAAAGGTTAAGCTACCATTAAAACATTACACTCAAGATATATTTACTCAGTGATCATATGAGCACACATGAAATGGCCGACATGCTTCAAAGCACCCGGAGTCGAGACCTCAGTGTGTACAACTTGCTGGTATGGTGGCGTGTGTTTTGGTGGTATCCAGGATACGCACATCACTCATAGCGTTCGGTGAACCATCGTGGCTTGGTGTGCTCTGCAGAGGAAGAGCGTTCTTAATTTAAACTAGATCTGGTGCACTCCCAACACAACACCCCCTTGAACCTGCCAAGACTGACATCAAATGCAATCTAACGCAATGGGCCCGTGCCCTCCGAACACGGCAAATGAACGACCTTCGAGATCAAACAGACGTCAGTCGACCTCATTTCAACTGGCGTGCCACAGAATCTCTTAAAACTGACACAACCTTTCGGGTATCAGCTGTGAACGCAACATTTCTTTTTTACAATCATACATTACAAGTAGAATAAGTACCTGTAAGAGAAATAAACCTATAGCTATATTGCCGATATGGCCTACAGCCTCTGATTGTGGATGCAGACGGCAAACTGGAGTTTCAGGCTTGGCTTATCTATCATTGATGATGCCACATGAACATGCAAAGCTTGTGAAAGCTGCCCAGGTATCTCAGAGCAACAAAACCTGTCCTCCAGCCTAACAGCCATCATTTACCAGTCAAACGAGCACTGATACACATCCAGCACCCAGACGCCCCGCCCAGCAGATTAACATTAGCAACAGAATGAACGAAGAATGATTTATAATGAAAATATATAATGCAAACTTCACAAATGTGTAAGCCAGGTGCCGTTTTATTAGCATTTGTCCTGTTTTACATGTTAACATGTTTTTCACTGCTTTAATAAAGTTGTTTCTTATCTGGTGAATATTTGTATATGTTGAATGGATGGATGGATGGATTTGACTTCCATGGCTGAACAGAACAGCAGCCAATAAAACATTAAACACTAATAAAAGGGAAGTTCCCCAAAGCAAAAAGGATGTAGTTAGTTTAATGTAAAGGTTTTCGTTATAATGCAAATAAGATGGCACACAATTAAAACAACAGCAACAAAACACCTGCCATGTAAATCGAGGCTTCGCGCATTATGTCGAGGACAGGCATTCAAAAGTTGAAAAGATGTTTGTCTAAAGTGACAATAACCAAAGCCACACCTCTGGACCCTGGTCACCTTTCCACACCTTTTCATTTAAACTGACTCACAGATAGCCAAGGTCTTTTGAAGGTTGACTTTAGGGTGTGGTCTTTGCCTTCATACCAACTGAAAAATGTCCCTGTAGCTTTCACAGGTTCACAAGAAAATAACATCTTTCTGACACGTATTATACCCGAGGCTAACTTTGTTAAACAACTGAAACCAGGTGGCCCCTCTAGACACTAAGAATAATAATTTTCATTCTCAACATTCCAGTCTTGAAGCTAGAAACACAACTGTCTATCAGTTAAATCTGTAGCGAGACATCACACATTTATACAAATAATGACAAGTGCATTTTCCCAGATTAAACAAAAAAAGAAAATACTTCAGGTACTACAATTCATCTCAAACAAAAACGTTTCAATGGATGAACCATCCACCACAGACAGCTGCATGTATCTGCACAACGTCATTCTGTGACGTCCAGAACCTAAAGGGTTAACCCCCCAGTTTCAACACACCAGTAAAAAAAAAGAGAGAGAGGTGGAGAGATGGAAATCGAGGGTGTGCGACACATGTGTACAGAGAGAGCAAGAGCACGTCGGAGATACTATCAGATACGGAGTCCGATACTACTACGTAACACCACGACTATTTTCTAACTTATATTTAAAACATTTTTAATCTTACCTTCACTGACTTTCCTCTTTTTCTGCATCCATTTCCAAACAGCTATCAAAGTGACCACATGCCCCACAACCACCAGGGTCGGGAACACGGTTCCAGGAGGGTTTGCCGGCATCGGGATCGCGTTTGTCAGCACGAGCTCCGCGCACCGGAGCAAAGCTTGAGGTGAAAGGTGAGGGAGCTAGAGAGGAGGGGGGAAGGAGCTGGGGGGGCAAAGTGGGGTCGTCTCCGGGCTATTAATGTACCCGTCAACCAAGTTTCTCCCAGCTACGCGAGTTCTGTGAGAGAAAGCCACCCCCCTCCTTGTCCTTTTTTTATTTTTTTTCCTCTCTCGCTCTCTGTTCGTGACTCGGTGAGCTGGTAAAAGCCACTGCGCTTCCTCCAACTCCCGCCCTCCTTTCTCAACTACTCTCGCTTTAACCAATAGTTCCTGCGTTCTTATTGTTTACGTCCTCCCTCTCAAGCACGTTCACTCTCTTCTTTTCTGTCTCTGCAGTTTTATGATGCAGAAGAGATTATGTTTCTGCAGTTGTCCCTTTAAAATCGACTGCAGGAGGGTTTTTTCTGTAGCGGACTGTAGCCGCTCTAGATCGTCTGACTCAAGTTAATAATACATGAGTAAGGTTTGTTTTGGGAGTGTACACACACACACACACATGCACACACACGCACGCACACACACACACACACACACACACACACACACGTACTCGCCCTAAGCGCTCGATAAGAGTCTGGGTCTACCATAATATTACATAACTTTTGTACTAAGGGTTTTTATTTTTGCAATTAAAAAGCAAACATTTATACCGACTATATTTCGTCTAGTTTACTGGAATTGTATAAAGCTAATTGCAGTGTTTGTGTTTTTATAACGTTGTTATGTAACTGCAGTTCACTTTCAACAGATAATTCCTTCCATATGGTCTCAGCTTCAGCCGCATGCTGTAACTTTCCAAAAGCTCGACGCCGCATGCATGAGCTCTCACTTCTACACAGCGGTAACAACAAGACTGACTTGACAGCTGTTTTACACGTCTTGCCACAGAGAAAAGTTAATACAACAGTTAATCCTCTGCAGAAAGGAGCGGTTTCACTTAAGGAACATAAATTCTATTAAAAAAGATCATAAAATGCTAATAATCCTGATAATTGTAAAACTGCAGCACAGTTATTATTTTTAACTGGGTATTTCTGTACCAAAAAAAATGGCGTGCAGAGGCAAATTGAATATATTACAGAACGTTATGCATGTTTCCAAACAAACAATTCATGGCACACCTCAAAATCCTATAAAAGCGAACACACACCCACACCACGCTGCCCTATACATAATCAAATAAAAGCAGATGCAAGACAACGGTTTAAAGGGATATTTCACCTAAAAATGACAATTCTGTCATTGCAAACGGGTTCTTTTTTCTGCAGAACACAATAGAAGATATTTCTAGGAACCTTGCCTTCCATTGTATGAACACAAAAACACTGAGACATTTCTCAAAATATCTTCTTTTGTGTTCAACAGAAGAAAGAGTCGTATACAGGTTTTAAACCACATGAGTGTGAAAAACTGATAATAATAACTGATAATAAGTTTTATTTTTGGTCGAGCTATCCTTTTAAGCATGACACTGCTAACATCACCTTTAAAACAATGTCAATGACAACCACCACTCAGTTGAGTCCCTACAACAGTTCTGGATTTATAAAGAACACACACTCTATCGGTTCATGCCAGGCAAATGAAAGAAATCTAACACCACATCAGCCATGTGACCCAGGGAGCGGTGGTTGAACTACAGTCGAATGAAGACGCCGCAAATAGACCAGGCGACATATCAAACGGGACTCATGCTATGCATAGATGGGACGACGGAAGAGTTTAAAAGTAGAAGAGAATCCAGAAAGGGTATGTGGGAATGCGGTTACCCTGTGACACTATCACGCACTGCTGGGGGTCGTAAAAACGTGTAACACACGACCTTCCAGAATTAAACTTAGAGGTTGCCGGGAAGAAAGGCGCATCAGGTGATAGTCATCTTGCAAAGCTATATACAAAGTGATGTGTGAATCTGCCACACCCATGTGCTAGCTTGCCGTATCTATGCTGGTTTACATATTATGGAAACTGTGGACTTAAAGATCCAAAATGGCGTCCTATATCGGCCATTCTCTCTGACCTCACTTCCTCTGAGTGTGGTTCATATTCACCTGCCATCCATGTCTATGATGTAGAGACGTTTACATGCATTACGTTTATTACAAACAGTACACTTGGAAAATCTACAGCCATATTAATTCACTATGAAGAAAGGAATTCTGTGTTATTAAAAAAGCAAATAGAACAGGTCATGAAAGACTTCTCCTGCATTTCCAGTACAGCCCTTTTAACAAGCTTTTTAATACAGCCCACAAAAATTATTCCACCTACCGTGAATGTTGGGTTGAGGTTGTTTGCGACAACAGCAGCAACAAAGGTCCATGTTGAATAAAATCGGCCTTTCTCAAGTAAAACACTGACAGCAACTGCCAATGCAGAACATCTGACCTCAAGACATTGTATGCTGCTTACGTCCAGAGGGGCGTACAGAATTCAACAGCGTGAAAAAAATCGAGCAAAAAACGTGGAAGGAAATAGGGAGGGAGAACAAGAAAAAAAACACACTCTGGTTTTTATTCGAACCAAATGTTTTCCATTGTGGAAACGGCGTCCCTGGAGTGATGCGAACTTCATTACACTTAACTATATAAACATGATGAATTCATTCATTTAAGTTTTGCTTTATGGAAAAAGATATAGAAAAGACTACAGCACAAGACATCCTATATAACAAAGATCTCATTGTGTAGAAGCAGTGGGAAGTCCCTAAAATAGCTCGAATTAGAAATGAAAAGGACCTCAAGTACTGGGTTTGCTAATCTGGACTGCCAGAAAGTTTCAATTCAAGTCTGCTGGAGTTTTTAAAAGTCTTTTAGATTTAGCAAAAAAACCTCTGCCCCCTATAGGGACCAGTAAAGTTAACCAAGAATACTTGCCAAAAAGAAAAACAGATGCTGTTTTTAAGATCTCTAACAACATAAAACTGTAATTGGATTTTACTAGATGACTGACATCTGGTAACAACCAATCAAGAAGCTCCCCATCAACCACACCCTTCAGGAAAAGATTTAACCACCTGATATAAAAATAAGATGCCAAATCAGACTATAATAAATCAAGTCAGATGTGTTTAGCTTAAAGGGTAAATATTCATTATTAAATGTAGTAGCTCTATGTCAACAAAAAAAATTAAAAGACATAAATCAGACTGGATTATTGTTTCTGCATGTGCAGAAATCAAAAGGTGCCTACCTTGGCCCTGCTGAATCAAATCCTCCATAAAGCATCTACCATCATCAAAGTCCATTATGTCTTGTTTAAAGCAATATAAATCTGATTCACCAAACTTTACAGATCAGCACACTTTTCCTTTAGTCTGACTGGCCTGCCTTGTCTTTATTTTATTCTGCACGCTGCACGCTAAACTGGAAATACAGTTTTGGGTAAGACTGAGTTGGCAACATCTTACAGTGAAAGTCAAGACTACGGAAGCGAGCACATTTCTGCCCATTTCAAAAATAGGAGAGGGGAAAAAATGAACAGATGCTAATTGGTCTCAGATCTACAGCTTCTGCTGTGTCATTTACCAGCCTGGGAACGGAAACTTTTGAAGCAAAGAATGAACGGTTTGTTTAAAAATAGTCGGCTTTCACCACCCGTGACTGGCAAGGCACCTGGAAAAGGTTTGTCTTATTTTCAAAATGTTTCTGGAGATATCTATCAACAGTAGGTGGCAGCATAGAGCCAAGCAGCTGTTCATGTGCTGTTAGATGGGGTGCAGACTGGGTCCTGCACCACGACCCATGACCTCTATGTATTAACCAAGCTGCCAAGACATTGTTGCCTGTTTTTTTTTAGACAGTTTTAAAACACAAAAGCAAGTTCTAAAGAACAAAGAAATAACACAGAAATAATAAAATAGTAATGAAAAGACATTCTTTAAGAAAAGCAACAGGCCAAATCTAACAAACGTTTATAAAAGAACAAAGCTTTCCAAAACTGTTTCTGGCCTTTTCCAGTGTAGTATTCCAAAAATGCAGAATAATTCACTGTGGCAAACAGGGTGTGAGACTCTTGGTATTTACACCCTACATAACTATGTGCTTATGAATCTGTGTACGAATCATCAGAATGAAGGAAAAAGTGAACAATCCTGCAGAAGATGTTAAAGGGCATGGAAAGACACACATTATAGCACACAGTGGTCTTTGCTCTTAAAATCTAAAAAGTTGGGGCTCTGGAATACGAACCCCCAGCTTCCTGCTGTGACACCATCGCCTAAACAAAACTCATCATTCCAGATAAAAGGCTAGAAGAAGCTTTGCGATATATGTATATATTAAATATATATACTTTTTAAGTACGTTATTCAACTATTATATTATCACCTCTAAGTGGGTTTATCTTATCTAATATGTATTGAGAATACCCACCATCACACCCTTATAAAACAAGGAACCAAAACACTTCGGACACACCCTTCCCAAAGTGCAATAGTACTGGAGTCTGCGTAGCCAACTCAACATGACAACAAGTTCTTGTGTTCTGCATACATATAACATTTAAAGATTTGTATTATCAAAGCTCATAAATCAAATATAGTCTCACTTTTAACTTCACTACCTTTTGACATTAAATACAGATATAAACACACGCAATCCATGTGCAGTATCAGACATGGGAGGAGTTGGGTAAAACATTTCAACAGGGTTTTTCCACAGCGGTGCCAGGACCAAACAATTATCTCGACTGGACAGTCTGATCAGGCCCATGGGGAACCACAGCCTCATAGTCAATTGTGAAAAAAAACAAGAGGGTTAGTGTGTACAGTCAAGCAGTGAGATTAGATATCTAGGTGCCAGCAAAGGTTGTATGGAGGTGTTTTGAAAGAAGAATACCTCACAAAACATGTTTACAATAAAAACTTTAAGTATGTACTACCCACGTTAAATGACCTCTTGTAATGGTGATTCTTTGTTGCATTTGATGCTTTGTTTCAGAGGCGCCAAGTAATTTTCCAGAAAGGGTAATGTATTTATGAAACAAATGGAAGCTCTATAACAATCAATCTCTCATCATATTACCTGAAGAAAAGAAGCTTAACATCTCAACACCAGCATTGATTCATAATGCAGGGTTTGAAAAAAAATCAACATCATATTATATCAATATTAGTTAGAATTCATTATTTGTCATAAAGGATCACTTAGTGAAAGGTAAATGATGCATGAAGACCCCCTTTTCATTTTATTACCCTTTAGCAGTCGCTATGATACTGTACACACATAACACCATCACACACACACTGATGGCAAATCCAGCTGCTGGTCTCTCTCTCTAAGGCCGATACAGACAATCATGTCTATGTTTGTAGTGTCTAGCAATATACTGTATATAAGTTCTGACTCCATATGAGTGGAAAGTTCAACGGTTTGCAAATTACACAACAGTCTAAGTTGATCCAAACAACGTCACACCATAACTTTCATATTTACAGTTTAGATTTGCGCCTCAATGGTAGCGGAATATTGTATATCAAAAACTGACAGCCATTGGCTATGTTTATGGAGTAAGGATAAGTGATCATACTGTAAAAGTAAAACGCACACTGCCACCTGGAGCTCACTGTTTGATATTGTTTCAATGATTTAAATCACTTAAATCGCAAAATGAAATAAACATAGACGGCCAGATCGTTCATCACACAAGTATGACGGCAATACATTTGAGAGACTTGTGATTTCAACACAATTTGAAAGTTGTTTGGGACACATTGCTGGCTCAATCTGTATCTCATAAACTCTAGTTTCTCCACACGGTCTCTAATCATTTTCACGCCTGACTTTAAACATCAGATTAGGTTTATGCAAAATATACAAATATAGGTAATATATGGGTATCTCAATTTAGAATGTGTATTAGCCACAGACAACATGCTTGATCAAACTTTAAAACCAGCAAAATTTACCAGTTTAAGAGTTTAACCAGAAAAACGGTTAACCAGTATGACCACTTCGGTCAGCCAGCTTTATAAGAAACACCATGTGTTGGACAAGAACAGAAAATCAATTTATGCTAGTTTAATCTGGTATTAATGTTTCCGCATGAACAAGGCTGGACATTTGGACTACTTTTCCTCTTATTTCACCTCTCAGATTCGGTTCTTTAGAAATTCTGAAAAACTATTTAGAATTTTTATAAATCTATTGAAAACAGTCAAAGTTCTTCTCACAAGCCAAGCCACAAGTAGTACGCAGCCCATCTGTAAGTCATTGCCTGATGCTGAAACTGATTTATGGCGAACCTGGGTAAACAAAAGCCTTGTGTAGTCTGAACCCCCAAAGCATAAGAGCTTAAATCACTCAACCACATTCATCTCATCCATCCAAACCAGTAAAAAATGATTAAACGCAGATATTCACACAAATAAAAACCAAACGTCAATGCCAAAGGGTGACAAAATACCATTTACCAACTTAGAAGTTTCAAAGCAAAGATAAATTAAGTGAGCGAAATCACACAAACATGCATTTGTGCATCTCTGGGATGACGTCTCCATCATGGAGATAATGTCAGATAGAGCAGGGCAGTTCATAAAACAAACTGCATGAAAGGAGCTCATTCAAAGCCCTGGCAGATAAATTGTTCCTAAAACTCCCGTTTTCCTCCACGCTGGCTCTTCTCACGCATTCCTACATTTGGTTTATGGGGTGGAATTTATTGCACATGCTTGGTCTCCAAGCCGTTCAACACACCCCCCTGCACTTTGACATTATGGGCAGTGGGAAAGAACACGTGTATTGTCTCCGTCTCCCACACACACAACGGAAGACATACACAAGATACATGTGCAAAACTGTACAGACATTTGGACTAAATATGTGACCCTGGACAACAAAAACAATTTTTACATCATCATAAAAGCTTTCCATTAATGTATGGTTTGTTAGGATATGACAATATTTGGTCGATTATTTGAAAATAAGGAATCTGAGGGTGCAAAAAATCAAAATACTGAGAAAAAAAAATACTGAGGGTACCGATGCTATCCTTAGCATAGCATATTACTGACAAAAATAAAGTTTTTATATATTTACGGTAGGAAATTTACTAAATATATACAACGTATTTTTGGCTATTACTACAAAATGTTCCAATTCCACTTAAAACTGGTTTTGTGGTCCAGGGTCACATTTGCGAAACAAACTATGTAAGAATGGAGTTATGAATGCAAAATGTTACACACGTGCAATTTTCAGTCACAAGCAAACTGTTTCTTTAAAATGAAGAATTCTAAGTGTGAATCATTACACAAGATATGAAACATATTGAGCAAAGTGGAAAACAAACTGGCTATTCATCATATTCACTCGCGTACGCAACATAACCGAAGAATTTCATAAATTGAAAGTATGCTACTTTATACACCCTACAGCAATTATCTAATATTAATACATCAGAACTTGACATGTTACTGACACCAATCCTGGATGCTGATTGGTCAATACAGCCAAATACACAACACAGTAAAATCTACGACAGAAAACACAATTTTATTACTGAATAGCAACCATAGTGAATTGTTCTTATGTCAGGCACTATATCTATCTTCTATATCCTAATACATATTCTTTGTAATCCCTATATTTATAATATATTACATCCACTGCTTATTTAAAATAGTAAAATATACCAGTCTAAACAGTTGCAAAATCATTTCAGCCGAGGAGAGTGTTATACCGCTGATAGAAACATAATAGAATACAAGCAGGGCCAGGAAGAGAGCCATGGCAACAGGAGAGGATACAGGAAAGAACAATGAATGAGTAATTAGCCGAATGGCCTCATGAGACGATCACACTTTATGGACACGAGCGAGTGAGTCAGCAGTCTGATCGCCTGCTGGGTGCGGTCGACAATGATCTACTGTTACCACAGCAACTTCAAAAAAGGAATGGAGACAGTGATGCCCAGAACAGGCGCCAAAGCCAAACGTGGCATGGTCATTAGCAATAAATAAAAACAAAAGTAGTCAGAAACAGATTAAGTTAGACTTATTCCTGGAAAAGGCACTTCTCTGTTTTACTTCATGCATTTTCAGAATGTTTGTCTAAATAGAAAACAGAATAGAAAGCACTAAATAAAACTCGCTGGATCTAAATGATTCCATACGAGAAAGTATCCAGACAGCTTACTAAGAACGGTTTTCTAATAACAGTTTAATGTACTAGTTAGAGGTCGACTGATGGATTTGCACATAATGTTACAGTAACTAAGGTGGGAAAAGTAATAATAAAAATACAAAGCAATATAATCATATTATATGATATAATAATATAATATAATATAATATAAAATACTTGTATACAAAATAATTTTATAATTGTGAATTGTATGTAAACTATTCCTAACTGTGTTAATTTTCACTGTAAATAAAGACGTGATTGTAAAGCGGTTTTTGAGAATGAAGCTGTTATAACATTACAGGTGCCACTCCCAAAGTCAAAATGGGAATAACGGGATTACATTACGGAATTACTCGCGCTTAAAGATCTCTTCAAGAAAACTCAATACCACTGAGGTGAATGACCTCAGTATACCAGGAACTTTGATGGTAACAGGACTCTAGAATCATTAATAGGCCATTTGGGTATGTGAATGTCTCAGGGTGTCTGTATACTTCTTGCACACTCCCACCAAAACCTCCTGGCACCAGAAATCCTAGCAGTACACTACCAGATCTCTCAGAGGCACGTAAAACCATGTGTCCAACATGTTGTTCTGACAAACAGAAGAAATGTCACTTGCGAATTCACTTCACACTTTCAACACTAAAAATACTTGCGCTCAAAATATATGCTTTCGTGTTTTTCTAAAGGGTTAATGCTGAACAGACTGAATGAATAAAGCATGCAAATGAATAAAAGGGCACGACTGTAATAGCTCAAATAAAATGAAATGCTTTTTGGTTCTCATGGAATGCCCTGAGTGAGTCAGATCCTGGACTACACCAATCCACGACCGCCCAGTCCTATGAGGATTACTCTAAACTATTATGTGGTACCACACTACTGGACCTTCCAGACCCGACTTGGCACTGCCACTGAGTCTTGAGCTTTGTAATTTAACTGCTTGAATGTCAGTTATATAATATTATACGATGATGGAAAATTAAAAGCAAATTTCCAGACCCTGGAGGAGATGTTCATTTATGTTTAATTTTCTTGTTTTGAGAAGCAGATTTGTACATAAGCCTATATTTATACTGAAGAGTTTGGTTGTTTTGCAAATGTGATTTATTTAATGCATTGTCAGATACTGTATGTTATTACCACAAAACTCCAGAATTTGTATTAAATTAAATCTTAAAACAAACAGTTCACCAAAATGTACTTTTTGTTAGTGATAAATCTGTGTTGCACATCATAAGACTTAAAGGTATAGTACACCCCAAAATAAAAAGCATTTACTCACCTTTGACTTGCTCCAAATCTGTAAAGATTTCTTTGTTCTGTTGAACACAGAGAAAGATATCTGTAAGAATGCTTATAACCAAACAGTTCTTGGACCCTTTTAACTACCATAGTAGGAAAAAAACTTTATTTACCGTTTGACTACCGTTGTAATTTTTCCTACTATGGTAGTCAATGGGGTCTATGAATTGTTTAAGCATTCGTCCAAATATCTTTCTTTGTTTTACCCAACAAAAAAATGTATACAGGTTTGAAACAACTAGAGAGCGAGTGATTTATGACAGAATTTTCATTTTTGGGTAAACTATCCCTTTAAAGTTGCTGGGTAATGTCATACCAGAGGAACAAACCCTAAAGCTGTTTGTCGTTTGATGTCAAATGTCTTGTGCCTTGTTGACGTGGCCCATGTGCGCCATTCCCTTCTATTACCAGATGTTCATAATCCTCCCACACCCATAACCTGAACAGAAAGAGCATCTTACCTGAAAAAAACAAGAGAAAGGAAAAACATTATCACCATTTATGGTTGACAAAAGTACAGCCCCAGAGCCTAAATTCTCTCCACCCTTAAAACTTCTCTTAGGTGTCAGCGTAAGTGCTGCTGACGCACAAACTGACGCGTTTTCATGGGAACATTTGTTAAAGACATCAGACAGGACCTGACTTCTCCAATAAACTTGCTATTAAAAACAGGCAGGAACAGCCAAAACAAAAGAAAATAAACTTCAGGAAGCAGCAGGCACGGCAGGAAAGTTTCCCTCACAGAAGTTAACTTGACCCTCATTAGACACAGTAAATCCCCTACTGAGCCACAGTTGGACCTTCTGGAGTAGTTTACATGAGAGGAGATTCATAATATTACTTTTGTGACAGCACCACCTACTGGACGCTTTGGGTTTAGAATCGCAGACATTACACTGTCAGCACTATAATGTTATCAAATATAATGTTTGTGATGTAGCTACAAGATGCATATTAACGTGCGGTTGTTTCATTGAATGCTATCAACCTGTCAAAGGACTATAGGGGCCGATCAGCTGAATCATGGGTTTACAGCCCTTATTTACACAACACTTCTAACACTATTAACAAGATACAGATCTATCACCAGGCTGCATCTTTAAACACTCATTTCCTTCAACTCTTATAAACTCATCATAATCCAATTGACTGGCCTTCAAATGACCAGAATGATTTTGGAATGAGTGGACAGCAGTTTAACAACCGACTGACATAAGATACTGATGTTATTTCAGTAAACATCGGATGTTTGCCTTTTACAATGCCTGGAATGTGCTACAGGCAGGGATGGGACTTTATGAATTACTGGATTGGTTGACCTCTGATGACATCACTTTCAACCAACAGAACATTATACACCATTTGACCAACACAATAATGTGAAGCCTTATGTCAATAATCCCATGATATTTGGCAAATCTAAAGCAGAATAAACAGCAGACTTGGACCAGAAATCATCACCTGTTCCAAAATCTGATTTTCCACAGGAAGTTATATTTCAGAATTGGGATCAATAGCTACTGTATAATCACAATATGTGCTAATGACAGATGGAGATGAAAAAAAGCTCTTAAAGTAATGTTTTAATTGCAACAGAAGTTTAATAGTATTAAAGTTAGTATTATAAAGTAGCATAAGTTTATTGCATGCAACAAAAGTGTAAAAAATAAATTTTTATTTAATTCTAAAAAACAGAATCAATTGGGAGAGCATTGTGTTAGCAGCAAGTTTGATTGCCTGCAAACAAATGTAATGACAATGTCGTTTTGGATAAAATCTCTACCAAATACATAAATGTAAATGTAGTCCTGTAAAATAAATCTGCTTATGAAAACATTTGCCTACAGAATTCTTAAAAGTCGTCCTGGTACAACCTTTACGCGCAAACACAACATTCTGAAACTATTCCTTGTCACGCATCAAAACACCCCTACTTTTACCAAATGAATAACAAAAGAAAACATTTCTGACTTGGCAGATTTACAACATTGATAATCAGTATATTAGTCTGTAGAAAATATAAATACAAAAATACAATAAACCACACCATCTTTACAGCCCTACAAGAATACATAATTTACCATCCAAACCCTAAAGCACATCAATTCAATCTGTTAACTCTTTGTAAAAACCACACAACACACCATTTGTGCTATAAGGTCCGTAAGATTCCTACATAAGACATACTGTCTCTATGGTGCAGTAGTAAAAGAAACCCATTTACCAGATAAAACTGTTTCGGAAACAAAAGAGAAGCTCATTTACAAGAGAACTGGCTCTGGATCTAGTGCAGCATTAGGCTTTAAGCAATCTTATTCTCATATTTAACCATCTTGAATAATTATGGACAGAACTGAAAGTAAAACCAATTTTATTTTTTTGCTTAAACTCATATTACTGTGCGCTATATGACGACTGAAAAATGTTGACCAGGGCTCCACAAATTATGATCCTTGGGCAACATTCTTATCAGCAAATCAGATTTCAGATTCATGTTTATGCCTGAAACCAGCTTACATCAGCTGTGTACTGTGAAATCCTATGGGAAATATACATGTAAATTCTCCAAGAATACAATTCCTACCTAATGTGTGTGGGGTGTGGTGTATTGATTAAAGCTCAGGGTTCATGAATAGTAGGATACTGGTTCAATCCCAGATTGGGCTGGGTTGCACCACCCACTTGAAATCTCAATGGCACAAAATCAATATCAAACGACAAATGTGTTGAGATTGTGCTATGATGTACACCAGTTTCATGTTCAGTGTTGATAGCCAAATGGCTGGTCACTAAATTACGCTTTAATTTAACATGCTGATGCTACTGAACATAAATCGAGTGACAATCGCAATTCTACATGACTCTATAGACCGTACCTTATTGACAAAATGTTAAATGCTTTGCTATTATAAGTCGCTTTGGATAAAAGCGTCTGGTAAATGAATAAATGCAAATGTAAATAGATTAAACACAAGCCTATGTCTAACAGAAGGTGCCTGGCAGAAAGTGGGTAGGCCTATGTGCAGGGGCAGAAGCCTGTCCGGCATATTAACTAGACTCTGTGGAGTGTTTGATGGGGTGAGAAGCTTTTGTCTGCTCTGACACTTTGAAAACATTCACTGGGCTCACAACAGTCGAGAGTTTTTAGATACTTAGCGTCTCCATTGAAACTTCCTCGAGCAACAGACAGCGATTCATCAGAACAGACACAAATTGCTCTGCTTTGGACTGAAGACTCACAAAAAAGAAAAGAGGAACAAAAGAAAGAGAATGTGAACGACAAAGAATAAAGCTCAGTGGTCACTATTTTTGCAAATTTAAAGTAATTTCTATGCCTCGTGTGTCACCAAAATAGACTGCAATTCGACCAATGGCAGATGAAGGGAGTTTCTGAAACTCATTGGAAACAAACATTATTTTAGAAACTCATTTTGACGACATTATAAACATTTTCCATTAAAGGTGCTTTTTGAAAATGACCTAAACATGTTTTTAATGTAGTATGAAAAATACAGTACAACTGCCCTTATAAAAATTATCCATGGTTTTACTTTAGTTACCATAGATTAACTATGATATTTGTAGTAAAACGACAACTATACAAATGTAATAAATCTAAAGTAATGTAAAAAGTATGGTTACCACACTTTTACTCTAATTAAACATAAGAGCTTCCTCCTTACTGAACTAAAAACTATATATAGATATTATATTGACTATATACTAACATTTTATGATACCAACAGAAGAAATGTAAAATCACTGATGTGATGTGACTCAAAAAATGTGACTTAAAATCAGCAATTTACAAATCAAACCAAGTTGTCGACATGTGGTTCACAGATTTATCCAGGGTCTGTCATTGAATTATGACTCAGCACATTCACACTGAAAGTCAATATCCGCTGTGACAAATCAATCACCTGCATTCTTACAGAACGTGCCACAATCTGTTATGCTAATGTTTTGATTCCAACACAATCCCGACACAAAACAAGCACCAAACATCTCATTCGGGCTATAAAGCACTAATCCTGAGGCATTTACAGCCGGTGCACATTCATGCGGACAGGCCCTTAAATATCTGTACTCAGCATTTTTTCAGCCAGAGCCCAAACTAGAGAAGGTGTGGAATCCTTCAACACACCGTCATCATCACAATACAAATTCAACACTTTTGCTTCCCCGGTTGACTAAGCATCAGAATGTGCTATATAAATGTGTACAGAGAGAATCAATAAGAACCTGGATTACTTTGACATGACAAAGCTGCCATTTCTACCTCATAGAAATCAATACATACAAACTAATGTGTATATGTCTATATTTATGAATATGTCATTGTCTCTCTCTGCTCTGCATTCATTTATATTGAAGTATCCAACAAACATGCAGAGCTGTCTGCCATGACATCACACTGATCAGGAACGAGGGGATCCCACGCCACCGTGCTGGCTGTTACCGTGGTGATGCAGCAGTCATAGCACCGGCAGTGCCGCATGGCTGCCGCAGGATCCTACTGCTTCAAATCGCAGTTAAAGGATGCATGCAGCCCTGCAACTATAAGGCTGCAGCCGAGTTCTGCACCGACTCCCAAACACAGCCGGAGTTCAAGCATGAGAGCTCCCGCACAATAGAACCGGCCCTACCCCTCATAAATAACACCGAGAAGTTGACACAGAAAAACACAATGGAATCTAAAACTTTGCATAGGCATTCACGCCCTTTAGTTCCATTAAACGGCGCAATACAAGGGATGAAATATCTCCATACCTTTGAGCGAGGTGATCTCGTGTTGGATAGACCGGGCTGTATCCATGCTTCAGGCTTCTGTTACTCTGTTTGTGAAGTGTGCACTGCGCAAGGTCAGTCCTCAGTAAGATTTCACCAGCCTCGCTGCAAAATCTCAGGATTTAGTGCTCTCTCTCTATCAGTTTTCTCTCTTCTGTAAGGTCTGCAGTGCTGCCTGCTGACCGTGTGGTTCTGTTTTGATCCTCTCTCTCACTCACTCTCTTTCACTCATTCCCTCTCTCACACTTACACCCTGTTCGCAGGGAAGCGATGTAAAAAGAAAAACCCTCCCTCTCTGCTTCCTCATTTCACCCTCTTCCCATCCCCTGTGAGTCCCACAGGGCAACAAGCCAATGAGAATGCTGGATGAGGATGAATCAAGATCCACTGATGGGACATTTCAAGATGGGAGACAGATACCATTTTAACAACTATTTTAAGTATGTGGGAAAAGGAAACCGAGCAGAGGAAGTTACATAGGCGGAAAGGAAGAGACGTAGAAAAGAATGAACAAGAAAAGCAAAGACAGGATGCAAGAAAGTCAAACAGAGATGTTTTAGACCATTCCCTGCTCTACGGTTTCTTTCCCTGTAATTTATCTGACCGTAGGATTTTATTTAGCTCAGAAGAAATGTTTTCCAATAAAATGTATAACCTGTCAGTGTTTAGCTAAATGAAGGCAGCAATTCTCCTATATGACTCATTTATTCTCCACAATTTCTCTAATTTAGATCACAAAAGAACCGCGCCCAAACTGCATAGAGTAGTTTGTGAGAGCCACTGGAAAAACTTCAATTCAGTGCAAAATTTAAATGTCACTTGAAAACAAAAAAACTTGAAAACAAGATTAATACAAATGATTGAATCATTCATTGATCACTGTCTATTACCATCTCTATGATGTGTGAAAGACCGACAAAGCTATTCAAATGTAAGAACAACAAGCGATTTATATACCAACTAAAACAATTAAGCCAGCAGATTCACTCAGGTTCTCGAAACATCTTTTTCGTGTATTAATTTGTGTCACACTCAAACGTAAAGTGTGATGTTGCACTCAATGCTGATCATATCCATCATATCCATCGACCCGAGGAACAAACATCAAAAGAAATGAATGAAAACAGTAAATAAAAGAGAAATTCTAGCCATTACAATTGTCCTGCAAGTATGGAGTGACTCAGCAAAGAATGGTTCTGCTAACAACAATCTATTATAACTTCCTAAAAGCAATTCTTAGCACATACATACACTAAACACAACCAACACTTTTGGCAAACAACTCTATCCTAAATAATTCTTAGTCTGTGTTCCTTAATAACAGGACATCCTCCTTGACATTAACACAACCCTGTGTCACAATCCATTTGTTTATATAAACATTATTTAGTTTAATCATCATCATGCGCTGTTTTAATAACTGTAAATGGCTTCAGGTAACAGGCCATCCTCCTGCCTACAACACACACAGAGAAAAGCCCCAGTCGGACTAGATGACACAGCGTTTTGAGAGCAGTCGGGCTGGCCTACAGCTGGAGCTCTCCCTCCCTCTCCAACACTCTGTTACTCTCTCTTTTCCTATTATAGTCTGAGCCATAAGGCTGAACAAATCAATTCAGCTGTGTGTTGTCACTTCATAAGTGACATAAACAGCAAAAACTATAACTATAAAAACTAATAAACATTTTGTTGTCATTTATTCACCCTTCTAGACCCATATGACTTTCTTTAATAAAACACAAAGGATATGTTCGGCAGAATAATAATACAGGTTCATAGGTTGACTTGTACACACAAGTGGTCATATGGTAATGTACTCGAAGCTGTGTTTTTATCTAGTGTCTAAGTGATCTTAATGGAATTGAGAGGGAATGTTTCTGTGCTGCAAACAGAGTAAATGTTAAATGAAGTGATGAATGAATGTTAAAAATGTTAAAATGTTAATGAAGTGAAAATAAACAAGTAAGGGATAATGTACAGGCAGTCGGTATGGCAGAAATAAGCCCTGACAGTGTGATCAGGACCCAACGCAAAGCCGGCTGCTTGTACATTATCCCACTTGTTATTACACAGCTACTTGCCACATGAGAAAAAAACTGGACATGAAATGTGAATTTGAAATATGTTATTAGCTCATTTTTACCAAATGCAGACCTTCCACGGGGAAAAGCCGCTTACTTTCGGTTTTAAGGTAAGAAACGATGTTCTAATGTCACGAATAGGCAATTTGGTTTAATTATTTGTAAATATAATGTCATTTTGTGTAATATTAAACTGTACCTGTCAAAATGATTAGCAGCATCCGGTTTACCGTGTGTTATTAGTTTTGAGAGGTTGTTATCTGTGAATAACAAACCTGCAAATGTCACGACTGGCCAATCAGAATCAAGCATTCCAACGAGCCGTATAATAAAGTTAAATACATTATCTCAATTGAACTATTAATGCATTTAAGATATGTACAACGATTTATTATAAGTGCTTCTGCCACTGTAAATCAGTTACAGCAGAAAATAACAGTTTTAACTCAATGAATCAATAGACCGAGCCCAGGCTGGCATCCCTGCGTTTGATCCGCTCCAATAGTTTGCTTCTTTGCAGAAACTGAAAGAATGTATCTGTGTAGCTGGGTTTTTGGAATAGTGGCCAATGCTTTAGTGACTTTGCTTGACTAAAGGATCAAAAAAATAATGAAGTATGGCATTTTCATAATACATAAAAGGTGATGGGAAATCTTTCACATCAGAGCTGTGGCATATTAGTCAGTGCACATGCTCTAGACATATACGTGTATAAGCTGTTCGTTCACCCGAGTTCAAAACGAGAATATAAAATGACACGTTTAAATGGATGGATCGATCAAAGTTGTCAGACTATGTTTTTTTAATTTCATTTAGTTTTTGTTTTTAACAATTTCTGAACAATTCCTAAACAAAATTTAGCAACCTGATAGGCGTGTTTTCTTTAACATAAATATCACTCATCCTGTCTCCACCTTCAGACATTAGCTCACCTCCAATAGCACAGCAATGTTAAACAACATTGTGGGGGACTGTTTAGAACATTTCCATAGATACATGTCAGACAGCAAACTGTCAACAGACAAAGAGTCTAGTACACTTTTCTAACAGTTTCTAGTACACTGGCCTACTTCCAACACATGTACACATACTAAACATTTAGGCATAAAAAAACAATGAGACATGAGAATCTTAATCTATCCATTTATTCATCCATTTATCAAAAAGATGTGAAATTCATAACAAAAACCAAAGTTGATATTTACATATACAGGATGGAACACTACATTTGTAAATAGTTAAGCAAAAAAACCAAAAAAACAATAACATGTCATGCCTGATCTCTTCTGACGCTCAGAATCAAGGCCAACACTGTTTAGAGAGCAAAACCTTGGCCAATCTGATAAGCAGCAAGCCGATTATTTGCTTAATGTCTCAGATGTTAATGAGTATGTTAAACAGAAACTCAAGATGTTGACCCTACAGCAATGATGGTTTCAACTGTTTGTGTCTAAAAAAGGATTTTCTGAGCTCATTGGGAAACATTCATCAACATTCAAGCGATTGAGCCGTCAGTCAAAACGCAAATAAACACATAAACCCAACATTCAATTCAACTTCATCAGTCAACGTCGTCAAGCGTTCATTGGTTAATTATGCGCTGACAAATGACAAGCACTAACTCAGCCCCTTCCAAGAATCCTGTCAAACCCCCGTTTAACCTTTCATGAAGCTCGCAGCAAGATTTGATCGGATTTGTGAGATGCAGAGATTCAACACCGTGAGGTCTTCTGTGATTGTGTGATAAATTCATGACTGTATCTCTGGAGATCCAAAAAATGTCAAAAGACCCTTTGCGTTTTCACTTATTGAATATATAGGCCAATTCCAACAATTTCTTCACAAAAGCAGCACACGAAATGCAGGAAAAGTCTGCAGCAATGTGTGAGCAACAGCCTTGCATGCAGCCTCAATAAAAACTCTTGAACAAAAGCCCTTTCGTCTACAACCTGCCAACAAGCCCTATGAAAATGCATTTGATCTGCAGAAACTTGATACAGCACTCCTGGTAACCTTGCCCAAATGATCAAGGCTAAAACCGCTATACCACTTGCTTACACTTTGTACAATCCTGTAATCTGAGTAATGCTGTTTTTGGTCAAAGAGTCAGTAAATAGTGACTGAAATGACACTGGCATATCCCGCATACACATTATTTTAGTCATCTTCCCGGGGATTGTCTCGACAAAATAAACAGGAAACTGATTAACTATATTCTGACAGTGACTAAACATTCCATGAGTCAGTGTTTGCAGTGTCCAGTAAAGTTTTGTGGTTCAAGATTATATGCAGCTCTAATGTTCACATCTTAAGCAGATGGACAGGGAGTTTGTTGCGTGCCTGGTATCCAGGTGACAGAAATTCCACACCAGCTGTGCAAATTTTTAACCCAGTAACAACGTAATCACATACAGATAATACATTCATTCATTCATTCTTTACTAAGTGTGAGCAATCAATCATTATCATCAATCATTAGATTACGTGATCAAAAACGAAACGTTTCTCTGTTTGAGAACAAAGCCGGTATGTGGTATAAACACTGTAACTTTCCGAAAACACTGATTAGATCAAGATAATGACTGCAGCACAGCCGTAAGCAGACATTAAGGCAACAATGAATATATTAAGAAAAAAGTTATAGAAGTCCTGAAACAGTTATTGTAATTTAATCCATGTAAGCCAAGAGGTCCATCAGTGAGATTTAAATGTCATTGCATTGATACAAGATCAAAAATTTGATCATTTAATTACAATTATAGTGGATATCATTTAGCATGATCAAAAAACACAAATCATGACATTTCTCATAATGAATTATTTCAATTTATTGAAATATATTAAAATGAATGAATGCATTCCGAAGTTTGCCGATCCACGGATTATGTTTGCTGATTATGAAGAATAAAGGTACATAAAATTAAAAAAACACATTTGTGATGGTACAACAATACAACGCTGCAGCATATAAAATGTATAATGTTATTGTTTTTTAATAAAAAGGGGAATAAGGTAACACGATTTCTGTTAGGGTGCTGGAAATCCGTTGCCCCTCCACTTCTTTTGTATCACATTATGGATCATAAAATGCCAAGAACAAAAAACAAATGCTATACAACAGAAGCATTCAGACTTACTTTCTCCTAACACTTGTCACCTTCCCGATTCTACATTGTCACTCAATGTCTTAAGCCTGTTACTGGTGTACACAGAAGAGGAATGAGCTTATATTAAATGGTTGGTAAATGTTTAGGGAATATGACATGGTTCTCCCTGCAGATGTGTGGGAATTCCCAGAGCAGTAAAACCCTCTCTGGTTACCTGTACTGCAATGTGTCAGACACCGTGAGAAAGCATAAGGCATGTGTTAATAAAGTAGATGTTTTCTTACTAAAGCCAAAAGAGAAGTCAGAATATATTATATCTAACAGAATAAACAATGCAAAGCAACAAACAGGAATATTTAATATTTTGTATTTGAATTATGCAGATTGAATAGTTCTGTATCCTGGAAATATTTACATTTATGAATTTTGGCAGTCACTTTTATTCAAAGCAACAATTTTTTCTAATCAGTATGTGTGTTCCTTGGAGAACGAACCTATAACCATTGTGCTGCTAACACAGTGCGCCACCAATTGAGTTACAGGAACACTGACCAACCAACAGAGATGTTTAACACAATACAAGCTCAGAAAAAGCTCAAGTTTACAAAACTCCAATTTACAAAGCCTTTCTCCTACCCTACCATATTCCACGCTGCATTAACAACCCTATAGACCAACATACAAAATCTCATTATTCCTTCTTTTCTCAAAATCTCATCATTCCCAATTTTTTTCTTTTCAATTTCATAACACTTCCATTACCTAAAGTTTCCCTTCGAAAGACGTCCGTGCAGGATTCTCAGGATGGCACACATTCAGAAAACCAGCTTTTACTGTACTCCTACACCCTTCTTTTCATTTTCCACTGTCAGATGATGGCTGGTCCAGTGCAGATAGCCAAAGCTGCACTACGGATCACATTTCGATTGTGATTTAACAGCTCTGGTGCCAGGAGAACTACAAACAACAGATTCAGAAAACCACAATGAAAACAGTTAGAGCACTTGTACATTTCAAGTACAGTATGTATCTTATTCTATGCATACGGATTGTAATTTCATCGTTCACATTCTGAGGTGATGACTCCCGGCCTGGGTTTTCGAAATATAAGGAGCTTCCACTCCCAAGATGTTTTACAGGAGAATGTTTAATGACATGAGTTATTAGCACATTGCAAAGGTAATCCTTGAAATGCCATTGGTTATGGCACCATTAGCAGGGTTCATTTGAGTCATGAGTGTACTCATGGGGGTATTTATGTGTGCGACTGGGTGTGTCGCAGTGCATAGTTACAGAAAAACCATATGTGCAACCCAACAAAATTATTATACGGATAAACACAACAAATGGCAACAGGTCAAATCTAAACACGTATTATGAATAAATGAACATAGCCTCAGAAAGTCTCCTTATGCAGACCTATGATTGTGAGTAGGCATTCTAGATGTACTATTTTAGACTGTAAGATCACGTTGCAAAAATCCGATCCTCAGTAAGTGTGGGAAGTGAGTCAGAGGACTGCTCCATATGTGGACGATCTTAAGGTAGCTAGAGATTAGTGATTTAGATCAAAACCACATGTGTTCGGTCAGCACTTACAACCAAAGCCAAACAAGCTGCTATTTAACTTGTTTACCTGATGTAACCCTCTTTATTATGTAAAAAAATATGGCTTCTGCAGGCAAATGATGCAAAACCAGCTCGTTGGTAACCAAACAACATTGGCCCCATTGACTTCTATTGTAGAGACCACAGAGACCATTCTCAAAAAACTTCTGCAGAAGAAAGAGTCATATACAGTTTTATTTTTTTTAATTCTCCTCTTAAGTGCCCACAGGAACTCCAAGACAAATGTGATGGGGTGTCTCTTATTGGTCAAAGGTGAAATCATTTTATTTGAGAGTGCATGTCACCTCAAGATGTGGCCATCTTAGAATAATTTAAACAGCGCTTTCCTTCTTTAAAAGGTACCGCTGCTTACAGGTCACCCTAGATCAACGTTAATGTTTGGTTTAGGTTAAAAGTCTGAGTAAATACAGGCTTCCTTATCTAGTTACCATATGACTTCCCATTTAGGCTGCTCGGTAAGAATTCCCAAGGGTCAAAGGTCAGCTTATAGTTTGGAGATGTGGTGAAGGAAGAGAAGGGTGTGGACAGGATGTGATGTCATACCAGTTTTACTTGTGTGAGAAGTGATGCTTAAATACATCATTCACTTAAATTAGCTTCTCTAAAGACATACAGGTATGTGAAGAGTATCATGTTAGGATGTTAAAAACAGAACTGATACCAAATTATCCACTTATTTCAAACCCTCACTGCCAAACTGGTGACAAACCCATTTTAAAACATGCACATGACCACCACCAACAACCCTCAACAGTTCTAACGGAGTGAAAATTATAATGGAAAAAAGTAGCAGATTTAAATCATCAAAACCTATCTGTATCTAAATCTTCTGAAAATCTTTGTCTAACAGCAGGTGTCTCACGAATGAAAGAAAAACACAGAAAGGTAAAGTTGTGACAGAACTGTGACAGAACACCCACACTGGTGCCAGAGGGAGAGGTTTTGGAATGTGGCACCATGTGACCCACATCAAAAGAAAAGAGGTCCACAGGAAGACACAAGGCATTTCACACACTCACATTCAGCATGGAGATGTGTGTAAACAGCCTTGATATTATTAGATCTCGTGTAATGCATCAACCAACAACAGTGGTTTTTTTCTCTCAACTGGGATTCAAGCCACCTCACCTCATAGCAGTATAGGTGTTTCTTCAACTACAATATTTATTGTCAAAATTGAATTTATTCAATTAATTGTGTTAAAAGTTGGGGCAACACAACCAACAATTTTAGCATAAATAAAGTTACTGTACATATTAAAATGTTATTATTATGCCCAATACTATGTGCAGCTCTCAAAATCCCTTGATTCCTCAGACACTGGCATTGTTCAGACTCAAGTATTCCTCTGTGTTCAGACACATGCTGGTCATCTGGGTCCAGTTCTCGTCTACTAAAATAAACTGGGACAATATTTTTAGACCTCTCTTTAGGACCCAATCCTGTAGACATGGGGGGCGAGACTGGATTATGGGAGAGGATGGTGATGTGCTAAAGAACATAAACAGCCTGATGACTTAACAAAAAAAGTAAACCAGAAGGGATTGTATGAGATGCTACGATATTTTTACATATATCATAGTACTGAATGACTAGCAAATTCCATAGTATTTATTATGATATTACCAGGGTACATACAAAAAAGTTATTCCATAGTACTTTTTCAGTGAAAAAGTAGATTCTAGATGTTTAAAGCATAGGTTATTTACATTTAGCAATTGTTTCATAGATCAGGTTGTTATTAGACATTCCTTTACCGAATAAATGAAAATGCACGGGGTGGATTTACAACTTTTAAAATCTAAACGAAACGGACATGTCAGCATCTGGTTTAACAGAAACAGCTGTCAAAATCTCTCTGATGTCCACCGAGCTACTATCGCCTAGCGCGGTTTGGTCTTGTGCAACCCCGCAGTCGCTCACATCTGTGCCAATCAATATGGAACTACTTATAACCCCATCACGAGCCACAGCCCCCCTCTCCAGACTCAAACACAAACACATAGACAGACAGTCACACATACGGCTCATTCTCAAACAGACAGTGACGGAGACGACACAGTGGAGGATCTGGTACCTTTATACTTCTCTCTGACGTTCTCGTAGGCTAACACAAAGTCCTGCTCGTCGGCATGAGCAGTCAGGCTGGCCGGGTTGTACATGGACATGGCCCTGGTCTGAGGTCAGGTCAATCTCTCTTCTCGTTCCTCTTCTTCTCTTCCTTTCTGACTTTCTTTCACTCCCACTCTTTGGACGTGCCTTTCTGGTGGCTGGAGCGTCAGAATAGACTGGTGTGTTTGTACAGTCTCACTTTCTCCAGTCTGTGTGTGTATGTGTGTGTGTGTGAATGAGTGTGTGAGTGAGTATTCCCTTCCACAGTTCTAGCTCTCGTTCCAGACCACCAGTACCACTCCCCCCTCTGCTTGAGAAATACCAACACACACAGCACGGTCCCACCTCTTAAAGGCACACACACATATGTACGCGCACACACACACACACACACACACACACACACACACACACACACACACACACACACACACACACACACACACACACACACACGCTTACTTAACAATCTAAATGGGGACGTTATAATTTACCTCTGTTGCTATTACAAATCACATTAAGTTTACTTACTACTGACTAAATCCTACAAACTCACACTACCCCTAATAGAAATCTATTTGCATTTTTTTAGAATAAAAATGTCCTGGGGCATATTTGTCCTTGAAAGAACAAGTATGCTTTCTATAGACAACTATAATACACTATAAAGCAGCCTAAAGTAAACATACAGATCATGAAAAATAGTATGCAGCATAGAGACTTAAAGTATGCATGCTAATATTGGCTTTGACATGAGAGGGCTAAATCTGATCAGTGTTGATACACGCACACCAACACCCTTGCTTACATACATAAACACTAGCAGCACTGTGTGAACATAACAAACAATAACATCAACAACAGGAACAAAAAAAACCATCTCTTTATCCTTGTATATAAGCAGTAATTTGAAACAAAAATGAAGAAACTTTAACAAAAGTGAATAAAGTAAGAGTGGTGGTTGCACAATCTAAACTCGGCAACATGGTCCCAGGGCGGTGTAGGTGAATGCCAGGGTAGATGCCAGAGCATTGCTATGAAGCTGCGAAGGCTAAAGTGATTTTTAGCACGTCACTATGAGGTTGCCAGGAAATTTCTACTGTAAACGTTAATAAATCTACAAGTAATAATATCCAAAAACAGAAGCAAACAATAACATTATAACCTGTCACCTGATAGGAAAAACCCTGGACATTTGAGATGATGTTGCGTGAGAGTGATAGTAACAATAAAGGGAAGAGAGAGCGAGATAAGAGAGTAAGAGGGAAGGAAATAAAAAGCTGGTCCTTCATGCTATCTTTGGAGGAAATTGAGAAGCTCTGTCCAGAGAAGTGGATGGGTGGACGAACTGAACTTTTATCACTTATACAAGCAATTACCTTTTAAAGCATAAAGTGCCTCTCAGTGTTCCCTCTGATAAATGAGTCAAGCTGGCAGCAGCTATAGCCTTACAGCCATCTTAATAAGAGCCCCCCCCCCCCCCACCCAAAAGGGTCTCCAGGGGTGAACCCCACCCACTGCGATTAGAAATCCCCTAAACCAACTGTGCCCTTCATTACGAGCATTACTGATGTAACCACAATACAACAACACGCCATCTCTTTTCCAATATCCTGGATAATACTTCTGTTCAGCTTCTGACATTTTAATGTCATTGAGAAACTCTTTCTGAAACTACTGCAGATATGTTTGCATCAGAGGTCATAAAATGTCTAAATAAATTTTGTCGATTTTGTAAGGAGTTGATTAATCCAGTTTGAAACTCATCTGTTGTCTTTTTTGCTTGATATATGCGCTCTGAACACCTTTGCCAAATTAAGAATGAAAACAGACAGTAAGTAATTCATCTGCCGAGACTGAGTGAGCTGGTTTCACCTTAAAAAAGCCAAAGATGCCCAAAAATGGTGAAACGCTTGGACTTTTCTCCAAATTTTAAGTGATCAAAGCAGCTCAAACCTGTGCATAAACAAAGAGAGCTAGAATTTTACATATACATAGCTGCTAACTCATTTTATTGTCCTCCAAGCAAAAATAGCAAGGCTGCATGCTCCTCCTTAACCAGACACAGAATTTAGGGTAAAATACATGCACATTGCATAAATTACATGATATTATGTAATGCTGTCTGGACTGTTGTTGACTGTTAGCATCATGCAGGTTCATGAAAGCTATAGAGGAGCATGTGCCACTTTAACTCTATCAAACAGATCACAGGAGTGCATTACCTGGAAACCCTGAATGTGTGACATCTAAACTGCATTTCTCAGATATTTTAGTTTGAACTAGTGACACCATGTGGTTTCAGTGAGAACAACTTTCTACATATTTATCATAAGAACAACTTAAAACTGACAAAATAACAGACATCAGACATCCAAAGTTGCCATCTAGAAAACCCAATTTATTCTTAGAGGCTAACAGCCACTGACTGACTTCTACACCATTTACCAAACTAAAAATCAGCATATCAAAAATTAAACTCATTAAAAAATGAGTTACCGAGCTCCAGCTGAATGTTTTCATAAGTTTAAAGGTTCCGATAACTTGGCTGTAAGTAAACAATTCACTGAATTTTTGAGGTCTGGAAGAAAGATGAATAAGAATTTGTATGCCATTCATTGCAAATCCTGAATAATTGATTCATCATGGTTTGCTCTCTAAAAATTGCAGATTTTTCCACAAACTTAACAAGTTAACAATCTGAACAATTTATGATGCAAATGTAAAAATAATGCACACTGTTTATATGATCATCACGAACATATACACAATTTCAAAAAATGGGAATTGAAGCAGTCTTTTAAATAAGTTGCCTGCATGGTTAGGCTGGAAATCTTCTAAATGCCCTCAATGCCCTGCTTCTCATTAATGGTACAAAGAGGAGATATGTGTTCAAGTTCAGATGCTGAATTCCTTCTCTTAACATAATATTATTTTTGTTTAGAAAGCTATGTTAACCATAGCTATATTTAACTATAAGATATGTTTATTTAACTAACCATATTCATTCCAATAGTATTGTGAATATGAAATATATGTATATATGTAATTTATGCATTTGGCAGAGGCTTTTATTCAAACTAATATTGTAGGAGAATGTACAAATATATATACAAATAATATATATACAAATAATATTTTCTCAAATCATTCTTTCATAACTCTGAACTTGGGTCTGGTAACTAACTATATCTCACCGTCACCCACCCTGTTCAGTCACAGAGGGCTTTTGTTATGCGTGCCTGACCATGAAGCTCATAAAAATCCCTCTCACCTTTCTATGGTGTCTACACAAGTAAAATTCCAGATATACTACAGTTGTGCAGGGTTTAAACTAGCTTGAGACTCTCATATGTCAAACCTGGGCCCCCCAAAATAAGATGACAGGTAAGAAATCTTCAATGATAAAACTAATTTCACGCTGCCAATTTACTGCCACAGGATGGCAGCGAAGCACAGATTAAAAGACCACAACATCATGTCCTTATCCAGTTTATTGATATTATTATTATTATTGATATGGATAAATAAGATGTTCCTGTAGTGCAAATACTAGGGAAAAGCACTAATGTCAGATTCAAGTCCCACGGGATGTTAATGCAGATAAACGGCAAACCCATCTAACCTTTATTCTTATTTCCGTTGTCCTTCAGACACTCAAATACGTAGGGTACATTGTTCAACATACTAATACCTATCTGCATGTTTGGGACAGAATCAAGTATGCAGGATGGAGACCAGAAGCAACTATAGCAGATGACAACAGCAATGCAGTCCTCTGACCACACCCTTGTCTTATAGTAAGCCTGTGTGTGTGCTTTGTCTGTTATGCACTCAAACACAAAATAACTGCTGAGTCAAATTTATGCAGCATGCAGTCACAAAGGTATAATACTATATGCTTTTTAAATGCTATAAATGTTGTACTTATATTAATCCTGTGAATACAGATAGTGTTTTACTACAGTGTATTAATAGAGTAATTTTATTCTTCACGCTCTGGTGCCAACAGTCAATAATCTCCCGAAGATGTTTGCATGATCTTGCTCGGACACAGTTTACTCACACACAAACTTTACAAACATTGATACAAAAAGCTACTTTATGCAAACATAAGACAACAGAAGCAAGTCCGCTTCAAAAGGAACTACGATGCCACATCAAACACACACCTGCCGAGCAAGTATTACTCCTTCTCCACAGTGATTCTCATGCTTCCTCTGACCACAGAGAATAAAGTATGTGTGCAACACGTCTACATAAATTTACTGTAAGGTTTTAGAGATAATATGAGATTGAATAACAAAGTTTAAAGTAATAGATGATCTATGCCTTACTCAAGAAATACAGCTGTATACTGTACACCGAAAAGCTTGTGCTGTATTTGCAAAGAGGCCCCGGCCCACTGTATGCATGCTGGTGTTTATCTTCTATTGGAGGTCCCTGGTCATGTGATCTGAGGCTTCAAAGGCCTCTAGCAATACAAGCACCTAGGAAGTGGCCAAAATCCAGGCCTACTTATAAGATTTGGTCAATTAATTCAATTTTATTTTACTCAGTATCTTTGGGAAGAAGTAATGAACTGTATATAACCACAACCACATTTCCTCTCATACCTGCAATACGGATGACTGCTCTCTCCGCAGGGTCCAGGACGTCTCCAGATGCAGATTTGGAGCGTTTGACACGTTGGTGTTTGGGAAGATTCCATGGTAAGGTGTCTCCAGGAAAATGCGAGGAACTCAGGTCACTTGCGCTCTCCTCCGATGCCGACCGCTCCAGTATCCGTCGGCGACCCCCTGACATGACCTGCAATGGAAAGGGGAGGGTTTTAGAAATAATAAGCGATTATCTCTATTATGATCTTAATTATTTTTAACATTTGCAATGCTAATGTAAATCTTACTGAAAATGTGTAATAATAATAATTCCATGTATTTTATCATTTTCTCGATTTCTTTTATGTCTATTTCTATAGTTTTTTACTATTTCTGTACTGTTTGTTAAATTTGTAAAATGTATTTTCTGTAAGGCTGCTTTGCAACAGTGCAAAATTTTGACTGTAAAAATAGATTTCAATAGAATTGAGTAGTATAAAATATAGTTTATAAAAAATATATAATAAACACAGAATTAAAAAAATAATAATAAACACAAGACTGTGTGTTCATTATACTGTGACAATGTCAAAAAGATGTTTGAGAGAACAAGTGCAACTGCAACGTGACAAACTCATTTATAGTAACAAAACATAATGTGCGAATGTGTGACTAGGTAGTAGAACAACAAATAATTTAGCAACAACAAAAAATCAATACTATGAAATTGTAAACAGCTGAAAATTACATTATTAAAGGTAAATTATCTTCTGAGCAAAATAATTACTGAATAAACTGAAAGTTAACCGCATTCCTATTAGAGAACTGAAGATTAAAGTGAAATAATCGATCGACTAGGCACAAAGTTACTTAAGTACTAGTCTCGATGACCTCAAAGATCTTAATGGATCAAAAATATATAACGTTATGTATATAGAGACTGCAGATGAAGCTAGTGCTAGTTGCTAAATCTGATGTAAAGCATCTTCTCGTGAGACTGTGTATTGGTCCCTGTCTGACAAATAAATAAAATAAAAAAACAGTAATAAAATCAGGGCGGTGATTCGGTGAGATTACAAAGTCACCTGAAGCAACTTCTCTGAATTAACTGCCGCAAAATCACAACGAACGAGTGAAAATCACCTGACGGACAGCTTCCTGAAATGCACTTGCCAATGTTGATATTTCTCGTGACTGAGCTCGGCTCGCTGCCGCATCGCACATGATCGCGCGCGCGGAAATATTCTCGTCATCATTACTCAGCAGAACCAACGATGCGGCAAACTCACAGCATCCTTTAAACGACTCGTTCACATCATTACTGCAATTCATTCACGACGACCAAAGCAACGAGTCTATACACACCCTAATCCAGCTGTTAGCATCATCTGTCACCACCCAGCGATAGGTAAAGACCCGCTAGGCTACATAACGGTCCGGTGAACGGATACTGTACAGTAAATCGTCCCACCTGCACTTACCAAAATACAACAAAATGCGAGAAGTGGAGAAATCTGGAGAACTGTGATTTGCAAGGGAACTCACCGCGGAGAAATCCTGCCGCCGATGCGCGCGCTATACTTATGAATAACAACAGATTTTACCGCTGGATACGGTGTGATGCGGTTTGTCGTGGTGATGACGGTGCAGAAAGCAGAGGATGGAGATGATCACTGGAGGAGAGGAGAAGGTGATCTGGTGTAATGTTACGCGTAGTGAAACTCTAATTTCCCCCGTAGGTTGTTCCACAATAGTGGAATGTCACTGGGTGTTTTGCACAATGCAACGATAGATTTGATCTATTATGTGGGGGAGAGTTTATTGCCTTCCCAGTAAACAAATGCCCCTCTGTTTTACTAACTGTCCAGTTGTGATCTAAAGTAAAGGCCCACAACAGTGTGATTTGAACCCTACATGAGCGTCCCTTCATCGTGTAACATGCACGCTTAACCACTGGTGTTAGTTTATTTATATTAATTGTTAGTAACTTACAACTATTTGAGTGATCAATTTGTCAAACTGATACTAGAAGTCAAGTTCTTCCTATTGGAAAAGCAATGTCAGCATCATGCCTATGGTTGGTTGTTGTAGTCTGAGAAATGTTTTTCTCAACAGCTTCTTTGATGCCACACTACATCATGTGTTCATCCACATATCTACATGAATGACCAAATCCTGAATATGTCTTTTATAATCACATTTAATATGCATCAGCAGTATCAAATACATCAAAAAGTTGGTCGTACTGACTTCACATTTTACAACCAAATGTGGTTAACAGGTCTTGGACTTGAAAACATCTTACATAACAGACGCTTTTATGCCGCTCAATAGCTTTTAAAAGAAAAAGGAATAGTTGTTGCTATTGGCATGGGCCGGTTGAGGGAGGGGTTGCTATTTAACTACAGCACCAGTGCCAGCTTCAGCCTATTGTGCACAATGCCCACTAAATTAACCCTCTAGTGAACTTTAAGGGTGCAAGTATATATTTCAAGGATGCTGAAGGATGTCATGTAGCAGATACTATGTCAAAGAGTAAGTCTTGGGCAAAAAGAAATCCAAGTTGAAGCTTAGCTCATTTTAATGTTTATCAGCACTGCATGACCACTATAAAATAATAGAATGTGTTTTTCTACTGGCTGTTGCAGAAGATGATCTCACCTGCCCTGCAGATTCGGAAGTCACGGTGCCCGGTGCAATGGTGACTTTCAAGTGGCGTTTATTCCTCCTCCTCACTGTGGAGGACAGCTCCTCTTTTTTGTCTTCGGTCTTCTCATCCTTCCTTTCCTCTTTCTTTCCTTCCTCTTCCTTGGCCTTTTTCCCCTGTTTTTCCTTCTTCCTCTGTTTCTCTTGAGTCAAAGGGCTTGCCAGTTTGATCACACCAACAATCCCTTCATTCAACAGAGCTGCGGAGACGCTCTTATCCTTCGGCTTCTTCTTCCGCTGGAAAAGCAGTGAGATCAGCTTATTCATTTGGACATGGTTATAAAACCAACAACAGAATCAGCTTTTTAAATGTATGCAGGTAAAAGCAGATTTAAGTTGATCCGAATGATCCTGCAAGACAGCGCTTAGGCTGTCTATTCTGTTATATTTGCTGCCCACTGCCAAGATCACACAAAGACGTCCTATTAGACTGTCTGTGACTTTGATTGAAGCTGTCAGGTACACAAAAGAGGCCGTTTTGATCAGTCAACTCAGTTTATAAATCATAATATAAACATCTAGAAACTTTACAGCCCTGTATAAATCCAGCATTACAACTTATTCAGTTAAACTAAAAGCCTCATGCTTAACTTTTCCAAAATCATCTTGATATTGTTGTTAGTACGGTAGGCAGATTAAACTATTATGAGCATCTTTATTGTGACCATCTGCTGGTCAAATTGTGCAAACAAATCGAATTCACAAACATTATCTGGCTTTTCTCTCGGGCTGTGAGCTAATGCCATTCGGATCTGTTTTTCTGCGTCCACATGGAGGACAGGAGAGGAAACGGTCTTTTGTGGTCTCATAACAGCGAACAGAGACAAAGTGTATCCATTCATGCAGAAAGTGCTATCACAGGCCATCACTGTCCTGTAGTCCATCAAACCACAAACACAGGCCTGCAGTGACAATTCACCCTCAGTTTCAAAAATCTCTAAAGCATTATAATGCACTTATAAATTGTAAAATCATCAAGAGATGTCCCATAGCTGCAGCTGTATCTACCTTCACGTTAAATCACAAACAATGTCGGAGAACTACTACTTGGCTATAAAAAACATTTCTTAAAATACAAAAAGGAAGTACATTGCTTTGTTTAAAAATTGTCTTAAAGGGACAGTTCACCCAAAAATGAAAATTCTGTCATTATTTACAGATTGGTTACCAACGTTCTTCAAAATATCTTCTTTTGTGTTTTGCTGAAGAAGTCATACGGGTTTGAAATGACATGAGGGTGAGTAAATGACAGAATTTTCATTGTTGGAGAACTATCCCTTTAAATTGTCACACGATTGCTTGCCTTACAACACTGGCCCCTACAGGCTGCTGGGATAAAAGCTCAAAGTCTACTTTAAGAATTCACTAAAATAACTATTTTTGTAGGATGTTTACTTTGAGATTAGGTCTCTTACCTGACTCTGGTGTTTCGTCTTGGAGTTTTTCTCTATTGCTGAAATACGAACAGAAGATTAAAGTCACCAAAAGGAAGAACATGTAAACATCTTCCGTGTTTTTTAGCTCCCATTGTTTAAAATGACATTGACATAAAGATGGTTGTGTTAAAACTTAAGGCCACGAATGTATAGTATGTGAAGCTGTCAAAGTCTCTATAATCACGCTGACAAGTGAGAACCTGCTTTGAACCACGACCTCTCACCTCTGAAAGAACAAGTTCAATTATTCTTGCCTTATTCATACAATTCCAGTCTGAAATACATGTCGGATCCTGAAAGTTCTGTCTGAATGACATTTGTGAGAACTAAACAAAAGAATGCTTCATTTATTCAAAGTATGACTATAATCTGTAGTCTCTTTTCTCCGTAACAGTCCAAAACTAACTTTGAAAGTGTGTATTTATATCAATTAAGATCTCGGTTTGCAAACGGCCTTCTGCCATTGCGTAACATCCCATGGAACATTTAATTTCAGGATAGGGTTAGTCAAATAGTAAACAGTGATTTGTGGATTCAGAACGCCTCTTCAGATGACGACACACATCACAGAGCAGCTCAACCACGGTTCCATCACATGCCAACACACAGCGGCCACACATGGAAACTTCTGCATCCTGGAAACCAACACTACAGCCAATGAATAGAACGAACAAAACAAAACAAAAAAATCCACTGCCTTGCTTGTGATTTCTAAAAGGACACGACTACTGATCCGAAATCAGCTCGAGCATTTGCATACATTCAAACCAGACACCTTTAGAATAAAAGCTTGTATTACCTGACAGATATCTCTCCAGAGGGGAGGTGGAGCTTTGGCTTCCCCAGCAGCAGAAGAACAAGCCCCAGACCAGGACGGTGGCCAACACCAGCACGATCACCCAGAGGAGCCGGGCCAGGGCCGGGTACGCCAGGGCCCAGTCTTGCAACACATCCATACTTATCCACTTTTCTAACTTTGTCTACTCTTTCTTTCCTTCAAGCGTCTGTGAGTGGTTGTGAGTTGCAGATGGGCAGCAGCTGTGCAAGGCCACAGCCCACGTCAGTTCTGGAGGAGTGTGTACGTGTGAGCGTGTGTTTCCTTCACAGAGTCGAGCAGTGAGCACGACTCTGCCTGAAATATCCAGCAGCCACTCCCAGGGCTAAACATCTCACGCAGACACACACCCTCGCAGTTTACTCGAGCTCCGAGACCTGCTGGTTAATGGTAGGTAGGAACAGAGAAATGCACCCAGGGCGGTTTAAAGCCGGCCTCCGCTGAAACAACATATTTTACTGTCTAGGGGTGGGTGTGTGTGTGTATAAGAGAGAGTAAACATTACGATTGTAGAACTACTTCTACAAATAGCATGAATATACAAGTGGTGCCTAAAAGTATTTGGACATAAACAAACATGTATGAATGTCTTTGCATTGAATAGAAATTATATAAAGAAAGATCATACAGCACAAACATTTTTTTCCAATTTAACTCAAAGTATAAAAAGTGACACATTGTGGTTGTTAAACCTTGCAGGTTATATATAGTTACTCGGTTTAATATTTTGTATCCAATGCAATGACATTCAAACATTTTGACTGTATTCATATAGAAATATTGTTATAAAATACTTTGGTACAAGCACTACACAGAAAGTTCTTAAACGCATTTTGTCATCATTTTCATGCTGGACTGTAATTTAAAAATACCCCATGGAAAAACTTAACACGCCATTCAGAGGAAGTTGGTCACTCGTGAGTCATAGAAGAAATAATCTTTCCATTTTAGCTTGCTTCTTTGACGACACAACATTTTGTGCCCAAAATTACCTGGTCTTCCCAAATTCAAATACAGCTGCCCGACATTCCAAGGTTTCAGATTCAGCTTGTAAACGCATTGGACAGTCAAGTAAACCTAAAGGGAAGCTGGCCAGCAGTAATGACCGGTTTGTGGCTGCCTATGAATGACTGACCAGAAATATTAGAAAAGTTAGTTACTGCTGCCACCTAGAGGAAACACATCAACCAAGACATAACCCCACCTCTGACACATCAGTTTGAGAATCAATGTTTTTAAATTGCATATAAATGACCGCACATTTAAATAGCAGAAAATAAAGTCTTGCTTATGGCAAAGACAAAGTTAGTCTGGAAACTAAATTTTTCCATATTCCGTTTTCGCTGTAATTTTCAAAAATGCATAAGAACTGCATGTCTGTTGTACATATCGAAGCAAGATCATTTTGATATTTATATATCTCGTTTTTTATGATTATATGGGATGCCAGCTTCAAACAGTACTACCTGTACTAAGTTGTTTAAAAACAAAGCACTGAATGCTTTTCACAAAGGATTGTAGACAGAGGTCAGGTAAAAACCTGTTTTTTAATTTTGTTTCACCTTCTACACCTTCAGATTCTATCTAATGGGATCTAGAGCACAATGCTCACAATGCCAAGGTTATGTATTCATCCCCAGGAAATACCCATATAAATAAAATGCATAACTCTATGCCACGGTTCTACCCACCGTGCAATTAATAACTTGTGCAATAATAACATGTGCAATACTAATTATATCCAACCGATAGTACCCTACCTTTTTATTCAATTTTTGCTTAAATTATATTCCATCATGCTGTATATAGTGCATTTCTCTGTACATACAATAGTCTATTTTTTATCTGCATATATACATATACACCTGCATAGGTATTACACTCTATAGCTTATCTTATTTTTACTTCCTATTTTTTTTGTTCTTTATATATAGATACATCTGTGTATTATATTGTTTATTTGTATTATATCATGGTCTCTGTGCACTGGATTCTTCTTTCACCACAACAAATTCTTCGTATGTGCAGACATACCTGGGAATAAAGCTCTTTCTGATTCTGATCATTACAATGCACTCAGAAACACACTTTGTGTTTATTTTAGTGTATGCAAACAGAAAATGTTTTTCAAGATGACATAAAACTGGAATATTCACTTAAAATCTTCAGGACTTTCAGTCATAAAGAACACAAAATGTTCTGTCATTTTTTTACATATCCTGGAGCTCCACATCCCTCATCACGCTGTGGAAATGTCTTTTCTAAAATGATCCTACATAAAACAAACCTATATAAAAGTTAGTTAAATACTAAGTTGTGATTGATGAACATAAAAGTTGATCCACTGTTTTGATTTTTGTTGGTGCTGGTCTAATAGAAGCCAGTGTCCTGAGCTGCCCAGTTTGGTGTCTAGAACAGAAAAAGGAAGATTACAGATTATTTTTATGTTAAAGTAAAAAAGTATTGTGCAAGTTGAATCTGAAACCCTTAAAATGTACAGCTCTATATCAAGCGCTCTCCGAAAGATAAATTATGTGAATAACTTGGATAACATCAAATTTAATTACTCATTCCTTTTGCGGAGTCAGGTCTTTGTATTTAAAGCACGAAAGATATACTTGGGAAATTCTAGGTCAACTAATGTTGAGTTTATGAGCTAACATTAGCCCAGTTGTTTTCCAACAAGCTCATTCTAAGATGGTTTATGATTCCTAAAAGAAAACATATTTAATTTCCCCCTAACACTCTGAATGAAAGTACCTCATTTCTGCTGCTGTGGCTGATTTTCTTCTCGATGTTCATGGCCAGCATCTGACTGCGGAAGGACAGGCTCTTGGTCTTCTCAATCACCTGCTGATATGGCGACACGGCGTTGTTGCCCATCACCACGTGACCCTGAATAAAAATAAAACAGTTGGGAAAAATCAGTTTTTACTACATTTATCAACAGATATTGTTGAAAGTTGTGTTAAACATAGCGTAAAAGTTTTACACCGAGATGGAAAACTACTGTCCTAACAAGGGCAAATTATTTAGAATTGATCACTGCAGTAAAGAGCTATGAAATCCAAGTAGGTTTTGTAATTTAGTATGATTAAGAGTGTGAAATCTTCTGCAAGACAATGTCCAAAAGAATGATGCTACTGACATGAGGCTAATGGAGGGGTCTAGTGTATATCAAACTAATGGGCTTCGCGTCTGGACACGTGTTCTGCATCCAAGAGCTCTCTTACCAGTTTGGAGTCGATTTTGGCATCCAGTCTAGCATTGCGAATCAGGTTGACAATCCATCTCTCAGCCTCCTCGGGGGTCATATTCAGCTTATCTGCCAACATGCTGCCCGGCGAGAGGAAACAGAGGATGAGACAAGACAGCGAGAAAGAGACACTACAAGTTTGTCTAGGGTCAACAACAAGCTACAGCTCATCTTCAAACAAGAACTCAATAAGTCTCAGTAAAAATCTATCGGTGTGGTAAACACTAGCACCATGATGATGGGAAATAAACCGTGTGTGGGATCTTAACAGATTCCACACATCATCATTTCTAAGTGTGAAAATACACACGCAGCAGCGATCCTGGCACGATCGACACAACACCCTTCAAAGAAACTGTTAAAATGTTGGAATAACAACATCCGTTTGAAGTGTACACAAACAAAGCTGTTGTTCTTTTATATGCATCCATCTCTCTATACATCAAAACCTCTCTTCTAAAATCCCCTCTATTGTAACGTTGGTTTTGTCAGATTTGGATGGCGTTGCATTGATCCCGGCAGCGCTGTAAATTCACAGGATGCTATTTACAGTGAGTAAGAGGATTAAAGAATGCTGGGGGCTACCTGATGCTGATGCACTGATGAATCCGACAGAACGTCTCGAATATGAACAGACGGGCGTTTTCGATGAAATCCTCTAAGCAGGCTACCAGGAAGAAGTCGTTCACCAGCACCTAAAACCAAACATAACCCCTTCAGATTATTGGCAAATCCCAAAATACTCATTCGCTTTGGGCGTTATGGAGATGTTGTTGTGTTATAATGGCTGAAATGTGTATAGTAAGGTTTTATAGTAAGGACTCTAAAATTGTTAATATAAATACTGTACACTGGACTGTTTACTTTCTACTGAACCATTTTCACAATAACGTTTAATATGTTGTTAATATTAGGCCTTTAAATTACAAAAACAGTACAAGTAGAATTTTTTTTCTTCAAGTTTTAGGCAATTGGCATTAATTTCACATCAATAAATCAACAAATCATTAACAATATTCACAATTAATCCTTCAATTAAATAAATAAAATACATCTTATGTAAACGCCAAATTAATACATTTTATTAGGGTTGCAACAATATATTTAACAAACGATATATCACAACACAAAATAAAGTGATATGTATTGTGGAGCTATGACAGTTTTTTAACAATATAGTGTCTGATCAATCCTATTTGTTCAGTTGCCAACACGTGCCTTTGCCTTACATTGTCAACAACCTCGATTTACACATAAAAAGTTCAATTAAACCTTAAATGTTGTCAATTCTGTAACAAAATTCTGTATTTTAACTATTATTGTAATAATACACTTGATTTGAGTCATGATACTGGGTTCACAACTGCAATTGTATTATAATTGTTTGAACAAAATTTAAAAACTAAAAAATTCAAATAACAGATTAATACAAAAACCTAATCAAAAATGAATTTGAGGTTATCCTTCTGTATGTACATTTATAACAACTCAATAGATCTATCACTGAAAAATAAAACTACATTTTAACACAAAATAATAACAAAAAAGTGAGAACTTCTTAAATTAAACAAAAAAATAAAAACCAATGTTGAAAGCCTTCTATTATATATACTGTTAGTTATTTCAATGTTGCATTTTTAAAAAACATAATATCATGACACCCAGTGCCACGTATTGCACTGAATTGTGAGCAGTGTATTGTTACATCACTGTTTATATATACAATTTTTATCTACTACAAAAGGAAACCTCATAAAATAAAAATTCAGTCAACAAAAGCACAGAATCATAATCATCAACTTCATAGTACTAATAAGCAGCCTTTAGAAATTTCTTCTGCCACAAAGTAAAATTGGTGATCAAGCAAAAGCAGATTATTTTCTTCACAGGTCTGAATGCTAAACACTCCCTCTGGCCCAACTAGGCTATGTCTAACAGAGATGAGATGAAGTCAAGCTCACTGCTTTGAGTCTAAAAACTGACAGCCAAAATGCTTTGAAAAGCCCACTGGGTAAAAGCAGTAAATTACAGTAGACAGGGATTTGCTGAGGATGAATGGACCTGTGGCTCCAAGCATAGGATGAGAGCGACTCTCAATGCACATCTCAAACTAATACAGCGATTCAAACAGAGGGAAGCAGTCTATTGTGAAAATTAAGGGGATGACAGCCCTGGCGGGTGTGTTATGTTCGCGTTCGCGCAGTGGGTGGTGAATCTTACCGACTCGCATTCCCTCAGCTTCTTCTGAGCGCTGTCAAAATCAAAGTTAACGTAGAGGCACTCCACAAACTCTGTGATGGGATCCTTGTACGTATACGACTCCTGTTAAGAGAGGGAAAAACGGAGCGGAAACCTTAATCCAGCGGTAATTTGACAGTGAGCGCAGCACGCAGCACTTCCCTTCAGACTGACGTCTAGGTTAAAAGTAGAAGTGCTGTTAATTCACATATTCTGAAATAATACTTTAAAAGGAATCGCATGTGAAAAGGATGAAAGAAATGCAGTGCTAGCTCAGAGCTGGAAACCTCAAAGGAAAATCTGGAAGCTCATTCATGTGAATCATAAAGAAGCAAATCTTCAAGAGAGAAATTAAATAAACTCTCAGTTCAGATGTGCCTTTCATAAAAACATTGATTATATTATTGTGTATATGTTCGCTGTGCTGTCGAGTACCTGTTGTATGACCTTGACAAGGTCTTTGAGGACCTGCCGTCGCTTTCTCACGTCCTTGTTGGTAATGACGGCTGTGGTTAGGTAGCGTAGAATGTGGGGGCACATGGTCTGAATCGCGTTCAGGTACCTGAAAAATCGACAACACTCATCAGTACCACGATACAATTACTGATGTTGGGTAAAAACATTAAACGACATTTTACTGTATAACAAAATAATATTCTTCACATAAACAATATATACTAATATGATATAATACGCAACTACAGTATTTAAATCCTAATGCCTAGCAGTTGATGTAGAGTATAAGATAGCAGAATGTCTGATGTATATGTATTTGCAAAAACATGTAAGGGTATTTTGACATATATATATATATATATATATGACGTGACAGCAAAAATGTAAAAAACAAACTGTTAATAATAAATTATTTGATATTGCTAATATTTATATTTATAATATAAAATAGCATAAGAGAGATTTCTTAATTTTTTGCTATGTCACACCATAAGACACACGTATGGTTTATTTGTCAACCCATATACAGAAATTGAAAACACAATGTACATAAACAACAGACACAGAAACTGTTGTTTTTGCAACAGAAAGGCACAAAATAGTGACAAACTACCTACTATTCACAATCTTGTTAATAACTATGTGAGCACACTGTCAACAAAATCTGCTTTGAAAAGCTTTTGTTTTAATATTACATCACAGCGGTCTTACAAAAGCCTCAACACAGTGTGTATATATGTGTGTGTGTGTGTGTGTCATCTAAGCGCTCAGACTGAGTGGAGCTTGTTAAACGGTCACGCAAACATGCACCGTTACCCTAAAAAATGTTGAGCTTTCAGAAGCAAATCCCCTGTTAACAGTGAGCTTCCTTAGCAAAAGAGATTTTTGCTACACGCAAACACAATGTGAAGATAAATATTATGCATATGTACATCATTATAGCTCATTGTAAACAGAACAGCTTGGTGTAGGGTTGAGTGATGTCGAAAATCACATTTGTAAAGATCCTCCATTGATGATGATATTTTTCTTACTGATGTCTAATAAGAGAAGCTAAAAAAATATGAATACAATATGCACACTGGTTGTCCAAAGGCACTCTCTTAAGAAAATATACTGCACAAATAAAAAGTGAATTCAAATCATCACGACATTGCTTAATGGCCAGCAAATTCATCACAATTCTGGATCAATATCCCCAAGTCTAAACAAAGAGCAGAGCAGGTGGAATTTGATAGGGTTTTACTCACTGGGGTTGATACAGGAAGAGCTCTATGATGTTGTCTCTGCCTTTGGGATGGTTAAAAAAGACAAACAGAGACCAGTGAATGAGCCACGTCCTCTGCTGCAGAGACTGAAGCGGTGAACTCACCGACTGAAAGATATGAACATTGTGTTATTTAAAGAAGCTTCACATCGTATTACTGGAAAGCAAAACAAAGGGACCAAAAAATCCAAATACACCTATTTTTATCCACTCTGCAAATAAAAATGCTACGTGTCTACTTCACAAAGCTGATGCAATGTAAATGTCATCCTGGTCAATTCTGTGTGTGTATAGCTGATCTAATGCCTGATGTCTCCACAAAATGTTATATCCGAGCTCAAAGGATCATGGGTAATAAAGTAAATTAACCAGTGGGCAGGATATTGGATTTCTGCAGCTGATAAAATACAGCCGCAAAGCTTCCGTCATACAGGGAAGATTAAGGGTTGCTCACGTTGTTGTCGATGGTCTCTCGTAAACGGGTCAGGTCCTCCATAGCCGCCTCCCAGTTTTGCATGAGGATCTCAGACGCCAGTTTACCCCAGAGAGAGCTTAAAGCGTTCCTGTCTGTGGAGGGAACCTGGGACATGACAACAACCAATCAAACATCTTTATTGCAGCAGGGGACACAAAGATTGTATTTATATCCAGGGTAGCATGTAGGTTTAATATGCATGCAATACTCTGAAATAATGTGATTAATGACAATATGTTTACAAGTCTACAAGCAACAGACTAGATGATGGTTTTTTTGGTCGAGTGGTGTTTGTTTTTCGGTGATGTTATGTTGTTCACCCCCACTCACATTTACAGTAAGTGAAAGTAATTTGCAACATAGCTGATTTATATCGCACAATATTTTCCAGATAATGTTTGTTCACTCAACTTTTCACAGCACCAGGAGCTATCAGAGCGTTTTGACTGTTCCTGGTTGTTCGTTCAGGTAAATTACTAACAACAATAGCACCAAGTGGTGTAGCACAGGTCAAATTCATTTGTTTCTGCTGTTCTGTCCTGTTTTCCTCCCACAACACCGCCCCGGGCGGCAATCAGAGAGTCTATTTCACACTTCACAAACCACATTAACCGAAACATCCTATATAACAGACTAGAAGTGTCACATACACAAAGATCACTTACTAGTACACGGAAAAAGTAGAGATACTCGGCAGCACCCGAGTAGTTTCCACACTCGTACTGGAATTTGGCGTAACGGTAAAGTGTATCCAAATATTCCTGACGAAACTGAGGGGTCAGAATAAAAAGGATTTAACAGACACTCACAAATCCTAAAGCATTTACAAACTAAAACAAACTGCTACACGCTATAATGTTTGGTTTTAGTATGGAAGTAATAATACTTACACTATGTTTGTCTGCCAAATACTCAAACAGCATCCTCCCATCCCTTAGAGAAAAAGCATAAAGACAATTTACACAAAATATTTGATTCTTCATGTTAGGAAACATACACAAAGCCAGCTGCGAAACAGAACAGATACAGATCAATTCACAGCAGACCTGGTGGACTGCATCTGTCTCTGAGTCTCTGGATCTTCAAACATCTTCACGATAGGTTCAGTTTCAGACTGAAGCTGCTTCAGCTGGGCCACTACTGTCGTTCTTTTCTCCCTCAGGGCTACAAAGAGAGAAATTACATGTAATAATAAGTACTATGAAACAAGACAATTGCAAATTTCATAAGGCTACTCATAAACCAACAGATTTTTTTGCATTATCTGCTAAATTTAGGTATGGATTGTATCATAGTAAATACATTACACAGAGGCAAGAGTAATTCACAATACAGCTACAGTAAAATAAACCAAACAAAAAACTGATGACAGAACCTTCACTGGATGTGGAAACACTTACAATGTGGAATTTCTTTGTCAGGATAGAGGTTCTTGTATACGTCCATGGCAAAGTCAACCATGTTTGTGTCGCTGAGAAGGTCCAGCTTCCCTTGAAAAAGTTCTTTCTCATTGTAGATCTGTTAATACAACCAGTAAATAATTACCAGATTTGACAGGGGTATATCAGGTTTTCCAATACAGATGATGAAGACAACGCATATAACAAAGCTTTAAGCTGTTTTGCAGAGAACAATGTAAAACAGTAAATGTTTGTCATTTACAAAGCATGTGAAGAATGAGTGCTGAAATTATTGAGACTAAAAGACGGATAAAATGTAGGCTACTATACTATTTGATATATGATTGAATGGAAATAGCTATGGTACTAGCGTAGTATTTTTGTCAGTGTAGAAACATCAAGAGATAACAAGATGCAAGATTAAAAACATGCTTGTAATTTACATGACATTGGCAGCCAGGCAACTAATGCAAACCAGCAAAGCAAAATAAATTGAGTAAATAAAATGGCTATTTTAATCAGGATTATAAATGCTTTTTAGTTTTTAGATTAAATGAATGAAAACCACATCCTTTATCCAGATCAGCTGTCTGCTCGGCTACACGTGGCGTTATCCATTTAGCGACCACTAATAAAAAAAAACACCACCAAAAACTAAGTATTTATTACATATTCTTAAATCTGTATCTCACCTCTTTGACAGACAGAAATTCCAGCAGCGGAAAGACCAAATGCCTGTCTAAAAAATGCGCGATCTTGGTGGTTAGATCGTAGTCCGCCATTTTGGAAAGGAAAATAGCTTTTGAAAAACTTTATTGACCCACCGAGAATGACAAAAGTGATGCGCCTTCAGCCAAGCGGACTGGTTTGAGCTCTGCTGTTTAACTTAGACACTTAAACTTTTTAGTGAAAACTTGATAATTTACACAATAGCAAGAAAATTGCTGGATGACAGGAATAGAATGAATATAAGAGGCTAAAGTTAGCCATTGCAAAGTGACTTATATGAGTAGGCTATTAGGCTATCATTGCAATTTCAACTGGATGGATAGAAACTCGCTAAGTAGCCTAATATCACAAAAAACTACTTATTACTAGGCCTATATTTTAGTGTAAAAAGTACAGTAAAATGTTTATACATATTTTAAATAAAAATGAATTATTGCAAAATTACATGTAGCCTATTATGTATAAAATATAGCCTTCTATAATGATATGGTTGGGACATTAACATGTAGGCTGTGCAGTAGAAATAAATAACTCATTTGGGCTTTAAGTAAAAACTATAGTTTCCATGGTAATTTTGCTTAAGGGTAGCCTATATCATTACTTTATGTAAAAGTAGCCTATACCTAATTTAATTTAATTTAATTTAATTTAATAAAGAGTAAGAAACGGATCAAGTTATTTAACAGAGTTTCTTCTTCAAATAGGAACATTCTCAGTTAATGGCTAAATTTGTCATGGTCCTCTTACTGAAATACCACATTCTTGTATCTTTTGATGTTTTTATCTGGCCTTAAATTAAAATATGATAAAACTTTAAAGGCTTGTTTTCAAAGTCTATATATGAGGAAATGAATCCTCTAAAATGAAAGAGTTTGATCTGCTAAGGTATTCAAACTTATTTTAAACAGCAGGTGAAGCAAATTTACAAAGCGACTAATACATCAAACTGGGTAAAACTAATATAAAATATATAAATTGCGGATTGATATCTGTGCTTTCTTTCAAATAAAATTACATTTAAGGCAGTTGCTATTTGAGATAAGACTGCTGTCATCACAGTGAATATTGCAGACTGTCATGCAGAGATACAAAATGATGTCAGTATTGTCGACCTATACTGTAATAAATCTCAAATCATGTGATTAGGGTCAGGGTCAGCTATTTATTTATTAAATTCACATTTATTTGATTTCACTGAGGTTATTGTTAGCATCTGACTCTCTCAAAAGTGTAACAGATTTCTGAATTAGATAATGGAGAAATATGGATTTCTTTTAGGAAAGGATGAATGATGGTGTACTGAGGACACTGAAGTCAAGGTAACATACAAGATTGTGGTGAGAACACAGAAAGATCTCCATGGTAACTCGTGGTAACTCATAGTAACTTAATTATTCCCAAAAATGTGACAGATATCATCCTCAGCCTTGATGAAAGCAAAACAGAGGTCGTGTCTTATCACGCAGCATGAAAAGCACGAGGGGGTGTGTAATACAGCGCTTGCAATTATATGCCTATAAAGGCTCATTTAGCGAGCGAGAGAGAGAGAGAGAGAGAGAGAGAGAGAGAGAGAGAGAGAGAGAGAGAGAGAGAGAGAGAGAGAGATGATCTGCATTACAAAAGAGGTCGGGTTTAACAAACCTGTAACTGATCCAAACCAGATCAGTGTGAGTGCTGTTCTACCTCATTAATCTCGCTTCTGTTTCGACTCCACTGTGGGTATTTCAAGGCTTGTGAGTTGTACAGTATCTCCACTCTTTCCATAACACTTTCCACTCTGCCTCATAAAAGCACAAGTTTGACAGATGGCTTCATTTATTCTGGATTGCTTCCGGAACAGGTTGAAGATGCTCCATGGTAACCGAAAGATGGTGGGGGTGCCGCATGCCTGGGGCGTGTGGGCATAAGACTTTGTCCTCCAGCACTTTCCATGCGAACGTGTCTGTTATTGATGCGTATCGCTGACAGAATATCATCCTTGAGGGACAAATAAATAATCCATCCGTACATGCTTGCTAGAATAAAGCGAGTCCTGGGGGAAAAGGGGGTTTGTTTGCCGTGCTTGCAGATTGGAAAAGCCTAGTGGGTTAAGTGACTCATGAAGCAAAACAGAACAGATATGCATGGGTCTTAAAACAGCTGACTCTGTGTTATTGCAGCCTTTCATCTGAATGAATGGACACTGTGTGACACTTTCTACTGAGCATGTTGCTATGAGGACTCATTTTATACATCAATGGAAACAGATTTTGATCTGGCTCTGGTTTACTGTAGATAAAAAACAGAAGCTGCAAGAGTATTTGTATTCATGGTTAGAAGAAATAAAAAGAGGTTGGACAATTGTAAAAATACATTAAAAGTATGAAGCTGTAAAATATAGATTGTTTAGATAAAATGATCCAAATTTGGGTATAAATTTGATAAAAATGTTTGTTCATATTGAAATCTTCAATAATATTGTCTTTGGATTGCAGGAATTCTGAGCTTGTGAAATCAACCCGTTAACTAATGCAGACGTTTTATTAAATTCTGGATCTTTTTCTCACAAGAAATATCTGAGACTCATCTGAGCATATCTGAGAAACATTGGAGACATAAGCAAAAGTTTCCACTTGCTCTCTATTTGTTCTCATTGATGTCTAGGGTCTGTGAAATCCAGAGTAAAATCTCAAAATCACATTCTGAGATAACCAGCATCAACGTTTGATGTCAACCACGCTGTAAAAAAGAAATGCTGGTTCAACTTAAAAAAAGAAGTTACCTGGCAGCCTTAAAATTTTGAATTATTTCAACTTAAAAATATTAGTTAACATAACGAGTTTGCATAAAATTCATTAGTTAACTAATATTAAGTTGAATAAACCTTTTTTAATTTTAAGGCAGCCAGTTACTTTTTTACACTGCATTAATTTCACTATAATTTAAAATGGTCAGTATTAAAGATATCAAGATTATATTTTTACAAAATGTTCTTTACATTTTGTGGATGATTTTATATAGAAAATCGTAAATCACAGACTGGGTCACAAATAATGAAGATATTTGAAAGATCTTTTCTTATGGAAGAGAACGCTGATGATAAACGTTCCTATACTTAACACATTCAGTATCAAAGTGCTTCGAGCCCTTAAGTAGCCTAGCCTACCTAAATCAATACAGAGTGGAAACTTCTCATCTTCTTGCCGCAAGCCCTATTGACAAAGCCTTAAAGAAACCTAGCATAATAGCAGCATAAATCAAAGCAAAGGTAACTAAAGCTTTGCCCCAGTGAGATTAATCTCACGACGCCCTGCTGTTAAATTATGCATCTCGCAGAATTATGAGGCGCGGGTTATGAAGTTCCTCATTTCGATTGAAAAGTCCACCCACCCACTCAGCTTTCGACACTCTCCCCGTGATGATGTCATGAGTCAGCGGTTTTCATTCTGCGCATAAAGAGAGTGATTTGCACATATTGCCTGACAGTTCACCTGCCTGCTCGTGAAAACTCGAATGACACCCCGACATCAACCGGCTCCAAAATGGTGTGGCATCCATCACTGTCTGGAGCGCATATGCGCGGTAATGAGATCTCTGAAGCATTTCACTTTTTTATTCCAACTCTGGTAAACTGTAGAAGTGGGTTGAGAAAAACAACATTCATGCTGTTTTGTTATGGGTGGTAAACAACAACAACAACAACAACATCACAACAGTTTTCCGAACTTGCTTTCATTAAAGCTTAAAATGGGAAACAAATGCCTGCAGACTATCGGGTTCACAATTGATGTGTTGCACGTATTCGAACCTCAGCAGTGTTCTTTCCCTAGCAACAAGGGAAACTTGGTTTCTATGGATATGTGCCCTTAACAGGACAGGAGAGAGAGAGAAAGGGACAGTGCTGTGTGGGCGACGAAAAACACGATCCCAGCTGGCTCTCATTAACTCACCAACCAATCAGTGCAGATCTATACATACAAAGCAATGATAGCCAGAGAACGTCAGGAACAAGGTGAAGCATTCACTGGCGAGAGAAATGATACAGTATACTCGTAGGAACATTCGTACTATGTTTTAATGGTACTTGCTCTGACATACTTTTTGGGAGATGTCACAGTGAAAAGTAAAAGTGAAGGTTTCGTCTTTTGTATTATTGACGTCTATTGTAAGGTACGATTCTTTTGTTTAAGCATCTAAACCACCCCAACACCCCCAACCCCACCCCTCTTCTTTGTCTATGTCTAGGCTGGCATGTGAAAGGTGCCACAGCTCTCGCGGGGCTCATTACCTGAAGAATAAAGATAAAGAAATGATTGTGAAAAGATGGCTGCTCAAGAGCGTTCTCAGCACCCCTAACATCTACAACTTGGTATGAAAATAGCAAGTCTAAACAAAAATATTTTTACTCTTTAGTGGTAACTAAAATATCATTGACTTAGGCCTGTAGGCAACAACCTAGAAATCAAGGTTGTTATAGTTTATTAAAACTAAAATTGTTAAAATATTAATTGATCAAATCAATTATTGGCCTACAAATTATTTGAAAAAATAAAATAAAAGGAAAATGACAACTGTTGCTTCAGCAATAAAACTAAATAAGTTTAACTTGCATTAACTGAAAAGAAATAAAAACTAAACTAAAACTGAAATATGTTTTAATTTTATATAAATAAATAGTTAAAAGCACATAACAAAACTACTACAAACGGAACAAATATTAACATAAAAAAATCAAAAATCTAAGTTTATATTAATAAAATATTAAAAATATTAATACAATTCCACCACCCAGAACATCCACTACACCCTAGCCTTATGCAGCCACATTTGAGGTGCCACACATTTTCTTTAGATGGATAATTCCAGAGTTTTGGATGTGACATATAAACGCTCAGAGAATGTATTTGTTACCAATATATCGAAACATCTGTTTATATTTTACTAAACCCTTGTTGATAGTGTCTAAACATCAGAAAAATATCAGTCTATGCACAAGTGTTCCATTTTAAAAAAGGGAAATAAACATGCGTTATGGATGTGACTAAAAAAGGACACGTTTTTTGGGAGATGACAAAGTTTATAGGATTTCTGTAAATTAAAATGCACAAACCAGTAGCAATAATACCCGACAAATGGAGAAGGGATGCCTCTTTGCAGAACATAAAATAGTTACTTTATTTTAATTTTATGTGTCCGTTCATGAGGAATATGTACTGTTATGGATGTGACAATCCTGAAAATGCCAGACAACGGAAAATCATGCCCTAAAAATAAAACAAATGCTTTAAAAACTTGAAGAGAGACCTCACATGGGTATTAGAACCACCAAATGTTGACATCTGTGCTAAAAACCTTTTATTTTTCATGGTAATGTTGAAATTTTTATGGAATTGCCCTGCAGTTGCAAAATTTGCCTTTCCTGATTTTCATGATCAGATTTGAGCTTACAACAATTGGGTTGTTTACATTATTTTGTAAACACATTATTTTCCTATGATTTCTCTCTGATTCTAGGGTTAAATGTTGTTCCAGGTCAACAAAGTATGTTGTCCAAATAACATCTCTCACTTGGCAAAAAAAGGTTTCAAAAAAATTTGCTTGCAATTCACATATTAAAAAGAACAGATTCTTGGCTCCATTTCTGGGCTCTAAACAGATTTCTCTTGGTTCTTTTTTCACGTACACTGAAATCTTAAATCAAGGTCACGATAATGCATTTTCTGGCCCGATGACAGTTCCAGAAACATCTAGAGCTGTGCACTGATCAAGACTCTGAAAAATAAAGGTGCTTAAAAGGTTCTTCACAGCGATTCCATAGAAGAACCATTTTGGGTAAAGAAGCCTTCATTTCTACCACCCAACATGAGAAACTGCACCGCTTTCCTAATAAATTCCTATCTCAAATGCATTGAAATAAAATGCATGCGACAGCTACACTATTATGGATTTTTCCCTTGACTGTTCGTGGCCTTGTGACCACAGCGGTTGACTTCATGCTTTGATCTCTGCGACATACAACGGGCTCCTGCATCAAAGCGACACGTGACGAGCAAGCGGACAGATATTTTGCTTCACGGCCATTCCTTGCCTGACTTTTTGAATAGAATTTAATTTTTTTGGCTGTTGCTATGCAACAAACTCATTTGTAACAAGAATCATCTTGGCGAGCAGGCCATTAAACGGCGTGAATGGTGCGTCCAACTGACTCGCCTGCTGAATAATTGCAACAGAAAAGAAGGAATGACAACAGCTCGCTGCATGACATCACTGGCAACTTTATCTCTGTTTACTGCTTTGCCCAAAGAACAGAGAGAGATGACACGTTAGTATGGATTGCGACAGAAGCACTTTATGTTGTACATTTATCTCCACTGAATGAGCCTATCGTTCTCCCCTGAGAGGATGGCCATGCCCACATCTGACCCTCGCTGACCTCTTAATCAATTTAGTCCCATTTCCTGATGCCGGTGGCCCTAAGTGATCAAGCTAATATACTGAGTGCTGGTTCGAGAGAGAGAGAGAGAGAGAGAGAGAGAGAGAGAGAGAGAGAGAGAGAGAGAGAGAGAGAGAGAGAGAGAGAGAGAGAGAGAGAGAGAGAGAGAGAGAGAGAGAGAGAGAGAGAGAGAGAGAGAGAGAGAGAAATTTGGTTCTTTTTGTATGAAGCCGAATCCATGGCATATGTGACTATTAAAGTTAGAAACATTCAGTTGTTGACATTTCATTAATTGCGATCCGCACTGCTGTGTGCAAGCCCTAAAAATATACTAGAACATGAGAATATTCCTCAGAAAGCCCACCTCCACTTCCTCCCCGGGCATAATTACACATTTCTAAAACACATCTTTTACGGCAAACCGTTAAGCATTATTAAAACCTTGGGTGTTGTTTGCAACCTGCAGTTTTAGGAGCTGCAGTTTTCTTTAAGCGTTTGCGCAAACATCAAATGAAACCATTAAGTAACTGTTCTTATGTAAAACAGACACACAGGGACGGATGAAACGTGTTGGAACAGAAGGAACACTGGTGTCAGGAATCTTTGGTGTATTGGAACTGCAGTGCTGGGATAGAGCAGGATAATCTGATCCGGCCCTCGGTAAGCGTTTCTCACATGGAGGCTGCCGTGAAATGCACTTCTCAGCACCAAATGAGGCTATTGCTTGTTCAAAGCCTCGTGAGCACTTTTTTTTTTACAGTGACCTCTAAAGGGACTCTAGGAAAAAAATCACAAATGCTTTTGCTTTAATATCATAGTTGTTTTTCCTACTGCAATGAGAATAAGAGAGAGTAAAAGAGTCTCGGCTTTAAAAAAATAAAAGTGTCATCACCAAATTCACCCAAAAACATTTTGATGAAGTCTATACAATCCTAAGTACAAATGGTCAGCTGACTTGTTACCTCGTTGTTAGCTGCTTTGAGAAAATAAATATCATCTTAACAAATGTTTTTGCAATCTGGAATGTTGTTCCTTTCGGTCATTACATGATACGATGTGTAACTCTAATGAGGTTATTTGCCATTGGGAAGGAGAAACATAGAGTAGTCATTTCCCAGGAGACTCCTTAGTACACGGCGTGTTGATAAGAAGTGAAGAAAGAAAGAAGAGTGTATAGAGAGAGAGAGAGAGAGAGAGAGAGAGAGAGAGAGAGAGAGAGAGAGAGAGAGAGAGAGAGAGAGAGAGAGAGAGAGAGAGAGAGAGAGAGAGAGAGAGAGAGAGAGAGAGAGAGAGAGAGAGAGAGAGAGAGAGAGAGAGAGAGAGAGAGAGAGAGAGAGAGAGAGCGCGGACATCTGCTCACACATTTCGTGTGTCCCATGTGAGTTACAAACATATTCTCTAAATAAACTAAGCTTACAAAAATGAATTCAGACCTCCCTGATGTGCATTCATGTTACCACTGACATCTGTTGACGTGTGTATTTTTATGCTCATGTGAATGCACTTGTATATGTTCAGCTGGCCCACATCTCTGTCTCTCCTAATGTTAGAGAGGCATTCATACGATGACTAGCGATTTGCTCAGCTGTTACAGACGTAAGCTGCCAAAAAGTGTTTTACTTTCCCTATGTGACAACTGACTTGCAAGAACAACACAAATGTGCACTTGGCAAGTTGTACGCAAGTTGTACGCTCCCATGATAATATTGACTCACACCCAAAGAAAATGATCACACAAGTAAAGAGGCTTACATAAGTGCTCTTGTAAAGCATGCGGTATTTTTACAACTAAAATGTTCACATTTACACAAGCACATGACTCACATGAGAAGAACTCAGTTCCATGTTTCTGACATTTATGTCCTGTTAGTTTTCCTACACTTAACATTTAGTTGAAGGTACTACAAAAACCTGTCAATGTGTAGCTGTTACTTTAGTGAGCAACATCTACCTGATGTGACCTAAAAAAGTCATTCATTCATATAAATATTTATGTTTTGATGCATTTAACCTGACCTGATAAAACATGTATACAGTGTGTCCTCTTAGATTGCAGCATAACACATTGTTTATCTTCAATATGAATCAAAATGAATATATTCAAAAGCAAATCAGCATTACTTTTACTCAAGCTTCACTCTTTTCAACTCTGGACTTCAACGGGAACTTCATCTTCATCAAGGGACAAAAGCGAGGGAACACCGGTCGGACTTCCTCCGGCTCTAAAATTCATTGAGCCGTAAAGTCTGGCTTGATGCTTGGAGTATGCAAACGCTTGTCTTCTGATCATCTCACCTTTATACATGGAAATCATAAGCAAGGTCGACAGTACCACGCCTCCGAGCGTGAGGAGGCACAGCCCCGCGATCACACACCTGTCCAGGTGAGCGCCCACCCGGGCATTCTCTCTCTCCAAACGTTCCATCTCCCGCGCGGACACGCTGTCGGGGTTCACTCTGACATCGCGTGGAACAGTGTAAGAGATGACAACCAAGGAGATCCCAGTGACCAAAAAAGTAACAGCACTTATAAACCCATAATCCACAGATTTTTCTGATGAATCCACCATGAAGTCGTCAACAGACAATAGGGAGCATTCTGGGGCGCCCTCTTGGAGATCTCTAGGTGAACTCCAACTAAGGTTTTCATAGTTGGTTTCTTCCGCTAACAGCTGTCCATCTTTTTGCTCGGTGAGGTCAGCCACTCCGGAAAAAGCAGTTTCGTATTCCGTGTCATAACATATATGAACTTCTTCATCTAATCCCCATTCATTGAGTTTGTGAAGTCGTCCGATTGGCAGAGTCGCTGTCCATGGTTCTGAAAGCCCATTGGCTTCATTAACATTCTCCTCCACATACGCCTGGCAGCACTCTTCATTGGAAAGAGACCTTTCATCCGTGCACACTAAGTGATGACTTTGCTGCTGTTTTATGGACCGTTCGAGGTCCCTGTGATCAGTCTGTACACCGCCTTGACCACAGAAGAGGACTTTAAGATCGGCCATTTGAACCCTTTTATTTCTTCACTTGTTTCATAGCATGACAGCTGTAGCGACCCTGTAAAGAACAACAACAACAACAGGCAATAAAAAATAAATATGCAATAACATAAGCATAGTAAGTATTCAGTAAGTATTTCTTTAGGATTATCAATCATTTCACGACTTGTGCCATTTTACTGAAATAAACATTAAAGTGAAATATTTTACTTTATTTAACAATACTTTTAACGTCCCAGTAAACATGTATCCGCAACAGCAAACGCAAAAGCTGGTTTTTGGTATTCTCCACAAAGTATTGTCTAGAAAGAAATAATGCCTTTCTTATGTTTAATCGTCTTTGCTACCATTGTAAAAGGAAATTGAAGCATCACCTACCTGCTCCCAGCAGTGTCTAGTAGGCATTCCCGGGGTTTCGATCCGGTAATTAAGGAGAGGCTCGTCCTATTCCACCCCCGCGCAGCGCACAGCGCTCCGGTCTCCTCCAGGCGCCGTGCGCCTCTCAGTCAAGCGACACTGGCGAGGGGAGGAGAGAGAGAGAGAGAGAGAGAGAGAGAGAGAGAGAGAGAGAGAGGGGGTTTCACTGGTGTCAGTGGTGAAGCAGAGTCTGATCAAACACTTTTATGCTCTCCTTCTCGTGCGACGCGTATGACGCGCTCGTATTCAGATGGCACGCTCGAGCTGTTACCTAAATGAATCCTGAGAACAGACATCATTAAATGTATGCTTGAAAATACAAGTTAGAAAGGATCAAGTGAGTCATAAGCTATGAAATTATAATATTTGAATGCTCGCTCGGAAATATGTACAATTACAATAACATGCAAATGTTACCCTTGATTTAATCCTTATAAATGACTTGTGTAACTTAACCAGTTAATTTACATGTTGATTTAATTTAGTGAGATGATGTCAAATATGAATATTGCTGTACACACATACACACAGAAATTCTAACGGATTTAATGGTAAAAATGAGAATTGGTTATTAGTTTTAGTGGAAAATATAATAAAATGGTCCCTGTGGGTTTCGACTGGTAGTTGGGTCCCTGCTGAAAGAACCATAGAAACTCAATAGAAACCATTAAAATACCATTATGAACCATGACATTTTTCCATTAAAACCATTAAAGAAGCACCCCATCTGAAAAAAACAATAGAAACCATTAAAGAAGTTACAATGGTTTAAATGGAAACTATAATGGTATCTACGGATATGTGATGAATTCCATTGGTCGCATGTTAAATCCTATTGGAATAATGTCCAAAACACACTACAAAATGGAATTTTGTAAAGGTTTTAATGGAAAAAGCTAACAGTTCATAATGGTATTTTAATGGAAACCATTAGAATTTCTGTGATGGTTTATATTGGGTTTCTATGTTTTTTTCAGCAGGCATTTGAATAGAAACCATTAGAATTTGTATATTTACAGCAGGGGGACTTACAAACAGTAGTGTTTTTGTAAAACCATTGTATTTATTTTCTGAAACTGCACGTGACCTCATGCACCCTCACCCTCATGGTCGACAGGTGTGATTCCAGTCAGTGTAGCGTATGGTTAGGTGGCCATAGATTATAATGACATCTGACTGATTTTCTTCCCTCATTGTGCCAAACTCAGCGCATACACGACAGAATTAAACAAGACTGGTGACATCAGCTGGTTGAAAAACACACAAGACGTTGCTATGCTCCAGAGGCTGAAATATTACTAGAGCATAAACTGTAAAATTGACATTTATGAGAATCTGCCCCCTGTTTAAATCTTACATTTTCTTTTTGTCTGCCATAAGCTTCACAATGCATCAAGCTGAATGCAAGCACACATAAACACAGATTGACAACCACTCTAAAAAATCAAAAACACTGTGTATCTCATCACGTAATGTTTCGGCTACAGTAATAAACAGCAAACCAGCGGGTAAACAAAGAAAGAAAGAAACACGACACACAGTGAAGTTGACATCGATTGAATATCACAGAGCGTTTCTGACCGTCCTCTCAAAAAATGTGCTAATTGATCATCACAGACAGGTATGATGTATATTTAAAACACCATCCCGCTGGTATGCCAGCTGCTCAGAATAAAACAATGAAACGTGACATCGCTTTTGAGGATTTGATGTATAAAACATGATATTGTGACAGTTTTTAACAAGCAAAACAGCTACTGTCAGTTCAATCCTGTTTATCCTGTTTAGCCTAAACTGTAAGCTATGTAAGAGTTCGACGTGACACGTTATATGCTGTGTTTTGTTTATGTGCTAGTGTCTGATGTGACATTTCTGCTGATGGATCTTTTCTGTAATAGGAACAGAGCTAAGAATAGCTGAGGAGAGGAAAAGCCAGCAGTAGACAAACACAGAGAAGGTTAGACTGGGACATCTGAGACTCCGGCTGTACGCTGTTTTGTTCGGAATACAAAAGGAAACACGAAAGTGACCTTTGGCCTTGGCAAAAAAGACACTATAAGCAGAGAGTTTGAAGTTCAAATAATGAAGGAACAGTTTGTGTCTTTTTTTGATTTTGGTGAATTCACAATCTTAAAATGTCTGGTTTACTTTTTTGTACGTATGAGTTATTTGTCATTTAAAAAAAGCAATGAAATACTTACATTACACTCACAAAACACAACAACTTGTATATGAAACCTAATACGGGTTATGGTCAAGACTTTAAAGGGATACTTCACCAGGGAAAAAAATTGTAATTCTGTTATTATTTATTCACCCTCATGTCATTCAAAACCTGTATGACACTTTCTTTTGAGGAACACAAAAAATATTTTCTAAAATGTGGTTTTGTGTCCATACAATCAATGGGGTCCCAAATTGTTTGGGTACCAACAGTTTTCAAAATATCTTCTTTTGTGTTCTGCAGATGAAAGAAAGTCATACAGGTTTGGAATGACATGAGGTTAAGTAAATGATGAAAATGATTTTTGTTGAACTATATGACAAATAAACATGACAACAAAATCCACAGTAAAAATAATGCATTTAATTTATTATACATGCCCCATTTTAAACACATAATATAGCTCCTAAAACTGCTACTAAATGAATTACTGTCACAAAAGTCAGGCAATGTCATCTTGTTCATTTAGACCCTTTGAAAATGACTTACAATAAATTTAAGCTATACATTTTATGCAATTTACATCCTCTGCGTTTATAGCAACATTGTCCACCAGTGGAACTTAAGCTACATGATCCAAAACGTTATTGTTTTTCAAATAAAATATTGATAACAACAGTCCTTTAAAGTCAGACTTATTCCAATTCAATTATTTATACTCATAAAAGTAATGTTTTAATATGTTCTTGCTTTGCTTGGTGGGTATATATTACAAGTCCTCAAGGCTTCCCTTGGAGAAGAAAAGGGTTTGAGCCAGGAAGTGCTGTTAATGTCTGGCTCCGAGTCATGCAAGAGTAAAGAGACACCGGCCTCTGCGTTGCTTTACATATTTCTCTTGGAAATGGCCCTTTAAAGAGCCTTTAACGCCAAAACTCACGCAGCGGGATCTGTTTTACAACCCAACTGATAGCCGCTGAATTAAAGGAGCAGCAACACATTCAATTCTGGTTGTAAAACATTGTAATAAAAATATGCATTTGGAATATGCATGCGGAATAAGTAGCCTACTTGCTATTCCAATTATTCTGTTATTAGATTTGATGTTGAATGGATATTTTGCATGACAGCGAGAATGAATACATTACACAGAACAGATAAAAGTTCTGGAACATTAAACACCAGCATGGAATAAGACTTGCTGTTAGGCGTTCACTGAGTCTTATTTGGTAATTAGTTATTTTCAATAACAAATGTATTTATTTAAGTTAGAGTGCAGAATAATACAGGAAAAGTTTTGCTATTTATATTTGCAAGTACCAGAAAAAACACACACAAAAAATTGAGTAAATTGTAAAGCTGTGAAATCAATGAAATATACTGTTTAAATTGTGTAAATATAAGAAAAAAAGTATTTATTTAATCTGAGTAACTCAAATATTTGTATTAGAATTCACCAAAACTATTAAGTGTATATTAAAAACATAATTTGTTAATTAAATACTTTTTCATTTAATAAACTTAAATAATATATGTACATTTTAGTCGGATTTTTAATCAATCTTTTAAAATGGCCCACTGAAAAAAATCAGTTACAAGATTTTATTAAGTTAATATAATTGTTTATTTGTTGTGATATTTATTAAGCCACATTAATTATTTTTTTAGAGTGTAACTTGCATAGCTGAACACAAACAAATAAATTTACATTAGTATGACGTCATGTTATCTTTTTATAATGGTATTCCCATCAAGAGCTGTTCTTTCTTTTGACACGAGGTGGCAGCAAAGCACAAAAATACAAATACATAAGAGACACATTTCTTAATTTGAATGCACTGCTGCATGTGCCACATACCAAACATCATTCAATTTCAAACGGGATATGGTGTTATGGGATATAGCATTTGTCGATAAATAACAGCAGATACATACAAAAATATCATCAAAATATCAACATCATGCATTTCGAGATGTTTCAAACACAAGATCTCAAAACCCGGATCAATCACTTTGGTCATGACATTGTCCCAGTGGTGCCACACCACTAGCTAATTGGGTTGTGAACTCTTCTGTGCGTTTCCCTTGGCAACAGACCTCTAAATAAATGCTGAAGTGGCTTGGCATGATAAGGGCTATTCTGCGAGCTGTCTGTGTGCCATAACCACAGTTGGTGAGGAGGAGAGCGCATCTCACGTTCATAATGGAGCAACTGTGCCATCCCACATGAGTCAATACTCTTACAAAGAAATAAAAAATGACTGTTAAAAGAGATGCCAAATGTTACTGAGTAAAAAATAAACGAGGAACAGCAAGTAAATAAAAAATAAATGAATAAATAAAAGATCGGTCACAGGCGCGTCACGATACATTACATAAGATAATGTGTTTGTTTGTCATTTAACTATTCGTTTCCTGAAATGACATCAAAGGACCAAATTTGTTCCAAACAACGTGGAAAAGAAAATAGAAGGACATCATTTCCTTGAAAAACAGTCACAATTCAAAAAGGTGCCTGAAGAGAATCACATTATCACTTTTATTCATGTGTCACCTGGAAACAGTTCCGGTCTGAGTCAGATCATTAGCCAATAGATCAAGCCACTTTAATGCATTGATATCCATAACCTAAAAAACTGCTTTGACTTGTTTTGAATTCTGAAAAGTGTGTATTAACAGTTTACGAAACATTATGTACCTTTCATCAGAAAGTTTTCCCTTATAATCCTCCAAAAAACGTAATCATTTTTCTCTTATCGCTTTCATTTTATGGATTGATCAAAAGTTTTGAGTAAAGCCATAATTTATAAACCATCATTTACTTTGATCAAATAAAAGTTAAAAATATGGCTAAAGGTAAATGAAAAAATCCAGAAGCTATTTTTTATACTACAGTAGAATGTTTCAACATTTAATTTCTTTCATTCCACATCTATGGCACACTGTAGAATATTAAATCAAGTAACAGAATTACACGAAGCCACAGGCATCAATCGACCAGATTTCCATCGAATGAGTTGGCTTAATCGATCAGTTCAGTCTCAACATAATTTCATGGCACAACATAAATAAAACCTTAAAGTAATGCACACAACTTAAGCGAGGCGACTAAACGAAATTTACAGGGCTCGAAGGATCATGCCAGCTTTCATTTGTGTGAATTGTGTTGATTGTGCCCGTGCGTAAAACGCCCCTTTTGCGCAATTGATCACGCAGCCAAAGGAGAGACTAAATTCAGCACCGGGGCGCTATCCGTCAAAGCGCAGATCCATCACCTGAACTACAGCAAGAGCTGAGAGCACATCTGTCTTCAGTGTTATTTTCTAATAGCTAAAGCGCAGACAACACTGGATCATGTCGATTATGCGATAGAATTGAACACTGAACATGAATTTCAATTAGTTTCAAACGCTGAGCAAAAACTAAGACCTGCGGAGTATAGCCTATAACGGGAACCCAACGGAGAAACCAAGCGTGTGAAGTTCTCTCTTGTGATCAAGAAGCGTGATGGAACTGAATATAATGTAAACTTAACGGACTTTAAATCTTTTAAGTGCGATCTTTCAAGAACTTTGGAGATCTTTTAAGAATGGAGAACTTCACAGTATCCAATGAGACTTTGGAAACATGGACTGACCGCAGCCTCGAATACAAGGTGATCAGCGCCTTGACAGTTTTCCTAATATGCGCCCTTGGCATAGTTGGAAACGTGATGGTCATCCTGGTGGTCCTCACCACCAAACACATGCGGACACCCACCAATGGTTACCTCGTTAGTTTGGCCGTCGCAGACCTGATGGTTCTGATCGCAGCGGGTCTACCGAGCATAGCGGACAGTTTGTTCGGTTCGTGGATTTTTGGGCATGCGGGGTGCCTGTGCATCACCTATTTCCAATATCTCGGAATTAACGCATCGTCGTGTTCCATAACAGCGTTCACCATAGAGCGATACATCGCCATATGTCACCCGATCAAAGCGCAGTTTTTATGCACGCTCTCCAGAGCAAAGAAAATTATTCTAGGAGTTTGGGTGTTGACCTCGCTTTACTGCGTAATGTGGTTTTACCTGTCCGACATCCAACAGGTGCCCTACAAGGATGTGACTATAGTAACGTGCGCCTATAAAGTGTCCAGAAATCTTTACCTACCGATTTATTTTTTCGATTTTGGCATCTTTTTTGTTCTGCCACTCACTCTTGCAACTGTCTTGTATGGTCTCATTGCGAGAATTTTGTTTCTTAACCCGCTACCGTCCGACACCAAAGAGGACAAAAATGGGCACGACAACTTCACCAGAGCGAAAAAGAACAACATGAAGAACTCCAGCCGATGCTCAAGTACAACTGCAGCGTCCAGGAGACAGGTGAGGAGATCTCAATTGAGTATCTATAGATTGCTACATTACATTTGCATTGCAAAATAAATTTAGCTTTGTCGCAGCTCCGAAATGACGTATTCTAGTTACACATTTTTAGTACGAATTTATTAATTCTTGCATATTGAAGAAAAAAGAGGATGTAATGGGTATAATGGGTTTTTCACGGAAACAAGAAACGTCTCTGAGCCTTTCTACTGGTTATGCGTAATGTTAATGGCAACTTTCCAAGAAATAATACTTTTGTTTTCCTCATAAAAGGTCACAAAGATGCTGGCAGTTGTGGTATTTCTGTTTGCTGTATTATGGATGCCATACCGCACACTGGTGGTGGTCAACTCTTTCCTGCAGGAGGCTTATCTAGACATCTGGTTTCTGCTCTTCTGTCGCACCTGTGTCTACCTCAACAGCGCTATTAACCCTCTCATCTACAACGCCATGTCGCAGAAGTTCCGCGCCGCGTTCAGGAGGCTCTGCCGCTGCGGGCGCAACGCGCAGGCGCAGAAGGCGGCCTACAGCGTCGCGCTAACCTACAGCGTTGCCAAGGAAACGTCGACGGTGGAGAGCACGGGCCATTTTTCTACCGAGATGGACGATTTGATGCCGTCAGAGGAATTGTTTTCGGATAAGAAGCTGTATGCGCAGAACTGCGAGTTTACAAAAGACACGTTCAGTCAGTAATTATAATGACAGCAAATACACACAGGTTTTCACATATTTTTTGGCGACCTTTTATCTAGTGAAATGTTATCACGAAAGGCCTACAGCCTGTGTACACGCCAGCACGCACACGCACGCACGCACGCATACTTGGAATTAGTGCTATAGGCCATATCGTCGTGCTCAAAAAGTCATGCTCACTACTTAGTCGTCCTGCTATGTTGCCAGCTTGCCAAACTGTTCCATAGAAACCGATGGGATGCAGTTAAGCTGGCCTTTCATCAGATGCACCGTTGCATTTTATTCTTAATAAAAAACACAGTGTGTTGTATAATGCAGGGAAAACTGAAGTACATATTGATCTCAATCTAACTTTGGGGGTCGCTATTGTGATTAATGAGTGGCTTTTCCTCTGCAGACCCCTGGGAGAAAACTGCTGAGTGTGCTTTATTCTGCAGATGAAGAGGAATATGTAATGAGGGTTACTTTGTCATAGTTTACGGTTATGTCAAGGCTTGTTGTAATTCATATTTATGAAATAAATTGCATTCAATCCAAACCTAATGAAACAGAAAGGATCAGGGTAATGTACACGTCTTAACTTGAACAGGGAAGTTAAGAGCAGTTTATATGTCTGACAGATAAAAGCTATCAGGGAGAAGCTTTCATGTAAATTGATTGTAAATAAGCGATGGATAAACAAAGGAATGAAGCGCTGACAAACAAGCACGGCTTCAACTATTATTTATGTATATAGATATTTTCAGGTGGCTCTATTTTTAAATCTGCAGTGTGCTATTAATGTACCACGGTTACCGAACAGAATTGCAAAATATTGACTGTAATGCCGCAGTGTAGCTAGGAATACGCCTCCTTTCTGTATATTGCACAGGATTATTTTTTCTTTCAGAAATATAATTTCAAAATCATTCCCATATTTGAACACTACTTGCTACAGTCCCGTTGTTAAGATTGAACAAACAGAAAGACCCGCACCAAACCAATAATGTTGGGTCATGCAAGCCAGCAAAACAATGTGCTTACAAGAATCAATATGAATGCTTTGAATGGATCAAATAAAGCCTGTCCATGCTATTCTCTATATGATTTTCTGCTATTTTCTATATGATTTGTAAAACTTTTTTATTATCATCCTTGGTGTGAACGGGTTTTCTAAATACAGTAAAAATACTTCTCTAATACGGCTCTATTATTTGAAGATGTAATAATTTAAGATTATTACCGACTTAAAGATGGATGAATAAGTAAATCTGTGAAAAAGTAAGGAAATACATGTCACATGAATTGATCTGTATTTGCTTGTTTTCTGTATCTTTGATGTCAGTGCATTTCAGTTCTTGGAAAAAGTTCTCTGTTGTGTTTTAATGGCTAGTCAGCTGTGTCGTCCAGTCTCAATGATTTTAGCGATGTTTTGTGAATTGGCTATTTTTGTTTTACAGATCTACAAATCTTGAACACAAATCTGTCTTGTACAAATCAATCTTGTACAAATCTTGAACACAAAATACAGGTTCAGAAGCAAGTTTGCTTGCAATAACATTTTCTAAGGTAAAGTTAGGGATCCACCAGAATTTCACAAGTAAGCTATGATACAGTTACAGTGTATTGCAAGCTATTTTTCCTAACTCAGAGATATGTAGAAATGAATAAACTTGTTTGTAATTGTGCAGTAAGTGCTTGCCATCAGTCTCGGTATGTACAGTATTGCTGAATTATTCAGGCTGGTATTATAACTATTGTATGTGAACATTGCATTTGTGTTAAAATACATAGCATTTAACAAAACGTGTATATATAACATATATATAGCGTATATGAGTTCTATTTTAAAGTCTTCAAAATAAAATGAATGTGGTCGAATTTATTAAGACTGAATTTTTTAAAACAATAATGAATAACTGCTCTACATAATACAGCACAGATTTCTAAGTGCATATTAAAACTGGAATTATTCTCCCTGTTTTATTGTTACTTTTAGAAATCTTGGCTGCAAAGTACTGACACATTATGCAATCAATTCTACATTGTGGCTAAAGTATAAAAAAAACAAAGAGCAATGTTTTGATATTGACAAGCTCATCGTAATTCATCATAAACAAGTGCCACCATGAACCGAGGTCACCAATTACATTTCTGCAATATTGTGTCATTTTGTCATTTAAAAGATTAGAAAAACACTACAAATGCATAATCAAATAACATTGAAGTGAACGCCCTAGAGACATTCATGTGCTCAAAGACTAAATAGATTTAAAGAAGGGCATCACTGCCTAAGACCAGATCGGTCTACATGTGGGAAGAGAGATGAGTCAAACATAATAAAATCTATATAAAAATTAAAATAAAAAAGCATTAAATATTATTATTTTATTATAAGACTTAACTAACCACTCAAAGTAATATTGCATTTGATTTATTGTCTGCATGGCAGAACACTGTAAAAATGTACCTCTCCCAACAAAGGTTATAAAGTAACTTGAACAAAGATTATTTTGTAGAAATAGATGTATTATTTTGAGTATAGTGAACAAAATTTGCCTAAATGTGGTACTAACAAAGATTCTTTTGTACATGTACTTAGATATTTAAGTAATTGCCCAAAGCACGTCAAGAAGTTTGACCAAACTGTGTAATCTCAACAAACAATTCTAGTGTTTGAAAGTTCCCAGCATGCATTGTGAGCAGTTACTTGACCAAAGTCTTTTGGTCTAAAGTATAGTAAATCTCTTTAGTGTGTGTATGTAACAAAAGAACAATTATATATGAAAGTAATATATAAACATAATCTTTTGAGTTGGGTTGACCAAGTCTATAGTTGAGTGAACTGAGTGTTGCTTATTTATTGTAAGTTGGTTCAACTATTTTTTTCAGTTGAGAGTCATGTGACATTACTCAGTTATTTGAGTTAGTTGAACTACTTGGCCAAAATTTGAGTAAACTCAAAAAAGCTGTGCAGCAAGCTGCCTTGAAATTTTAAGTTAACTTTTCATTTTTGAATCTGTCATTTCAGCTCTTCTGAAAATCTGCTTATGCAATAGGTCAAAGCAATTTTAGCTTTTGCGAGTGATACTCGTTCTGTATTCCCTTTAATTACCTCTGCTTTTACCTTTTCTTCATTCTCTTGGAGCAATATATCCCATATATTATGTTCCCTGCCAGATGATTTAAAGTGGTTTTGAAATTGGATTCTACTTCTAAAGGAAGTAATGGCTTTCTCATTACTTAAGCTTTAAATGATCTCATAGACTGCATATACGAGTATCCGAAGTTGAAGTAAATTCATTTCACATTATATAACTACGCTGAATAAAATAAAAAATTACCATAATTAGAGACCATTACAGTGATTTTGTAACCATGGCTACGACGTGGCCGTCAAAATATCATGCAAATAAATCATTTGGTGCCTAGACTTCTTCTAAATAGATATCTAGGGGTACTTAAGATGTAAATGTCTGGAAAGTGAACTGTGGCCGGATATATGACCTAAACTGCAGATATAATCTCTGATGTGAACTTAATCCTGTAAAATCTCCAAAACTGTACATCAAAATTACACCTTAAATCAGAAAGCTTTTTAGGGAAGTGTATCTTGTTTTAAGGACATTTAGATTACATTAGATGTTCTAAATACAACCGTACAACCGGCAATTTTTCAAATCCGCTATACAGTCGTTCTCTTCTAACAGTTTTCGGCTTTGTTGCGAAAGCCATAATTTGTAACATTCACATATGATTATTATGGAGCTGTAACCTCTGTCTGCCCTGTGCACCAGACACTAAAGTCATCTTTGTGCTTTAGAGTCTTTCTCCTTCTTTTTGTGCCAAATATAACCAATGAAATTCAGCCTATACTAATCATGATGGTCAATTTGAAATGGAAGTGCATGGGATGGGAGAAGAATTACAGTTAACCCAAAAATGTACATTCTGTCATCATTTACTCGCCATTTAGTCATTTCAAACCTGTATGACTTTCTTTCTTCTGCAGAACACAAAAGAAGATATTTTGAAGAATACTGGTAACCTGAACAACAGCGGTACCCATTCACTTGCATTGGTTTTATGTCTATACAATATAAGTGAACGGGTGCTGACAATGTTCGGTCACCAGTATTTCAAAATATCTTCTTTTGTGTTCTGCAGAAGAAAGAAAGTCATACAGGTTTGAAATGACAAGAGGGTGAGTAAATGATGACAGAGTTTTCATTTGGGGGGAATGTTTTGTGAACCAGAACATTTCATAAGATTGACCAAGAGCATACAACCTAATGTCTCAAGTAATATTTCCCTTTGCATGACTCACTTTCTCATCAGACCTAATTTTTCCACAAAAGCCGAACACGATCTATTGTGGAAAGATGGGCTGTAATTATATTACCTTTGGCATCTTCTCCGAACCTGTAATAAGGTCTTTTTTACAGAAGAACAAGAGGTTCTTTTTTATTGAGTCTGAAATTAATAGTCTTGAAAATAAATTGTTGAGATTAATACATCCATTACAGCTCTTTTCATACCTCATTTAACCTTGCTTCTCTCTCTCTCTCGCTTATCAGTTCATTTTCCTTACTCTCCCTGCAAATATAATGTTTATAAAACAATATGTTATGATGACATGCCATGCTCCTGATCATAAAAGAATCTATTATTTCTCTATCACAAAGCAAAATGCCGTACGGCTGGAAATCTCATCTTGTTTGTGGCCGATCAGCCTTGCTTATATAAAGATCCATTAATATCATATTAACGTCACAGCAAGAAAAGCAAAAGATGGATTTGAATAATATTCCAAAATATTTAATGTCGTTCAAAGTCATTCAGATACACAAGCACCATGAAGCCAAACACATATGCAATACTAAGAAGCTGACATCTTGAAATCCATTAGAAAGAAAGCATTCTTTAACACTATCTGAATCACCTGTCGCTCTGTAAAACAGTATTTTAGAACCACGTCAATGGTTAATTGATAGAGAAGCTTAATGATTTATTACTTTCATCCTCCTCCTTGTCAACATTCTGAAATAGCAAAACACCTTCTGCAAGAGTTTTCCTATACGACCGACTGTATTCTCCAGATGGAAGTTCAGTCCTTCAGGATTGCTCAGTAATAATAAATGAAGATACACATCTGAAGTGAACACTGCAGGTGCTCAATTCAAAGTGAGGAAACAAGAACACAATGACGCAGAACTCCCAAGACGGATACATTTATCAACACCACTTGGTTTGAAACTTGGTTTTGGCGTTGATAAATTCCCACTGCACCAAACACAGATATGAGCGCATATTTCAGTTCGGAAAGAAAGCGACCTCCAAACAGGTCTCTAGAGAATAGTTCATCCGTAAAGCAGATGTTTTACTTGGGGGGGGGGGGAAAGCAATGCTTGGAAATATGCTTTAAATGTTCATGGCTGTTTTAGTTGAAGATGAGATTCTAAATGAAAACCATGTTTTATGCTCTTATGAAACGCACTTGTATTGGTTTGACGTGATGCATCTGTCTCAAGAGGTTGATGGGGGCCGTTCAAGCTGCCACTTGAAGAGATTGATCTGTTTATCTCCATTGCACAAAGATTCTTTTGAAACCCACCAGCGCATCTTGAATGAATGAGAACTGTGTATTAACTGCTATGCTGACTAAACCACAAGCGACTCGGAGTGCTTACCCTCAAATACCCCAAACAATTACAATTGTCCATCGCAAAACCTTTCTTGCAAAATCTCCAGTGATTTTAATGATCCATGATTTTAATTCCTCCAGGTTTTCACAGTGAAGTTCAGTAGTCTAGAAGTACTAAATACTTAATATCATCTGTATTTGTGAGACTACATCAAATTGTGCTGCTGTTCTAAAGGATCTGATGTACAGTTTGGTGGAAATTAAGATGGTAACAAATTGCCAAACCATACTTATAACCTAGCAACTAAGTTTATAAAACATTAAAAACACTTTGGGACACACGATACAATGCGTTACGTTAATGCGCACGTGCGCTTTTATGGCCCAAACGTAACTTCGGGTACACATCCACAAAAAATAGAGTCCCTATAGATTATTTCTGATAAAGAAATAACAAGTAAATACATTAGCTAGCAAGTTAAAGTATGTCTACCGCAACTTGGCTAAACTTGAATGCCACAAAATAACACAATCCATTCAACAAATTGTTTATTTAATAAAATTAACATACAATAAAATATCAATATTAATTCATATTAATCTAAATAAAATAAAAATAGTTATGTGATAGCCACTAGCCAGACCGATCAACAAACACAGACGAGAAGTTAGCTTCAGGCCAGGCGTGTGCATCCAATGAAAGCGTCTATACCACATAAGTTGCAAAAGCGAATAAAAATGTTCTCGAATTGCGCATTCTGTCTTATGTAAAACACCAACTAACATTAACACTATCAAACTGAAGAGCAGCATAACAACTGCGTCACATGATGGAAAATGTGTCATAGTCCGCACTACAACACAAAAACAGCATTATTAAATAAAAAATGCTGTCTCAAAGTGGACAAAAAAACTTATTAGCTTACATTCTTAAAAAAGATGCTTTACAATGCAATACAAGAACCATTCTTTCAGTTTCTTTGTAGTGGAAAAACTTTATTTTATATAAAAAAGTAAGAAAGAAATGCTTCTTATAAGAACCTTTGAGTAAATGGTTCTTGGGGAACCAAAAACAGTTTTTCTATGGCATCGCTGCAAAGACCTATTTGTAGCCCACACTTTTTTTTTTAGAAATGTAAATTGTCTTGAGATACACACATATACACATCTCACATCACAGCTGCATCACTAACTTTTGTATTAGCCATCAATTTCTTATGAAATGTAGAATGCATGTAGAATACATTTCCATTTACACTATAGACCGGCAAGCGCACAGATCTTTTCCACACACATCGCAGATCTTCCTTGGGTGTCCAGTGATTCTGGTGCAGATAATGAAAGCAAACATCACAGGCTAATTCAATCAAGAAGCCATGATTTAATCTGAGGCTTGAGCAAAATAAGGTTCGAGCCACTAAACAAAACCGTCGAGACAGATCTATCTCCAAGGCACATCTTTTAGGTTAGTGACAAATTCTATTTGAAAGGCCTGTGACACGGAGTAAAAAACAACCCCGTATTGGCCTAGAAAGAGATCAATTGTAAAACCAAAAAATGAACAGGAGACGATGGATGCTACTGTTTTAACAGTATCACACATCCTGGAAAATCAGAAATGGCTTACCGATATGCATATTAATCAAAAATCAACATTAAGCATGTTGTTATATATCTTCAAATAAGCATTATTAAGGAGATAGCGTTCGTGTCTTTCATCATTTACTCACCCTCATGTCATTCCCAACCTGTATGACTTTCTTATGTAGAACACAAAAGAAGATATTTTGAAGAAGATTGGTAACCAAACAACATTGGCCCCCATTGACTTCCATTATAAAACACACTTTTCTCGTTTCTCAAATGATCTTTTTTTGTGTTATGAAAGCTGAATCCAAAAATGGTCAGTATAGATTCTTATTTATTTCAGCATACTGTATATCTGTTATACATTCTAGTGATAAGGACATTTCTGAAATGTGATGTAACATTCAAGCTATAGATTGTGTCTTTGGAAGGAGGGTGTACAATTTAATCATAACCTTTAACATGTAACAACGAGCACTAACAAAGCAATTTCATAGTTACTAGGTCCTGAAGTGTCACGTTTAAGTACTGAACAGAATAATTCACACCAATGAAATCCAGGTCATATGTCCATATCATTGGAAACTGACCAATCCCGATTAAAATGGTTAAATTATCCTTCAGGAATTCTGAAATGATCAATTGTTCACTTTCAGAACAAACATATTGTTGGCAGTGAGGATGAACAGTCTTTCATTACTGGCCCTGAAACCGAGCACAGGGTTACTGGTATCCAGGTTAGCAACCTGTTGCTTGGCAACCTGTCCGACCTGTCGGCCCTGTTTCCGGTTAAAGAGTACCGTGTCGACCGGCGAAGGCTGGCGGTAAATGAAGACTCGTCTGAGGCACTCGCCCAGAGCAGCGTATGAGAAGTTGGGTGCACAGGTTGCAAACTTTTTATCACGTTTTGAAGCTTGAACGTAACCTGAATGAAAAGATGTATCAAAAATGTTTGATTGTTAGAATATCTGTGTGCAGAAAATGTTATACAGGCTGAATTAGCAATCTACAATTATGTTAAAATATTAAAATGCATGTAAACAAAATACAATATGTATAAAGCCTTGGTCTGGCAATACAAATAGTGCGAATTGAAGATGATAAGAATAAACTGGGAGTACATTGTTCAAGGTGGTAAATCAGTCACCATCATCAGAAAAAAATGAAGAGATTTATAATTTTATCAATGTGAGGTGAAGTTATTTACACACATTCAGTCTTACCGAGTGCATTAAAGGTAGCGATGTGCTCCCATATGTCATCGTCCCGCTTTGGCCGCGGCTGCCACAGTAGAGCATCGACGTCATGCCGTAAGCAGAAAGCCGGCATTTCAGATGGATCAATGTTCACTGAGAAAAGAAACTGGTGGCTTCCGAGGCTCACCTGAAAGACAAGATGACCCATACGGATGATAGTTAAAACAAAACAAAAATCTCAGAACATAATCATCACGGAGACATAATGCATATTAATAGATTGCGAATTGTTTGGAGTCAATTTGTTATCAGACTGAATGTATAATATCACACCTCTTTAACAAAATGAAACACGAAAGATCGGCACACACATTTATATCAAAATATTATAATGCAACCACCGGAGATGACAACATGTTCGAGCCATCAAAAGTATTTAATTGTCACGGCCGTGACATAACACTTCCCATTATGAATCAACATCCGTTTCAATGCTGAAATGATTCATGTGATGACTGCTGGATTCTCAGTGATGTACCTCTGCTGTTATACATGTCCTGCTCTCCAGTTGGTGAATGTCTGCTGCCAACATCTCTTAAAAACTGGCATGTACCAAACGCCTGCTGCTCAGCTCACCGATGACTCTAACTGCATATTAAAAACCAGACTCTGAATTTATCACCACCGGTGAGAGCTTCCTCTTAAATGATCAATGCTGTTGTTTGGACATATAACGTCATATTTTACCTTTTTAGATCTGCCTACACAAATCCACTGTTTGAAGATGACTGAGTTAGATAGCAAATAAGCAATGTGGGGATTTTAGCGACATCTAGCGGTGAGGTTGTGAACCGCAACCAACGGCTCACTCCAACGCTCCCTTTCGAAGCACTACGGTGGCTGACACAGGACAAAGATGTTGTTGCGTTTTCGCTTCTTTGCCGAAGGAGATAACATATTTAATATGCAAAAATTTAAAATCACAAAATATGGAGTTACAAGGTTTCAGAAAGACAGCAGCGACATGAAAATTTTGACCTGAGATTAAGAGGACGAGCATTGGATGGTCTTGGGATTTTAAGTCATACCAGAGTAGATTTTGAAAAGACTCTAGAAACACATAAAACACAATATTTGATAAAATAATATATTTCACTTACAATCATTACAAGATAAACCCTGCTACAGTGTTGCCAAAATAAGGCATTATGTAGACAGCACAATAACTTAAAATATCTAAATAGAAAGCTGAGCAAGTTTTGATACAAAACTTGTGCTTCATAGTTCAAATTCTACACGGGTTGTTAAAAAGTTATTCTGACACAATTACAGTATCTACTGCCTTCACCCATTTTCACTGCATGACCCAACATGAAGCACAAAGTCGACTTCAAAACACTGTAATTATGAGAACATTGTGAAACGTGTGCCTCTATCGTTTAATAAAGAGCGAATGTAAGCGACCTTATGATCTGTACACTCATGCCGCCAATCCCAGCACACAAAGAGAGAAGGAAAATGCACATAATGAAACAGATCTCAAAATAAAGACCCTCAGAAAGCGTATCGTGATGTTCAGGCACATTGGCAACAGTTCCGGCTCTCGATGAGAGGTTGAAATGTTTATGGCTCTTCACACATGGGCACCTGACTGTGCCGGTTGAAACCGTTTCACAAGAACATTACACATGAACACGAGGTGACGTCCGACTCAAAAAATTTGTATTTCAGATTTCACATCGCTGCTGTAATTCTCAAACCTCGTATCTCCATATTTTGTGATTTTTATGTCTTGCCATAACGATTATTATGAATCACCCTTTATGTTTGTCACTGGGTTTTGCAAATACCTAACCAAGTAAAAGTACTAAAAAGTGTAGTTAATCATTTAAAAAGTTTAATTTCCTGAAACAATTTGGATATGCAAGGTTTAGGTTTTACACTTTCCTGGGCCCTCCAACTATTCATGAAAAAAATCAAAGGTAACATAGTTTTGCACATGAACACCTTGAGAGATAAACTACACACGCTTATGGGACCCAGAAGAAGCTGACAAGAGCCACTTACAAAAATCTCATCCTCTGAACACAAGTGACAGCGCTGTAATGTAGTCAATGAGTGACCAGTTACTTCAGATCTCTCCAGAAATATTAAAACAACCATCCACAAATATGACGTCTGTATCTAATGAAAAGCAGTAAGATGCTGTCAATGATCCTGAGGTGCTCTTGAGATACAAATCATTCAAATCTACAGTAAATGTCAATTCTCTCATTCGGTCGTCGCCAAGCGCGTGTCTCGGAGGAGAGGTGCCGCTCTTCAGCGGAGGAGAAAGGAATGTGAAGTTCTTTCAGGTCGGTTCCAGTGCCCAGCTGAGGGACACAACCATGCAATCAAAAATCTCTGAAGAGGTTGACATGGGAACAGCTCTCCTCAGAACCTGGAAGAGGGAGGAGGCTTTAAAACCTGCGAGCGTGTGCTCTCGGAAAAGGTCAAAGTGTTTCGCTGCATCAATGTGAGTAATTTAGAGAAGCGAGTAAATGGCGAGGTGGGGGCGCCAGGTATATAAGTGGAATTTTATTCAATGGTGAAGGAAGGGTCTGAAAGCTGTTAAGAAATGCACTGGGCATGCGGACAATGTGAAATTAAGGACCACTTGAAGTCTGAAAATATAGAAAAGCATTTGTTTAAACAATTGTGCAAAAGAGTTAACGTGAGTAATGTCACAAATTCATGCCATATTACAAATCAGCGTGACCTGATCTCAAATCTCAAAGAAATCCTGCTTCCCAAAAGTTTATAAATAGGTTAAATAATTCTCTATGTCCAGTATGAGCAGAAAACAAAAATCAAAGCTATACCTTAAACATAAAGCTGTCATCTGCACGATTACACGTTTAAATTGAAAAATTAGGGAAAAAGTTTAATTTGGGCCATCATAATATTGACTTGCAAACACTTGACATTGAGATTCTTCTGTTAAATGTCTAAGAGATGCAGTCAGCACTTGAAATGCAGGAATGTTTATTAAAGCATGAAGCGACAGGAGAGAAACTCAATATTTTTACATTTCTGCACTTGCAGTCGTTTCGAACAAACCTCATTTTAAAATGCATTACATCTTAACACGAGAGCTCAGATTTTGTAACCCTTCTGGGAACTTGGAAGATAATAACAAGATAATGGTTGTGTTAGGCAGGTCAGCAGCAATTTAAATATTGATGGAAAGTGAGAAAACCCAGAAACAGATAAAATGAAATAGACCCCTGGCTTAATATGTATTCGTTTTCTTATAATAGCACCATCACCGTAGTAATCATCACTTATACTATAGATGGCTTCATGGGATGCACGCGTCTGGTCCGAAGTTAACTTCCGGTCTTGCGTTTGTTGATCGGTCTGGCTAGTGGCTAATAATATAACTATATTTAATTTAATTTATATTAATATTTTATTGTATAATAAGTGTATTAAATAAACAATTTGTTGAATTTGATCATTTAATGTCATTTAATTGTTATTGCTTTCGCTTGTTGTTAGAAATAATCTGCAGGGACTCTATTCTTTGCGGATGTGTACCGGAAGTTAAGTTTGGGCCACAAAAGCGTGCACGTGCAGTAACGCTTGTCTATGTTGTTGCTTTGAAACCGTCTATACAAAATGAATATTTTAATAGGGATGTATTGGTGGTTAAAAAAAGCTATTGAGTCTCTATATCCAATCATTTCTGTCCAATAATTCCAACAATCTGTCCCAGAAATCTATATAAAATGATCAAACATTTCCTTAGTAATCACGAATGATTGATTTAGCTGTGGTTGAGAATAATATACACCAGAACCTGGCCAATTAGACAACATCTGGGCTGTTCAGCCCCGCCCACTTCCTTTGTTTCATGCTCCTTGCCTTTTCCATATCAATGGTCTTACCACATGTGTGGGCTTCAGAGTGTCACCATCAAAACGCATGAGCGCTGAGCTGTCCTCTGGAAACATGTCACAGTCCTCCAGCTCTTGAGCGTTGCAGGGGGGTTTGTCCTTCTCCGGGTTTGGATTCTATAATGTCAAAATCAAAGCATAAACATGAGGAAAAATCCTAGAACACAACAAAATTTAAAGAAGCAATACTGACCAGGTCTTCAGCAGTGAGATATGAAAGTCTCTGCTGGAGTTGTGATTTTTGTTCATCGTTCATTAAATACTCTCCTCTCCGGTCCCCCAAAATAAATTCGGACCAGAGCGGACCCTCGCTTCGTTTTTGGAGATTCACTTCTAAACTGCAAACACAACAACAGTGATTGTGATGATAAACATATGATCAGACATAATGTTGCACGGAATATCTTATTTTCCATTACGGAGTTGAGTGAATAATAACAAATTCTGCTTTATGGTGTTGAAAAGTGCGAGCAGTGCAAATCTAATTCAGTTTCTGCGTACAAGTACTATTAAGGACAAACATTTCTAATTCATTCTATGCATCCGAGAACATCTAAAACAACATCTTTTATATAATCCATTGCATTGTACATGTCTCATAATGAGGATCTCTTCGGGTCGCCATACAAATGCAAATAACGCTGACATTGACAGCTAAGACAACAGAAATACAAACACAGACGTACACACTTGAAACTAAACGCAGGCGGTGCCCGGATCCTCCACTTCACGGTATGAGAGGGGTCATCGGGGGCCTCTTATTAAAATCAAGGAAGTGGAATCGCAAATGTGAGAACAAAGTGCGCGTGTGTTCGTGTCTCAGGAGCAGAACATGAGCGAGCGAGATGCGAGATGATTTGGAGAGAGGGATGTTTATCAGGAAGTGGAAAGGGCAGGGGATGGAGGAAATTCAAATCAGATGGACAACTCTAATGTTTCTGAAAATCGGTTTAGAAAAAACTAGGCTTCTTAACACGTGCCGTGTATGTGTGGGCAGGCATGCCGACAACTGACGCCTCTTGTTGTATGCATATTATGTGGGCGGTTGTTCTCCAAACGCATGAACTCGGAGTTTGCCAAAAAGCCTTTTGTGCACGTACACACAATATACATAGCCTTTGCCAAAACATAATGTTGATGTTTTTTTTACTTTAAAGTTAATACAATATAAACTTTACTTTTAAATAAATAAATATATTATTCTAATATCCGTGCACACCTCTTTTCATCTTTAATGGCCCAGGTGCTGGCCTCTGGATCTACAGGTGCGAACAGCTGCCCATCCAGCAGGGGTGCGTAGTCCCCCACTCTGACCCGCAGGCAGTCCACGGTGAGTTTGAAGCAGATGTCATCTTTGGTGGTGCCTTCAGGCAAACGTACACAGGCGGTCACGTCTTCCTCTGTTTGCTGCCAGAAGTATATGGGGTCTGAACAATAGAAAATGAGACCTGATTTAAAACAGACATTTCGGGCTGAACGTACAATTAAATTAAATTAGACGTCCTATGTGAGGTTTTGCTTTAATTCACAAAAAGAGCCAAGAAAGCCTCGCCTAAAGATAAGATTAAACCGATAACAACTTAATGAAACATCCAGCCTTGAAGGATTCAGCTGTTACTCGACACAGGTTTTTCTGTCCTGTGTTGTTGAATTATGATGGTGATCTAGGTGTGTAATACAAACTGATGAGTTCCGAGACTGCTGGGTCACTGTGTCATTCAAGCAAAAGATGACAAATTAAACCTGTATGACAACCTGTGTAATTGTGTTGTTTTATTTGGCAACAGCAGACAGAACTTTGTGTGCCCTTACTGACATTAACCAGTTAAAAAACAATCTAACATTGTCATATATTTAAATAAAAGGGTGTAGATGTCAATTCTGGCACTTTCAAGAACTAACAATTAACTTTTTACAGAATTTAATAACCTTTATTACTATGCTACTTTATTAAAAAATATTTATAGTCCATAGTTTTTTTTAGGACTTTTTGCAATTTCTAAGCAGGGTGCTATAAACTTAACATCTTTATCAGGCGACATAGTTAGAATGACACTTTATTTCATTATAAACAGTTTTTCCGACCAGTAACAGAGAGAGGTGGACGAGGAAATATAGGAATAGTGAGATCCAGAGACATCTGAGTATCTCCCTACCACAGTCTTAGCTGTGCTGGCAAAACCTTATTATTGAAATTGGACAATTTTCTCCAGCCGTAATGCAGCTTTAAAGTGCAATTGGGAGTAAGAGCAGCATGCTCATTATCTGCTTTTGTTGGAGGTCTAGTAAACTTGCACCCAACCGGAGTCTTGCGGAGCAAAACAGGATAATGAAGAGAAGGGCAAGCGTGTTCAATCACTCAAAATCACAGTATCTTAATAATCTGAGAGTGAGTGACAGCGACTTAAGACATATTTTACTGGGAAACAGCATTAATGTTTCTCTTATTTAGTCAGCGCTGGCAACATGACAACAAATATTTTATGAATGTATTCTGTACGTATTAGGTAGCTAATGCCAAACCATGTCAGAAAATTACATTTAAATACACTGATTTTGGGTGCGCTGTCCCTTTAAGTGCTGCATGCAGTGTGTGTGTGAATGACATATTGATATTAACCATCATTATTCAATATTGACTCATCCATAAAGACTAAACAACAATGTATTGATTTTACTCTACCTCACATTTTAAATGTAACAGTTTGGGTTGTTCATGTACAGTTAGATCATCAACAGAATTATTTTCTGATGTGAATGTGTGTATGTGACCATTAACAGTCTTTTGTGAGTAAGGAAGGTCGACCTCTCTTTCTGAAACAAGCTAATGCATCTCCATTCTATCTGCCACCGGTGGAGTATCTCTCTAAAATGAGCGAGAGAGAAAGACGATGAGCCGTGCGCTGTTGTTGTGACATAACTCCTTTATATTAAATAAATAGACTCAAAGGGTGAACAGGAAACACATGGCCTTGAAAAGTTCCTTCTCGCTGGTTTCCACAGGTGCGGGAGAAAAACAGGAAATGAGATAGACGACGCTGAGATGAACAAATGGAGAATTTTTTAAATGTTAATGAATTTTGGCTTCATATGCAAAGATTTGCTTCTTTATAAAGTAAACTTGACTAGTGTGGCATTGCTGGAAAGTGAATATGAATAGCTCACTTTCAAAATTGATTTTAGTGAGGAACAAAAACAAATATTTGCAGTGAGCAATTTTTTGGCATGCGGAAAATGTCAAATGCTAATTCAATATGCTATATCAATTTCATTAAAAAAAAATATTTTTAAGCAATGCCAATTGTTTGCACAGGATATGTGAAAGCAAGAAAAATACTTGCTCTGCCACATTTACACAACCAAAATGTGTTTCTTACCAGATATCTGCATAAAACAGATTGACTTCCATCACGTAAAATAAGAAACTGATGCTCACTGTGATACAGACACACTGTGAAGTGCACAGTCCTCATCAGAGTCTATTTGAGGAATTCTATTGGAATGATGTTTCTATGGATACAGAAAGATCTGATTCGCTCCGTGAAAGTACGGATGGTCAAGACGGCAGCGCTCGAGAGTTTCTAGGTTGATTGGTGTCTTCAAATCTCTTTCCTTGTAGGCCTTCAAAACCGCCTCAAGTGCCGTGGAGGCATTTTACTCTCTGAAAGTTTATATTAATATCACGGGATATCTGAACTCAAGAACGAAACAAAACCACATAGAGATGTCTCTGTCCACTGCCTGTGTTTGATTTTCCCCAAATTTGCTCAGTTTTATGTACATTGTGAGGTTTCAGTGTTTTAGTGTGGGGTTTCTCACCCGAGTTCTCCACCTCCATATCTTCATCGTGAGGTTCTTCGAGAGGAACTCCATCAACCTCAGTGAAAGTAAAGGGTTTCTCTGAAGCTACGATGACTCCTTTACCCTGAGGCTCGACTGCAGCGTAGTGCGGAACACACTTACCCTTCATCATCCTCTTTTTCCTCACCTCATACTTCTTCTCCTCACCTATAGGAAACAAACCACTATTTTTGCTTAATTTTACTCACATGAATTAGCCACAAAATGTAATCACAATTTAACTTCATATTATACATCACCCATACACAGATTTTATTCCATTTTATACATAGGAGGTTTCAGATGGACAGCGACAATATTTAATGTTATCATATACAGTGGCCCAAAAAAGTTTTTGATAAGTAACATTTAAAATGCATTTAAGCAACTCTTTAGATAACAAAATATCCAACTAGGCAAATAATGCAAGACCTTTTTTCTTTTTTCAAGTAAGTTTTGAAACCATCTTCCCTAGCAGAATAACCACAAATGTAGTTTATTGCAACTAATGTAAACATGTTTTAAAACATTAGGTGACCAAATACATTTGTGCTTATGCATCTACTGTTTTATAATTAGAAATAAAAAAAATGTTCTTAAAGAAAGTTCCCAAATTCAAATTCTGTCTTTATTTACTCAACCTCAAGTTGTTCCAAATCTGTTCTTGGCCACCATTGACTACCATAGTAGGAAAAATTGCTTTATAAATTTCTTTGTTCACAAAAGAAGATATTTTGAAGAATCTAGGAAAGCAAACAGTTCTGGGGCATTTTTGACTACCATTGTCATTTTTCCTACTATGGTAGTCATTACAAGCATTCTTCCAAATATCTTTCTCTGTGTTCATCAGAACAAAGACATTTATACAGGATGACAGAAATTTTACTTTTGGGTGAACTGTCTCTTTAAGGTTTTGCTTGGAATAGTTTTGTGGAATCTTGGAATGTATTTATTAAAAAATGAAACCGTAAATACTTCGCTTTGTAACATTGGGCAACATTAAATCTCACCCTCGCCAACAGAGTTGTCCACTGTGATCCACTCCAGCGAGATTGAAAAGCCGCTGCCTTTGGTATCAGATGGATCTTTCTGGATTCTCAGCAGCAGCACTTCAACAGTGTGAACGAGAGCACGCACGTGAGTCAGGCTGTGAACAATGAGGAACGGCTCTCCTAGACGCTTGCTGAACATCGGCTGGCCATAAAAAAAAAAATACAGCATACAATGCAAAATGTGATGTGCACAAGCCTCGAATTTTGGCAAACTATATAGTCTATTATCTTAACTGTGGTTTGGTTCGGTTATGGTAACCAAGCATCACAGAGACTTGATAAGATTGTTAGACATTGTTAATGTAATAAACCATGAATTAAAAGTAAAATTACACAATCAGAAGTTGTGGTCGATTTACCGTCATACCTCCCATTTTAGATGTGAACTCTCTCCTCTCTTGCTGGTACGCAGAAGAGTCAGTGTTCCGGTTCCATCTGACACCGCGGCCCACGTTGCAGAGGTCAGACTCAGAGAAGCACACACCTGCTCCCCCTCACACGAGCCTGGGGCCGACTCGAAACGAAACACTTCCCGAGGTTTGCCTAAAGCCGTGTCCTGCCAAACATTAGATATCAGACACCTGTCAGGACTTCTGTAAATCTGCTTTGTAACAATGCACATGTGAAGAGCGCTATACAAATAATACTGAACTGAAAAAATGAATATGATAAATATTTACTAATATTACTAACGAACCTTACCTCTGAGAAATACTACAATCTACAATAAACATATCAATCACTACAGAGCATTTGCTTTAAACAACCCTGTTTCACAAATTTACACACATATGACATATTAATTTAGGTCTCTCTCAATGAAAAATGGGAGATTGTCCAATATGTAGTTATGGAATGCATAAAAACGTTAAACTGACAATCTTTTGATTACCAGGCCAGATATAAACAACAATCCCAAATGGAAAATTCTGCTTCAGTTAACACAAATTGTGAAAAACCCTTTTGTATATATAGGGCCTACCTCTCCAACAACCATTTATTTTTCGATAGCTTCCAATTAATCTGTAAACACCAGCTGTAAAACAATTGACATATTGTATGGAGCATGCACCCAAGACTTTCACTCACCACTTGTGGTGATGTGACAATAAAGTTGATTTGATGTGATATTGTTCATTTTAAAGAAGCACCAATGTATTGAGAACTGTAAATTGCAGCTGACTGTTACAATAAAGCAAAAACTGACCAACAAATAATAATTACACACTAGGCCATCTTCCATGTCATCTTCCAACTCTTGCCCAATCATTAGCAAGGATTCAAGGAAAGCAAGTTTTAGATAATGTTATGATCACTTTACAAACATAAGGCATGACAGCCCTCTGCTGGTAGAAATCAAAAACAACCCCATACATTTCATCCTCTGTTCCAGAGGTTTTATCTCCAGTCCCCAGGCTCTCTATCCCACGACACTTTAGAAGACTCACTAGTTAAAACAACTGTAACCTGTGATGCATGCAAGCACGATTGTTGTGATTTTATTATACCAACAGTGTAAATTAATGGGACTCTATCCTCTAACTATTGCCCACAACTATATCTGAAAGCCCCCATCACAATTTCAACCCAATAAAATATTATAATGCCTAGCATAACTAGAAAGACGTATATCCATTATACACTGTATACATTAATATAAAGAAAACACTAATCAAGTAACGTTATCTTGATTTTTAGTTGTTTTGTCTTTTTTATTAGATGGCCACGTTTTTATCACAGGTTGGCACTGCATCCAATCAGAAGTACACTAGACCATCTAGGTCTATAGAAAAACTTATATTAGAATATGAATTATAAAAGGTACACTGTGTTGCCTTTCATAATCCTTTTTTCTCTTTCAAGGGAAAGATGTTAAGAGACTTACCAGTGTGACTGTGAAGTTTAGAACCCGTCCCTTGCTGTCGACAAAGTACACACTGTCTTCATACCAGGGGTCAATTTGAAGGTAGTTGTACATTCCAATTGCTCTCATGTGGTCCAAAGTGTACTGACTGTCTTTGAGCTTAACCTCAGCCACAGCTGCAACAAAAAACAACATTGAATATAGAGTAAGTGACAACTCATGTTTTGGAGCACACCATTAAAAAAAAAGCTGACTAGCTGACTGAATGAAAATAAACATCAAAACACATCATTGAGACTAACTTTAAAGACCATAATAAAAAGCACAGATGGTATCCAAACTCTGCACATGTCATGTGGTATCTCTAACCATAGTGTGATACTGTAACTTCTAAGATTGATAATCCTTTGCACGTGCAGTTCACAGTAAAAGGCCTTGTTGTTTGCATACATGGCTTTTTCAACGTTTTTAAATAAACAAGCACGTTTATAATAAATAGAATCAAACAGGACACATTAAGGCATTTTCTCACCTGCATCCAGTTCTACATTGTAAACTGGAATCGAGTCCAGGGAAAGCCTGTAACTTTCAAAGCTGGGATCGAGCAACTCTTTGTTTATCTTCAGCGAACAATTTGGTAAAGCCATAATTCATTAATTCACACTCATAAGATACTGACTATTGAGTTAGGCCAAAACGGCAATGCAAATGATAAATGTAATATCACTGTAACAGGAAATAAGCGTAAATAAACTCGTCGACCCGGACGTGTTGCTAGACGGACGGCTGACCGCTGGGGATTGTGGGAAATGGAGTACAAGTGCCGTTCTCTCCGTTTGACTTTTTAATGGCCAAATCTTAAGTTAAATACAATATATTGGAAAACTAACAATGGGACGTTTATTTACGGTTTGTTAATTTATAACACGGCTATGGGATGCAAATCATTAAGCGCGTTTTGAATATGCCTGTACATTTATATTTACATTTTATTTAGGCCCTACTTTTATCCAAAGCGACTTACAGAGAGATTGGAGCAATAATAATGCGATATGTCATACAGGGGCAATAATACAATAAGTGCTACCTATGGGGACCGAATAGTATTTTCACAAAGAATGACGATGCGATGCTAAATCTTAAAGCATGCAATGCTGGAATATTTTGCTGTCAGTCTAAATCGTATATCTATAAAAAGAAAAGGTTGCATGATTTACTAGCCTATTCAAATTTGGCATAGGCTATTATGAAAAAGTATTGAATTGTTCATGTACACGGAAACAGAGCTGAATACACGTCATTTTTGCATATGAGCTTTCTAAGGAATTGTAGCCTACTTGCGTTTTTAAACTCAGAGCATTGTCATAGGCTACAGAAAGACCTATTCGAGAGTAGACGGGTTGCACCTGAATTCAGTGTCGGAAATCTGTTTTTATAATAGTAAAAAAATCCTTCATGTAGGTCTAATAGTGTATTACACTAATCAATTTCAGATTTTTACATTGTAAGATTTTCTTTTCAAGAAACAAACATTGTTTGCGATTGAGACACTGAAATGACGTCTGACTTGATCACTTAAAAGCACATGGAAGATAACGTCACACTCACACTGAGAGTCTCTCAGTGTCAAAAATGTAGATTGACTTTTATATGTCAAATATTATAAGAATCAATCAACTTCACATGTAGCCTACCAACAAAAGTCATTTTAGTAACAACTGCACGTATCTACTTTCTGTAGTCTATTGTTTGTGTTTGGGTACACTGGAAAGATTACATGTCTGTAGAATGACAGCAATGTTCACGGTGGACTGACACACAGAGATGAAAAAGACCGTCTCCTTTTTCCACCCTGAGGGCAGAAAGGCTGCTATAAAAACAGGACGTTCTGGTAGGATTGTTATAATGTGAGAGTTTCCTAAGAGATCCTAACAGGTGAGTGCATTGAATTAAGATTGTCAAATTTGAAAACTTGTATTTTCTAAACACTCCCTGAATTATTAGCATAATTTGTTTATTTTTTAAAAATGTAATAAAAATAAAATTTTATTTTTAAAATGTTTTTCTGTAGTTATTTTAATTTGTAAATTTGTGTATAAATTATGCATAGCAATTATTTTATAAATGAAATCGTTATATGAAACTTTATTTCATATTCAAGGCCAATCTAAATGGCACTAAAACGCTACCCTCACATCTTTAGGCTTATTGATATATTTAAGTCATTTCTACATTTATTTCCTAAAGTTAAACAAGGATTAAAATAAATGAGAGTTAATCCGTGAATGTGTGTTTATTGAGGCGATAACTGCAGGTGGCATTGCTTCGAGGAGCGCGCGCTGCGAGTCTGTCAGAGAAGATGGGGCGCGTGCACCAGCAGCTGCATTTGACGCTTGCTCTTTGTATAATACTGTGGAGCTCCGCGGGTAAGTTTATGGTCTGAACTACTAACGCGTACCTTATTTTGTAAAATTCGATCAGTTTGAGTGCTTTCAGAAGTTTGTCATTCTACAAATATGACATTAAATATATTGAAATTTTCATACAGGAGCGCAGCGTGTCAGCAAGATAACGCCATACGTTGGCAGCGTGAATGGTGGAACGAGACTGACCATAGAGGGAGAAGGTAATAACAAAATGCAACAAAAACAAACACAGCATAACCTAAAATATGCTTTATTGTAATTAAATACATTTCCTATAAATTGTGATATGGAACTAGTTCTACTACATCAATTATGTCATTTTTAAGATGCGAAAATCTTAAAATTACATTTCTAAATGACTGTAATAGAGTAAAAGAATGTCAAGTGCTTCATAACAGTCTTGCTGTCTAATAGCTTTGGTTAATTCTCCTCAGGTTTTTCTCAAGCAAATCAGTTCAGTTTGAACGCAGATGACCCAAACCTTGGAAACAGTGTGACCCTGGTGTCTCAGACCAGATCTATTCCCTGTGATGTGGAAAGAGACTCCAGTCACTCCAAACAGATCATGTGCTATACAAGGCAAGGACTTTACCATTTCAAATAATTTGTAATAGTATATGGATTTCTGAAATCATAGGTGAAATAAGATATATGGAGGCTGGGAAAAGGAATTTCAAGAGTTTGTTAAACCAGATTAGTAGCCTAATTATATACATAAATCCACAAAATTAAATCCACAAAATTAAGCAAATTGAGCAAAATTATAGCATTAGGCGAACTCAGGCAAATTATTTGTCTCAAAATAAATGTGATAACTTAAGAGATCACATTATCTGCAGCTTTTTAAAAGTATTTCAAAGTAGAACAGTTACAGAACATCAAAGTCAGTGTTTTGTCATTACATGCAATTGTCTAAAATCTGAACATGACAGATATGTTGTAGAAAATCAACATTGTAAGGTGTTCCTGTAAACTGCATAAAGGAAATTATGTTTCTCAAATAAATCATTGCTTGTGTATTTTACAGAGCTCTGCCAGAAGACGACTATGAGATACGAGTCAATGTGGATAGTGTGCCAATTCCTTTGAGTCAAATTTGTAATGGCTGGAGATGGTCATATTACTGTACAATGCATGTAAGTAAAAAGGGTTGGTTAAAGTGTTTACCACAAATATTACTTTTAAATACAAAATATATACGTATTACATAAAAATAATATATTACATTAAAATACATGTATGCTTTTACAGAGTAGATGGTACTATTCCCCCAGTATTCAAAGTATTCGGCCACTGTCAGGACCTCCAGGTAAGATTCTTGTTTTAGTTTGTTTCAGTAATAACTCTTTCATGCCTTATCATAGTTTAAAGTGATGTGGTTTTATCATTTTTATAATGTGAATGTATAGGGACTGTGGTGACACTGCGTGGAAGAATTTTCACTAACGTGTATGGAAGCAATACGGACAAAAGTTCCAATGGTCGGAATACAAGATTTGTGAGGTCTGTAAATATAGAACATGTTTCATCCTTATAGATTCTTGATATTGGGTTTTAAATAACATTTTTAATTTGTTTTCTTTTAACAGGGCATACATGGGTGGTATGTCTTGTGAACTACTGATACCCAGTTCAGATGAAAAGTAAGCTTGATTTACGTTATGTATTTGACAGACTTACAGTGCATTCAAGGTAACTTTTATTAGTATATGAGTTTCCTTTGAATCATGTAGCAGTGTAAATCTTATACTGCATAAACTGCCTTTTATTTCCCAGGTATGGGCTAAAATTGGACAGTGAGGGCAGTGATTGGGGATACGTGAGTTGCAAAATGACAGGAACTTATGTTGGTGAGTGTTTTTGTTATTTAAATCTATAAGTCTAATGTTTAAAAATAAGATTTATGTTGAATAAATGGTCTTTGTACTCAGGTCATCATAACCTCAGTTACATTCTGGATGGTGAATATGGAAGGTCAGAGAAGTTTGATGTTACATTTATAAGTTTCTGAATTACATTGTTGAAAGTAACAAAAAAAAACATTTTCTTTTCTAGGAGTCTGCCAGACGTAGGACTTTTCAGTGTCTCAGCATTAAACAAGCTCGCCATGTTCCAGACATATGCAGGTGCGGATCAACATTTGTTGTTCTTAATAAAAACAAACTGTAATTCTGAGCAAAGATATTTCTGAAATCTTGGCATGTTGTTTATTAAATGTGTGGTTCTCTTTCAGAGGTGACAGGAGTTTCTCCATCTGAGGGCAGCGTGTTGGGCGGCACTTTACTCACCATACAGGGACGCTACTTTGATGAGACCGACCGGCCAGCTGTGGTTTTAGTAGGAGGTAAACCTGACGTTCTGTCAGCTGTGAATGTATAATGTTCCAAAGTTTGAATCCTAAAAATCTGGTATCCTAAACTTGGAAATAAATGTTTAAGATTTAAAAAATACTAAAATAAAAGCACTAATAAATTAAAGACACTTTAAAATAAATATGTAAAATAAAAGAGAAGTATTTAAGATGCAATATATGCTAATCAAATAGGCAAATTTATGTCACAACTAAAGTGAATGATGTCATTAAAACAAGAAATTCATGTTCATTTGTCAAAAAAAAAAAAATTTCAACAGATCCATTAAAACCCAACCAATACTATCCAATTTATTTACTAAATATGACTACAAATATTTGATATACGTAACTCTTCTCATTTTCTTTAGGTCACGAGTGTAACATTCAGAGCATATCAGATGAGAAGATAGTTTGTGTGACTCCTGGCTATGAAAGGACAAACATGACAGTGTTTTCAGGTGAGAAAACATCAGTCTCTGATAATTTCAGGCAATTCTCTTGTTGTCAGCCATTGTTCTAATGTCACGTTATCTAGATATTTTCTGTCACGTAGCTCACTGTTCTCACGAGAGATCACACATTCCACAACATATTTGTTAAAGACATTTACAGTACACACATTTTTAACATAAGCGCCTGTATATATAATATTTTGCAAATATTATATACAGTAGTTAGGAATGTGCATGTAAAACTTTGTGAATATTAAACTAAATTGTCCATGAAAAATACAGCTTGTATTGAATTATTAATGATGGTTGAACTGTTGTGTTTACAGGTGGCAGAGGAATAAAAATGGAGATGTGGAATAACAGTAATCCAAACAATTTAGATGATGTTCTGACCTATAATGCCAGCAGGCCGGGTTATTCTGTACAGTGGCTGGATTCTCTGTCTTATGTGTGGCCCACTGCAATCGATTACTTTGTGGCTCGACTGAGTGGTTTCTTTGTTCCGACGGAGACAGACAACTATTATTTCAGAATAAAAGCAGACGATCGGTGTATGCTGTATTTCAGCAAGACAGGTCTTCCCAAGGATAAAGTATGTAAATGATAACAAAATATTATTTCATTATTTAATTTATTGAAAGCATAAGCATTTTGTACATTATAAGCAATTTGTCATCTTAAATTTGATAGATTTGTAATAGATTTGTAATCAAATGTAATATGTGACCGTGGATCACAAAACCAGTCTTATGGGTAAATTTTTTGAAATTGAGATTTTTACATGATATTAAAGCGGAATAAATAAGCTTTTTATGGATGTATGGTTTGTTGGGATAGGACAATATTTGGCCGAGACACAACTATTTAAAACTCAAGAATCTGAGGGTGCAAAAAAATCAAAATACTGAGAAAATAGCCTTTATGCTATCCAAATGAAGTCCTTAGCATAGCATATTACTCACAAAAATAAAGTTGGGATATATTAACGGTAGGAAATTTACAAAATATCTTCATGGAACATGATCTTTACATAATATCCTAATGATATTTGGCATAATAGAAAAATGGCAAATTTTGATCCATACGATGTATTTTTGGCTATTACTACAAATGTTCTCGTCCAGGGTCACATATAACATTTTAAAGTAATTCAATTTAATGTACTTTTTCCAGGTCAAAATCGCATATCAACCTTATTATACAAACAGTTTCTTCACCTATACCTCCCAGAAGTCAGAGGTCATACGCTTAGAGAAGGGAAAACCGTAAGTAAACGTTTTCAAGAATTCAGATCACTGTAAAATTAGTAAAATTCAATCCAATGCAAAAAAATCACGTCACCTGAATAAGATGTTATAATATTGCATGTAACATCCTGGAATAGAAATAATGTCTTGCCACTTCCATGTGTTGCAGGTACTACATTGAAGTTTTAGTTCAGGAGTACACCGTAGAAGCTTCAGTCGACGTGGGTTTTTTCAAAGAGATTAGCCTGTTCACAGCCCAGCAGACAACAGATGCTGTCAATGAAAAACAACGGATAAGCACAAGCTATAATGTTTTACCTGAAAAACAGGTAAGTGAGCATACAGGGGAAATTTTTAGGGAAAGATTTTTGGAGTGTGCTTGAAGGAAGTTAAGTTTTAAATTCATATCTACGCCTAGCTATGTCTCAGATAGGATATGTTGTATTACCTGAATTCTCTGCCGTTATAGGTGGTTAGTTTTAAGGGATGGACACCTGTCAGTGCCGTCCAGGAGGTGCAGACTTTGAGAATCAGCAGTGACTGTTTTTCTCTGAGCTTCTGTGAAAACACATACTACTATCTGGCATATGGAGAGCAAAGATCCGGTGAATTTTGCATAATTTTGCAATCTTTGTGAACATGACTTGATGTAGCTAATGTAATATAAAAGCTCATTTACTTTTTGTTTGTGTTGTTTACCTTGCATTTTGCAGGGCCGATTTCAGTCAGTGCATCAGTGCTGGATTTGCAGAACGCTCTGAATGATTTGTGGACAATAAAACCAGACACAGTTACAGTCACCAAGAAAGAACTGAACACAGAAACACTGTATAATGTGACATTCAACTCAAACAGAGGTGAACTGAATGATCACAATAAAGAGACTTAGTGATCTATTAAACAACATAATTCCTTTCTATTTCTTTCTATTTATTATTTATTAACACTAATTTTCTTGATCTCAGGTGACTTTGAGGATCTTCAATATTTAACCATGGGGTCAGATGTAAACATCACAGTTACTGAAGAAATGAAAGGGAAGGCCAGTCTGGAGACTTTCACACTGCTGTGGGGCGGCATCCCATCACCTCCTCTGACTTTTAATGCATCCGAGACTGAGGTTTTTATTTTTGTTTGTATGTACCTTCTGAAAAAATCATGTTTAAAACGTTTACACTCTTCTGACATGTTCCTTTTGTGTTTAAAGGTGCAGGCTGCATTAAATGTGACGGTCTCCGCTAAATGTCCAGCACAGATTCCAACCACTGAGAACTCCAATGTGATTTTTTTCAGAGATTATGAGGATGGTACACCAGTAAGTACACCTTGCTTTAAAAATGAACACCAAACTGAATCTGACATGCATCATAAGGATATACTGTTTTCTCTCTGTCAAACTAGTTTTCAGGCAGAGGGGTGCGGGTCACTGATTCTGAAGCTTTCTGTGGCCGTTGGTCTGTAAGGAATCCAGGGGTTATCTTTAACTATAATGACTATACAGCATCCGGAACATACTACAATCAAATAGCACTACAGACGTACAATACAGTAAGCATCACCACACAAAATTTTAATTCTCAATGAATCAATTTCCCTCAGCATAGAAATAAAGTTTTCTTAGATATAAATGCATTTGTTGTTTTTTTCAATAAAATGTGTAAATTGTATTTTTATTGTAGTTCTGTTTGGCCTACAAAGGCCGTCTAATAAATCAACTTGAAGTGATCGTCGGTAACCAGACAAGTGCAGGTGTTTACCAGGAGGTTACTACACGAATCTCTGTGACGTTTGACTCGACCGATAAGTTGGTGTCTTACATCATTTCGTTTAGTGCATATGCTATCTGCTGTAAAAATAATTTAAACCCCAAATAAGTCATTTTGTTGTTGGCTTAAATTAACATCCCTTCCCCATTATTTCCAGGTGGAATTACAAGTGTGTGGATCTCCTGGATTCCCTTCAGCAAAAATATGTCGGCTCCAACTTCCGACTCCTCCAGCTGAGTTTGCTTGAACAGAGCGCTAACTCCTATTACTACATAGATACTGTTCACATCGGACGGGCATTGACTGCTTTAGACCCTAATGGTAATGCTTTTAGTTTTATTTTAAACGTTGACCGATACTGTATGTCACCAAAATGGCATTCATGTATATAGAAGTATAATTCTGGTATTTGTGTTTCTCCTCAGTTATAATACAGAGTAGACGGCCACCTGCTCTCGCCAGCTCAGGTCATTTCTTTTCAAGCTTTTCTGTGCGCAAACAAGCAAACGCTTCACAAATCAGTTATGAGATCACAGCATGGCCGTACAACTGTGGCTTTGGCATCCCGTTGCTTCAAGCTGGCTTTCTACAGGTTAGTTATTTGAAATGTTAAGCCAAAGTACAAAGTTCAGTGCATTCTTTAAAATGGCTCCTGCTTTCCACAGATATTTTGTTTCTATTTTTAGAAAATTCATGAACTTGCTTAGAAAACTCGACTAAAGTGCAATCCTGTAATTTGACTTCCTGCTTGTCAAGTTTCATAAGTCACCAAAAATCAGCTTGTCTTTAGATCTGACTTTAATGTTATTAGTATTTCTCTGAAATATTCCCATATTTTTGTGCATGGGTCAACATTTTTGACAGCCAATCGGATTTATCAGAACTAAAATGGAAAAAAAACATATTTTAAGGTTAGGTAATGTTGTAATTACAATCTTACATTTTTGTTTACAGAAGCTAGAAAACCGCACAGAGGATCTACTGATTCAAAGTCAGGACAATGCCACAGTCACCATTACCCGCCCGCAACCCGCAACACCCCCTCTTAATGGAACCTTCGATGTGGAGATCTTTGGTCGACGTGTTGAGGGTAAACACGCGGTTTATGAGTTTATTACTTTAAATAAGTTAACTCACTGAATTTCTTGATGCCATATATTTGTGTTCCTCAGGTCTGTCAGTAGACATCAGTGCTGGGGACCTGCAGTACGCACTACAGGGGATTCCAGAGCTTGGCCAACTGGATGTGCAGAGATCTGGAGATTGTAAAAGTTACAGATGGGACATTCGCTGGCTCACCATCCCTGGAAACCAGCCACTGATTAAGGCAAGAAACAATAAACTGATAACGTCAAAGCAGAACAACAATCTGTCAACACTGAATCAACTGCTGGAACTAGCACAGATGAGATCTCTTAAATATCTCAATAGTTTCTAGACATCAGTGAGAATAAATGAAGATGAAACTGATTTCTCTCCTGAGACGAAAATCAACGATAACTTTTGTAGCCTCACATCTGTAACTTTTCTGTAATTCAGATCAAAACAACAACAAAGTCATACATTTTAATATCAAAACAACATTATAATACATATATTATTTTATAATATTATAAGCTTCGATATAGCATGGATGATTTTTAGATGTAATGTTAAAAAAAATATTTTTCCAAAATTCCCTTTTTATGTTCCACAGAAAATACTGCATATGGGTTAAAATAATGACAATATTTTCAGTGTTGTATTGATAAATGAGGTATTGTTGACAATTCTCTAAAATATCATATGTGTTAACCAGATTAATTCCTCTGCTGTGGTTGGCTTGAACCCTTCAGTGACATCACGCGAGATTGAGCAAGGAGGCCTCTTTAAACAGAGAATCATGGGAGACTTTCTGCGTATCCCATCAGATAAACCACAGGTGCATTTCTCACCCACTACAGATTTTACAACAATACTTGGTTGTTCCACATACAGGTACATTGGTCTGAAGGTGTGGCCTCTTGTTGAGGTCTTTAAAGTCTTTTCCTTGTGTCACCCGATGCCCTGCAGCGTGCAAAGTTCAATAGAGTTACATAGTGTGCCAGTTGAAAGGCCGGTTAAGGTTGTTTAACTCTGTCTGAAATCTCAAGTGTTGTGGGGATTTTGCATGTCTGGAGGATTATGGGTCCAGCAAAACATGAAAGGTTTATTTGTGTTGCAGACAGGTGCACATTAAGTTATCAGTTCGTTCGTGACTGTCCGTGATAAAGGAAGAGAACATCCAAAAATAAATATTGTCACACCTGTCCTAATTCCAAATGACATTTTTTGAAAAGTAGTACACAAACATAGGCATGTAATAGCTCTCTACTTTATAATTTTATGTTTAATGTTTTTGAATGAATATTTTAAATACTAAAATAGTTATTTTTAAATAATAATTACATTTTTAAATTGACATATTTTACATTTGTATAAATTATATTATATTATATGGCAAAATCATTGCAAAATCTGGGTCCTGAATCAATAAATCAGTTAAGAGGAGGTGTCCAAAAACATTTACATGTGCATATAAAAAAAATACATGAATTTATCCAAAGGTGGAGGTTTTCATCAACGGCATCCCATCATGGTGTTCAGGTGATTGTAGTTTCACCTGGAGTGAGTCTAAGACCCCAACAGTGACTGGAGTTTCTCCTACAGAAGGTGCAATAAATAATAAACTTGGATGTTTATGAAAAGCTGTCATGTCCATGCTTTGGGTTTTAGTGGTTTATATTACTGGTGTGCCTTGTGTTTCAGGTTCCAGTGGTTTGGAAACTGTTCTTAACATTACCGGATCTGGATTTGATGGTGGCAATGTCACAGTAAAGACTGGCAATGTGGAATGTTCTGTCCTAGAGGTCACCAGTGAGTCAAAACCCAATAATCTATGTTATGTGACTTGGAAAAGCACTATAAAAAATAAATCTGATAAAGTAATTTGTTATGTTTTACAGACACCTATATAACCTGCCGAGTTGGTCCAGCAAGTGCTGGCATCCAACCAGTGTCTCTGAGTTTCTCTGGCCTGGGCAATGCCCGATACCAGAATGGCACCAGATTTAACTTCACACACCTGTTAGGAGTGACCTCCATATACCCCACCACAGGAAGTACAGCAGGTACATGACAACATCTTAACTTATTTGCTTAAACAAGTCTCAGCAAAGCAGCTGTTAGCACATTAAGCTGATTCATATAAATAATCAATTTGGCTTCACAGGAGGGGCGATTCTGACTGTGTTTGGTTATGGATTCAGTATTAATACATCAGTCACCATTGGCGCTCAGCCGTGTAATGTTACTGAAGCTGAATTTAATCAGCTGAGATGCATAACTCCTGCTGTAAGTTTTACCAAGGCTTATTATAAAATTGGACTTATTCATAAAAGCACGCACCTATTGTGTGTGATAACATTTTTCAAAGTGAACTATCGAAAAAAAATGCAACAATGTTGCAGTCAGTGAAACATATATTTATCCTTTTTGTGACATCATCAGGGGTCAGCAGGTGAACAGACTGTAACACTGACCATGGGAGAGATGACGGTAACATCAAATGAATCCTTCACATATAACAACACTCTGATGGCCACCATCACTGCTGTCAGCCCACAGACAACAACAGTATTTGGTAAGATTGCATACAATTTTAATAAATTGTTAGTCATTTAAACATTACTTGGCAAAGTAAGGCTTTTCAATAGAAAAAGGTTCAATAGAAAGTAAGGCTTTTCTGTGCAAATATTTGTAATCTTGTATAATGCATTTGGATGCATATGAAGTTGCTTTGGATTAAAGCATCTGCTAAATGAATAAATGTAAAACATCAGAATCAGATAGTGGTATTGAGAATAACTTCATTAATTGCTTTAGATTTTTAAATATGTATTTCCAAACTTTTTAGTCATGTCAATGTTGACTAGACATTTTGTAGTGTTGATAGCAACAGTAAGCTACCTTTTCAAAATAGACAATGTCAATATAATTGACCTCAAATATGGACCCTATACAGTCAGTGAATTCCCCTGCCTTACAAATTCAATTGGACCCAGACATCATCTGTTCTATAGGAGAGACTTGAAAATAAAAATCCACAGACATGGGATACTAACAAACTGGAAAATCACATTCAAGTGTCTCTTTGTACCATATTGTTTTGATCTTAACTACTACCTCGGTTATAACTTCCCCATATGACCTCAGGACAGAGTTCTATAGATTTTTCCACTCTTTTGTGCCCAGTAGATAATTGCTTTGGCTAATGTTACATATTAGAAAAGCCAGTTTGGCTGCAGAAATGCAGTCTTCAACTGATTTGGCTCAAGACGCAAAACATGGATCACAGAAATGTACAAATATTTGTAATAATTGTTTATTTTTTGTGTCAAAGGACTCAGGATTCTCACAATCTCAGGCACAAATTTTAAAAAGAGGGTCAATGGCAGCTCTGTTCTGATTGGTGAAACCGAGTGTGAATTGTTGCAGTGGACCAATGAAAACATTACCTGCATGTTGCCCACACTCGCCCCAGCTGTATACGACATCCACGTGAGAGTCGGGAATCAGGGATACGCCTTAACCAGGTCTCAGATCACTCACTGTAATGTCAGTTTTTAAATGTTAAAAGCATACAGTTCACATGCGAATGAATAAATAAATGGTTTTGTTTTCTTTATGTAGTGCTGGTGTTAGTACCACTATAGAGTTTGTTCTGAAGGTGACAGGCTTCTCTCCACTGATGGGCTCCTTGTATGGAGGAACCACCATCACCATCAGAGGTTCTGGGTTCAGCTCGGTTCCATCAGACAACAATGTAACTCTGGGTAAGAAAGAGCACAGAATCAAAAAACAATGTGTCAATGCTACAAAATACGAAAAAAGCACATTGTAGGTCGGTGAAAGGTCAAGGTGAGCAATGGATGTATTGTCATGGTGGTGACTCAGCAAAACTGTGTTTTTCACAGGAGGCACGCAATGTACAGTAACAGATGCTTCAGACAGACAACTGACATGCGTAACCCAGCCTACGGAAAAAATATACACCGTGACAAATCAAGGTTTCCACCCAGGTAATATCTCTTTATTATCTTTCACACTGTCACGCACATCAGCTGCATACTTCAAAGGCAATCAAACGATGACAAATGTTCAAATGTTCAAATGCACCAATGTCAGATTTTAGCGGCAGTAAAATAGCTGCATATTCCACAGAACCTGACGTTCTTTAAATTGACAGATAATTTTTTTAATCATTATATTCTTTTGTTTTCTTTGCTGACTTTTTTCTTGTCTTAAGCATAAATCTCACAAATTCTTGAAAAAAATGCATATATGTGATCTCTACAGTTAAATCTGATTATCTTAATGTAAGCAAATGTATGTTTTTTATGTTGTATTCCTGCTCTTATTGTATTGCAATATTGTGACTACATGTGCCTGTGACTGAATGCATGTATACCTATGTGTGTTCAGTGTATGGTCAGGGTTACGCCTGGAGCCCGTCTGCACTTATAGTCTCAGTTGGGGACACAGTGGTTTGGAGCTGGGAGGCACCGGCTTTCATGACTAATCTGGGCTACAGGGTCTTCAGTGTGTCCAGTCCCAGCAGTACTGATTATGATGGCATTGCATTCAACAGCAGAGACACCAAAACAGCCAGAGGTACAAAAATGACATCACCATCTGCATCTCACAATCTATATCAACATCTGTTTAATTCCTTCTTTTTCTGTGGTCTATACATATGCATACTGTAAATATGGTTTATGAGTTCAGCATTTAGTTGTACTGGAAATTTTTCCAATAGGAAAATATTTTAAAATCAAAAATTATATTTGATAATAATAGTTTATAAATGCCACAGATTTGCATAGTAAAATTTGCATTTTTGACACATTTTGTATTTATTTCTACTGTACATTTGACAAGCTATACAACATACTGACATCACAAAGTGCAAATTATATTTGGTTTGTTAAGATGTATGCTGGGAAGGAAATTCAAAGACTAGACCTCTTGCTCTTGACAATTGGTTTTCACGAAGTGTTAATTTTTAGTTACTGAAGGTGTGTGCTCCCTAATAACTATCATTCCAATATAATTATACACCAGCTTGCCAATCACTACAGAAAACAATGTATTATACAATGGCACACTATACAATTTGACAATCATTTAATTTACAAAATACCTTTGCGGTATATTTAAGGCTGCATTCCAAGAAACAATTGGTTGGAACAAAATCTGACGCTACTGCTCTTTGTGTACCTGTTTTGTCTTTAGGGTTTTTCAGCTATTGTTTCACATCTCCTGGAGTTTATTACTACAGCAGCGGCTTCATTGACTCCAATAACCAGAAGACGCTACAGGGCGTAGTGACCGTCAGACCTCTGGAGGAGAGATCTGTTGGGCTTCAGGTGTCTGTAACTGGAATACAGGCCTCTGTGAATTTAGGTACAACAGCAACAACAGCACTTAAATTTTTTTTTTCAAGTGTAATTTCTACACTACAAGCATCAACAAGTTGCATAGAAAACAATTGATAGTCCCGCCCCAGACATTGCATACGTCAGCTTTACGCTATCATTGGTTTGGTGGGGAATAGGTAGATATAACACATTTCAATGTCCTCCACAGTCTCAAGGCAAGCGAGGTCATCTGAGTCACAGTGTGTGGCCACTCCCAACTGTGTCTACGATGTATTGAGAGACCCTGCTTCAGGTCTGTTTTTTACATTTATGTCCTGTGCCAGTCCTACTGTGGAAAACATTACTCCTGATCATGGCACCACCTATGACACCATCACCATCCAGGGATCTGGCTTTGGCAACACCTCCTGTGCAAATGAGGTGAAGAGATTAACAAAGACATTAGAACTGACCTCAGTTGGGGGAATATTAAAGATTCAATATTAAATAAAATAATAATTTTTACTGTTTTTTGTTCGCCAATCAAAGGTCAAAGTTGGAGGTTATGCGTGTCGTGTCATGAGCAGCACTTCAACTCAGGTTAACTGTAAACTCAGTCCTGACAGCGGCGCTCCAGTGGGCACCCCTCTACCCATAACCCTCCGTGTCAACAACTTGGGTACAGCCATCATGACAATGCCAAATGAATACGACCGCAGATTTGTGCTTCTACCTGTGGTTGATTCAATCTCTCCCTCTGTGGGCAGCACGACTGCTTACACACGTCTCTTCATCTCTGGCTCTGGTTTTGTGAACGCATCTGTGATGGTAGCAAATGTTCAATGTAATGTAGTTTCCATGAACTACTCACAGATCGTGTGTGACACCTCACCGTCTCTGGCTCGAAGGGGAAACGTCACAGTCTATGTTAACACCATCTCTTCCTCTTGCAGTTCTGAGTGCATGTTTCGCTATTCTCAGTCTGTAGCACCAGTTGTCTCCAGCGTGTCACCTGACTCTGTTACTGGAAACTCTACTGCTGTTGTGGTCACTGGCAGTGGCTTTGGGAACAATACAGCTGATCTAAGGGTATCTGCTGATGACATTATGCTGGAAGTCACAGGGGTTACAGATGACAACATCACACTTCTGGTTGGTGCCCTGCCCGCTGGGAGACATGCCCTACGGGTGGTGGTCATGAGCAAAGGTCTCGCCACAGGACTCTTCACCCTGACCAGCACACCTCAGGCCTCCATCCAACCAACATCAGGAAGCATTGCTGGAGGAACTCCACTCCTGATCGAAGGAAATGGCTTTGTGGCAGAAAATATCACTGTGAAGCTTGATGGCATCCATTGCCAGATTTTGGAAGTGACACCAGACAGAGTGAAATGTTTAACACCTCCTCATGCAGAGGGAGAAGTGCAGGTGAATATTTGGGTGTATAATGTTCAGTACCCACAACAACGTTTCAACTACACCACTAGACAAACTCCAAACATCACCACAGTGAACCCTGTAACAGGTAAGATTCAGGTTTCTTTCTTCTGTATACAATCAGACTTACAATGAATTCACAGACATCATAATGCTGCTGACATGATTTCTTCGCAGGTCCTGTTGGAACACAGATAACAGTCTCTGGTTCAGGGTTTGGTACAGACGCAGCTCTCGTCTCGGTGAAGATTGATGGTGTGGGTTGTAATGTGACATCCTTTACAGATACACAGTTGATGTGCACTGTTGGGGAACACGCAGGAGGAACATTTCCAGTTAGGTTATATCATCAGATCAAAGGTCATGCCTTATCTGGGTCTGTCTTCAGCTATGAGCTGCTTCTGACAGGGGTCACACCAAATGAAGGTAATCAAAAAAATCTATTTTAATTAAAGAAATAAAACAGAATATACACTGTTTTTCATGTTTTTTGATACGGTCAAAATATATATCATGTATATCATGTTGGTCTGCTATTGTCCAATGTAAAATCTGGGTTCTGAAGCAAAACCAGATTAAACTCAGTATATAAAATATTCCTGCTAAACATTTTTTATATAATTTGTATAAGACAATAATGTATCATGAAGTTCTGTGTTATTTTAGGAAGCTATGCTGGAGGAGCTGTTGTTGCCATTCAAGGCTCTGGATTTGATCCAAACACCACCAGAGTTCTCATCTGTAACAGAACATGTAACGTGGACCTGCTGAACTCCACATCTACCCAACTGTACTGTGAGGTCCCGTACAACAATGGTATGCACCTCCTCATGAAGCATTGTATATGAGTCATAAAAATGCATGGTTTGCATAGCAAACAATATTCTATCATTGTACCATGAGCTCAAGAACAATGGTATCTTCAGAACATGCCAGAAAATGTGATGGAAAAGGGTGACAAGAATGCTAAAACAAGTCAATAAAAAAAGAGGAAAAGACTATTGCGTCAGCTGAGACGCAGGTCATGGGTAATTTAAGATGAAAAGAAAAATCTGTCTGTCTGCTACAGCGCATGTGTCTGTTTTTTAGGGAATGAAACAGAGCAGGTCTGCATGGTTTCAGTGATTAATGGAAATGATAAAGTCAACATCACAGCCGGCTACACATACAGATCCTCTTTGACCCCTGTGATCACTGATGTCACACCACGCAGAGGAGGAACAGCTGGAGGCACCAGACTCACTATTACCGGCTCAGGTTTTAGGTGACAGAGCAGATTTATAACAAAACAACAAAAATCTATATAGTACTAAATTAATATAAATGTACATTTATGTGTGCAATAAACTTAAAATTAAAATCTTAAAATATCACTATTAGTTGAATTTTTACTTCTTGTGTCACATGTAGTGCAAACACCAGTGAAGTTACTGTGACCATTGCGGGATCCGTCTGCGATGTCCAGTCTGCCAATGAGACGCAGATTATTTGTGTAACCAACGATCAACCAAAATCCCAGGAAACTAAAGTGCGAGTCCTGATAGGAAAGAGAGGAATCGCCAGAATGGTAACACCCACATATACTGTATTAAATATCAGATTATCCCAAAGTAAAATAACTACAACTAAACCAAGAAGGCTTAAAGAGAACTTTCAGTCAAAATCTACCTCTATCTTAACCCCCCTAAAACTAACTTCATGCAGGCTTCAAACAAGTAATTTAATAAAGTAAAACTTTGATAGCCTAAGTAATTTTTCAACCAGTGCTGGAGATGTTTCTTTTGTTTTTCAGGGCCGTGCTGATTTCTTCTACATTGACGTGTGGTCATCTCCCTATACGTGGGGTGGTCTCTCTCCTCCTGAGAAGGGCACATTTGCAGTAATAACTGCTGGTCAGACCATCCTGTTGGACACCAGCACCCCTGTCCTAAAAATGCTCCTTATCCAAGGTATGTTCATTTACACAAACACTACCTTCATAGATCTATGGTGTGAAATCCAAAGTTAAATACAGCACACAACATACATTATACACTGACAGCTTTGTGAATGTTATTTTTTCTTTTTTTAAGGTGGACGGCTGATTTTTGATGAGGCAGATATTGAGCTTCAGGCAGAGAACATACTGATCACAGATGGAGGAGCATTACAGATCGGCACAGAGCAGCAGCCGTTTCAGCATAAAGCCATCATCACACTGCATGGACACCTGCGGTCTAAAGAACTTCCTGTCTACGGTACCAAGACCCTGGCTGTCAGAGAGGGGGTGCTGGATCTGCATGGTATGCTTATACAAACACATACACAAACACATTTTTATAATTTTTACTGAATTCAGTTTTTTCTCTGAATCTATAGTGATCATATTAATGAGTGAATGACTTGTTTTGGTATATCACCCTTTGCTTTATTTATAGACAAACCTTGTTTGTGACTAATCTGACTAAACTGTGATTTTATTAGATTCAAGAATCAAAATGTCAAAGTCAGAAACACAATCCTCTGTTGAAAATGAGACAATCCTCACAAATTTAGAAATGACCTACATAACAGTGCCAAAAGCATCAGTTAAATAAGAAAGACCCCTAGGATGACTTTACAGAGGTGCTAAATTTCCCTGATACAGACACCAAAGTTCACACTCTCCCTACAGTGACATGTTTTGTTTAAGGTTTTTCTATAATTGTGTTTTTTCAGGAATCCCAGTACCTGTAACATGGACTCATCTTTCTCAGACGGCACAAAGTGGCTCCAGCACTCTGACACTGATGGATGCCGTCACCTGGAAGGCTGGAGATGAAATTGTCATTGCTTCCACAGGCCACAGGTACAGTATGGATATACCGCCAAAGCTGAAGTGAAACTCAATTTCAGGTTCATTGAAGTGAAATCCATGAATCACTATAGAAACCAAACTTCAAAGTAGGAACTTAAAATGTAAATTAGACTGTTATATATAAGAATATTCAAGCATTAGTGTACAAAGACAACAATAATTTTCTTATGAATCCACAGACACAGCCAGAGAGAGAATGAGTTGAGGAGAATTGCCTCAGTTTCAGATGACGGCAGGACCCTCAATCTGACCGAACCCCTCACCTACACTCATCTGGGTTTGTCTGTCAATCTGCCTGATGGGACTGTTTTTCAAGCAAGAGCAGAAGTGGGACTTCTTACCAGGAATATTGTTATCCGTGGATCCAACAACCAGGAGTGGAATGATGATATTCCTGCTTGCCCTGCCGGATTTAACACAGGTTTGATTGTTTCTCCATCTTAGAAAGTTATTAATGCTTATTAAAACATCACCAGGCCAACCAATCTGGCAACCACATTTCAATAATTATTCATATTTTCTTACAGGAGAGTTTGCAGTCCAGACATGTTTCCAGGGGAGGTTTGGAGAGGAAGTAGGAAGTGATGAGTTTGGTGGTTGCATCATGTTCCACGCACCACAACCAAACCGAAACCTGGCAATTGGCAGAATTGAATATGTTGAGGTAACAGTTTGATGAATGAATGTAAACAAACCTAAATGACTACATTAAGTTTCAAAATCCATTTGAGATCTGTATTATATTATACATGTCATTTTTTTATTATTGTCCACCCTCCTTCAGCTTTTTCATGCTGGACAGGCGTTTCGTCTGGGACGTTACCCAATCCACTGGCATCTAATGGGTGATGTTCAATACAAGTCGTATGTACGTGGCTGTGCCATCCATCAATCTTTTAACCGTGCTGTGACCATCCACAACACTCACAACCTGCTGGTGGAGCGTAATGTCATCTATGATATTAAGGGTGGAGCCTTTTTTATTGAAGACGGCATTGAGACTGGAAACATCTTGCAGTACAATCTGGCAGTATTTGTAAGACAGAGCACAAGTTTGCTAAATGATGATGTGACTCCAGCTGCATACTGGGTAACAAACCCAAATAACATCATTAGACATAACGCAGCAGCCGGTGGAAGTCACTTTGGTTTTTGGTACCGCATGAACGATCACCCTGATGGTCCATCCTATGATCCCAACATCTGTCAAAAGAGAGTACCACTTGGGCAGTTCTTCAACAATACGGCGCATTCTCAGGGCTGGTTTGGCTTGTGGATCTTCCAAGAGTATTTCCCCGTGCGTAATGGTCTCTGTAACTCCGTAACACCAGCACCTGCCATCTTCCGCCGCCTGACGTCCTGGAACAATGAGAAAGGAGCTGAGTGGGTGAATGTTGGAGCTGTGCAGTTCAGTGAGTTTCTCATGGTCAATAATGAGAAAGCAGGAGTGGAGGCCAAAAGAATCATTCGGACCTATGTCAGTGGATGGGGGCTGGAAGGAGGTGCAGCTGTGGTAAACAGCACTATTGTGGGTCATGTGGATGAACTGGGACTGGGAAATGATTACTGCACCACTCATGGTGTTGTCCTGCCTCTGGATGATGGTATGAGTGTCATCAACACCAAGTTTGTGAGCTTTAACCGGTCATCGTGTGCAGCTGTCGGTGTGGCAGAAATCATTGGAACCTGCACATTACGCTGTGGAGGCTGGAGCGCCAGATTCAGTGGAATCCAATACTATCAGTCACCCAACAAAGCCAGATTCAGATGGGAGCACGAGGTGGTGCTCGTAGATGTTGATGGATCCCTGACAGGTACAGACCTTTTAACACAATAACATATTAAAGATTATTGTAAAGTGCAAATTGATATTGATGTGTAAGTAAAACTGTAAATGCTTCTGTGTAACAATCTCTATATTTATAAAAAAGGCAACGTGAACTCCAAAGTGGTGCCGATGAGTAACCTGCTCGACCCAAGTCACTGCTTTCAAGCAGCAGATTGGAGTGTTGGCGTCCCTGGAGCTGTATGTGACAACACCACTAACTTCCATCGACTGGCTTTCTACAATTCTATGCCGTCTTCACTTTGGGCTAATAATGTGATTCTCACCAACTCTTTTGGTAGGTGAAAGAGAAAGATGCATGTGCGTTTGTCAGATTGTTTTGGTATAATTCACTTACAGGTCCAAAATTTTTCTTTAGGGTCATGTGTGCTGCCCTTCCTTCAAAAGATGGTGACTCACACAAATGGCTGGATGGCAATGTTGCCTACAAGCCAAGCCTACAACTGGCAGTTTGAGCGTGGTTCTCAAATCACCAACATCTCATATAATGCAATGATCTATGGCTTTAAGGTGAAGTGTGCATTCATTCAAAAGCCTCATATTGCTTGAATTTATTCTGCACTTAAAGTAATAAAGTAGTTTGTCCGACTTATGCACTATAATCCAAGTCTTCTTAATGGCTTTGTGTGAGAAACTAAATAAAATGTCATTCAATTACATGTACGGTGCCTTTATTGAAACTTGCTGCAATAACAATTGTATTGTTTTGATAAACTATTCCTTTGTCTTCTCTTTCCTGACAGACAGAGAATTATGTAATACTGAATCACAACTTTACTCAAACACCCGACCAATTCCAAATTGTAGATAACCGAAATGGTTCCTCTCAACCCCTAAACCCTGCTGTGAATGTAAATGGGGACTGGTACTTCAATGAGTCTACGAACAGTCTCTACTACATGGGTAAAACTACTCATCACCAAAAACATTTGCTAATTCAACCAAATCAAATTACTGTAGATGCTATATCTTAATGTTCAAATAATATAATAAATGATTCATGCTTGTTATATTTTGACTGTAGTGTCTGGAAGAGACCGTCTAGCTAGCCGGAGGAGGAGGAACAGTGTGGACCGAACTCTTAAAGACAGATCAGTCAGCTTCAGTGTTTATCAGTGTTACTATCCAAAGTGTATCACACCAACTCAACCTCCACCAGCTACTTTGGCTCCAACGCCCAGCCGCAGACCTGCAAACTTCATGTATGTACACAGCATATTTTTTTCAAATGACATTGAATTACTTTTCATTTCTTGAGGTTTGACTTCATAAAACATATATTGGATTTAGTCTCTGGTCAAATGCATCATTTTGGAGTTCAAGCCCAGAAAACAACTTCACTGTACCACAAACAGGCTCTGATGTGGTCATTCCAACAGGCAAGTATAACACCTCAAATTCTATGCAAAGACAATAAAAACAAACCTGTTTAGTTTGTATTCCTAAAACCTATAAAACAAGTCCAACTTTATATAGACAATGTTTTGTTTATAAAGTTTTTAACATAATTTAAAGCTCATATTTTGCATGTATTACACATAGTCATATATCAAAGGTAAATTTAGAAGCTGAGTTACAAAGGCAAGTTGCTACGTAAGACAACAACTACACAAGATTATGTTATTGACAAATCAAACAACCACTGTAATCCTTATATACTATAGAAACTTTCTTTTTTAGCTTCATGTTGGAGTTTTATTAATTAATTATAACATATTCATTTATGTTCCTATATTTTGAAAACTGACATCAATTTCCCAGGGGAACCCACTCACAGGCCTTCGGATTGACAGCTTTATTCAACACCACAAATATATGCTAATAAATGCAATCATAATCACAAAATGTCACAAATGTCCCACTTTGTCTTAAAGGGAAATGGGTGGTTGTAGATGTTGTAATACCTTCCCTGAACAAGCTGAAAATAGTGGGAGTTCTGGAGATTCCTGACAGAAACAACGGCACCGTCAGTGGCTCAAAGTATAACAATGTTGTTTTGTCTGCCACATACATCTCCATTCAGGTAAGAATCTACAGCAAATTGCATCCCACAATTCTTTAAAGTGGAAATAGACTGCTAAATGTTTTAATGATTTTGAAGGGATAAAAAATGTAAATTCTGTCATCATTTACTCAGATTTTTGAAAAACTGTATACATTTCTTTGTTCTGCTAAATTCAAAGGAGGATATTTGGAAGAATGTCAGTAACCAAACAGATCTCATTCCCCATTTACTGCCATAGTATTTATTTTCCCTACTATGGCAGTAAATAGGAGATGAGATCTGTGTTCCATGTCTGGAACAATATATTTTTATGTATTATTATTAATAGAAAATAACAAAATACTTTTTAAAGTAACTTTACTAATTCTTTAAATTAATTAAATTAAATTATGTTATGCTTAAATAAGGGTGGACGTCTGATCGCTGGATGGGCTGATCAGCCCTTCAGAGGTGAACTACAGATTATACTGAGAGGAAACCATCTCACACCAGATTGGCTCTTGCCTGACATAAACCAAGGGTCTAAAGTGTTGGGTAAGTGTTGAGCTTTTAAAATATGCAATTACACTAAACATAAAAAAGTAACTTGTTTATAAGGAATTAAAGTCAAACACTTTTTGTCCAGGTGTGTTTGGATCTCTTGATCTGTATGGCATGTCACACAATGTGTATCACACTAAACTGGCTAAAACAGTCCAAGCAGGAAACAACACTCTCTCTCTGGAGGAAGCTGTTGACTGGAAGGTCAGAAGCTCTTTATAGATGACAAAATAGCACTTAAGAGAATCCAAGAGAACAATTTACTAGGGCTGTCAACTGAAAGCATTTTATTACATGTTCTATTTACATGTTTATTACATATATACTTGTTCTCTTTGTTTGCATTAAAACACACTTTATGTCTTGTTTAATCTTTTACCTTCAGATTGGGGATAAGATTCTTCTGTCCACCACCAGTTATGATCCATGGCAAACAGAAATCCGCACCATAACTGCAGTCTCAGATCTCGGCCGCACACTGATCCTGGACCAGCCTGTAACATACACACACACTGGTAGGCCCTGTAGATCTGGGGTTCTTAAAACTTTGGTTGCCCAAATCTCACATTAAAAGGTGACAAACTTGCATGTAGGCATAAAAACTATGCTTACTGTGGTAAATAAATTGTAAAACATAATCAACTGAAATATTTTCATTTACCTTAACATGTAATACTCATTTTAACCTGCAGAGGTCGCCATTACTGGCTTTCTGATGAAACACTACTTACAGCAGTTTTAAAATAGGTGCTATTAACATACACATAAAACAATGCTAAAATATTAAAAAGAAAAAAATAATGGCACTGTTTGGTGTATTTTCATAGACTTGAATCATGTTGGTCAGAAACAATGTTATATCATAATGTATGTATGTATGTGTTAAGAAGACGGTAGTTTAATGATTACCTTGAACAACTCCAGACGTACAGTAGCAAGCTACCAATTACATTACATTTACATTTACATTTACTTTTATCCAAAACGACTTAGATTGCATTATACTATACATTTTGTTTCTGAGTATGTGCAATACCTGGGTTCAAACCCATGACCTTGGCGTTGTTAGCACCATGCTCTAACCACTGAACTACAGGAAAGCAATTATTTTAACTGTATTATCTAACACATGACTGTGGTCATATAGGACAAAGGTACAGTGTTCCAGAATCTTCTAGAAGCTATCAGCTAGCAGGAAATGTTGGTCTTCTGACCAGGAACATCAAGATCATTGGGCAGGAATATCCAGAAATGAACACACAGTCTTATGGAGCAAGAGTGCTGGTGGGGACCTTCACAGAAAGAGGAATAACATACAGAGGTATAAACCTTAAAAAATAAATACAAAACCTTTCTTTGATGGTTTAGATCAGCTGTCAATAAGTGACAAATAAAGTGATTATTTACACACTTGTACTACTAAAACATTTATGCCAAAATCATATTTGTTAACTTAGCTTTAATTATGATGCCTGTGTTACAGGAAAAGCCCAGATCAGAAACGTTGAGTTCTACCACACAGGACAGGAGGGATGGAACGACCCGTCAGACCCGCGCTACTCTCTGACGTTTTTAAACCAGGGAAATGTAAGATGACACAAAATCTTTCAAATGCGTGATAGATGCTTTCTTGCACAACACGTTCAGAACTGTTACGCATTGTAAATCACTGAAACCACATTGGTTACACATTTTTTACAGGTGGGTAATGACTCCTACATCAAGGGATGTTCTTTCCATGATGGCTTTGCTCCTGCTATTGGGGTGTTCGGAACAGATGGACTGAATATCGAAGACAACGTCATCCATCACACTGTTGGAGAAGGTGCTGACACAACAACTTGCTACTAAACACAATGTGTCTAACAATATTAGCAAACATAATGTAATCATTATGATTTTCCTATTTGCAATTTTTATTTTTAAGGAATCAGAATATGGGGTGATAACAGTGCTGTCCGGAGAAACTTGGTAACTCTGACACTGTGGCCGGGATCCTACAATGGTGCAGCGGAGAGTTTGAACACTGAATGGAATGCAGCCATTGAGGTAAAAAAACATGATCATTCCTGTCATAAAAAAATACTAAAAGAAACACACTGTACAACTGCTTTTTTTGTGTGTTTTAGGTTAATGAAGCAACTAATGTGATTCTTCAAGGGAATATTGTTGCTGGTTATGAACGAGTGGGATTCAGAATTGATGGAGAACCTTGTCCAGGTATATAAGACTGTGGTATATTTAATTTAATAGATTACATTTATGGTTACTTAAAGGCTTACTTGACGATTGACTATATTTCCATAATATGTCAACAGGATCTCCACGTTCAGTGACACAATGGATTGAGAACGAGGCACACGGTGGTCTGTATGGAGTCTACATGAATCAAGACGGACTTGCTGGTTGCTCTCAAATCCAGGGTTTCACCATCTGGAAGAGTTTTGACTTTGGCATTTACATCCAAGTATGATAAACAATCCACAAGTGTCTTAAATTGCTTGATTAGCATTTTGTAGATTCTTTGAAGATAAATGTTTTCTCCTGACCTCCAGGTCTCTATGAATGTGTTCATTTCTAATGTGACCCTTGTTGATAATGGAATGGGCATCATGCCTATTATATACAGTCCTCCTTCAATCAGCCACGAATACGCAGAAAAAACTGTCCGTATACAGGTGAGGATGCAATGATGCAAAGCCAAAACATCTGTTCTGATGTTGCCAAATAAATATCAGACAGCTTTACAACATCAAAATTGTTACAATTGTTACATTTTTTTCAGGGGTCTCTGATTGTGGGCAGCAGTCCCAATCTCAACTGTTCGGACACACTGGGAACAACCGAGACCTATTTTGCACTTAGCCAAAGCCACAGAGCTTCACGGCCCCCTAATGGTACAGTACAGTAATGCTAAATCTGAACAAAAACAATACAACTCATTTATTTAATGTCAGTATTTAAAAGGGTCTTTTTTTAACAATAATTACCTTGCATTTGACACATTATTTTATCCAAAGCAACTTACGTCAGTACAAGAATTGCCTTGAAATAAAAGCCATATGTATATATATACTTTATCAATCTATTATTAATCAAAGGAATTATCATTGTGACAACTCCTTTACCATTTTCAATAAACTTTTAATGTTCCCTTTTGTGTGCAACAGGTGGAAGGTCTGGAGTTTGCTGGCCAACGTTTGCATCTAGTCACAACCATGCACCACAGAAACCTCATCCTGGACTCATGAGCTATAATGCCATAGCTGGTTTACTGACAGTCTCCGGTGAAAAATCCTCTCAAAATGTGTTCAATCTACAGTTTTACACATGAAAATGGCTACAAGCTGCTAAAGTGAACACTTTTTGTTACTGCCCCCAGATACAACATTTGTTGGTTTTAAGAATGTTTGTTCCACTGAAAGAAACTACATGTTCATGAGCAACCCACGAAATGAAGACCTACAACATCCCATCAGTGTTGAGAGAATCACCAAGACAGACAGCACAGAAGAATCTCTAGCGTTCATTCATAACCCTGATCTGGGGTAAACCATTTAGTTTTTTAATACAATTGTGACTCTAAATATATGCAAGTATACATTCTGATGTAAAGGTGATAAATCTGCTCTTACCGTAGTAAAGTAAACCCATCAGACTGTGTGGATATGGACTGTGATGCTAAGAAGAAGACCATGTTGAAGGATCTGGATGGAAGTTTTCTGGGTGCAGTCGGAGCAGTTGTGCCGTATTCAGAGTACGAGTGGAACGGGGATCCGCGACATGGACTGGGAGATTACCGCATCCCTAAAGTCATGCTCACTGCTCTCAACGGCAGCCGCATACCTGTCAATCAAATAGCTCCTAATAAAGGTACATCTTCATCTTCATTAGTATCATAAGTAATATTTTTCTCTGTTGCATTGTTAACGGTTTAACCTGTACAGGTGTGATGAGAGACTCTTGTACCTACATGAGCACCTGGCAGAGCTACAAGTGCTTTGGGCTGAATTATCAGATGCTGGTTATTGAAAGTCTAGACGCAGATACAGAGACAAGACGTCTTTCACCTGTGGCCATCCTGGGGGACACTTATATAGATTTGCTGAATGGTATAAGCAACTAACAACTTTTCTTCTTCATTTCATGATTCCAAGACACAGTCAAAAGTCATTGTCATTATTATGGTATTTAATTTTAAACTTACTGTGGAAATCTTATGTCATTACAGGTCCACAAGACCACGGCTGGTGCGCAGGCTACACCTGTAGGAAAAGAGTTTCTCTCTTTCATGCCATTGTTGCCACCAATAAGTCCTTTGATATCTTTTTCACCAGCACAACACCACAGAAGATGAGACTTATGATGCTTAACGCTAAACCTACAGAGGTTGGTCTGTTACATATGACACACAGCATCTAGAGTATGTAATCATTTTTTTTAAACATTTTATTTAATGTTTAACTATAGTTAAAGGAATGTTTGGGAAAGCAAACATCTATGATATCATCTTTGTAGACATTCATACATTTAAGACACAATGTCTATATAGGCTACTGTATGTGTTTAGAGGATTTATCCAGGATCATTGCACTCAACACTAAACTTCTGTTTTCTACAGGCTGTTCGAGTGGCTGTATTTTACTCAAGCCCTCAGCGGTTAGACGTCTATGTGAACAACAATCTTCTTGCTCCAACTAACGCTCAGTGGAATGCAGGCAACACTGAATACACAACACTTGAGCCCACATATCCAGGTAGAGTTATGCAGAACAATACAGCTCCCCCTACAGGCCTGGAAGACCAACAGGATGTTTTGTTTAAACATGGAAATTAACTGTTTTATAATTATAAAACATAAAAGAAATCACAACAATCACTTCTCACTTAATGGAGTTTCTTACTGTAATCCTTTTTCAATTTCTCTCTGCGCTCTTTAGGTCAATATCTTCCTAGTTTTAACTTCAGTCATGGCTCCAACTTCTTTGACCCGGACTACAAAATGCTGTACGTACTTCTTCGAGGCTCAGAGCCGGTCCAGATCCGCACCTCACCGCTTCTTGTCGTGGCGTTTAACCTCCCGGCCATGACAGAGGCAGAGTTCTTCGGCGCTAATCTGATCAGAAATCTGGCTGCATTCCTTAAAGTCCCTCAGAATATGATTAGAATCACCAAGATCATCCGTGAGGGCGGCGGTGCACGAAGGCGGCGCTCGACTGGACTGACGGTGGAGGTTGAGATCAGTCTGCCACCTGTCCAGACGTTTAGCACTAACAGCACAAACAACATCAACAGCACCGAAAACAGCACCACTGGTAGGACCAAACAATGTAAATTAAGCACTAATTTGACTGTAAGAAAAGCTGAAATACCATTTTGAACATGTGCAGAAGACGACCAGCAGTTTTTAATACTGAAGAACGTTGCTGATGAACTGGGTCGTGCTGCCATCTCAGGAAATCTGAGTGGGTCCATCGGCTTCAACGTGTCATCGATGGATATGATGCCTCCTCCACCATCTTCCAGTGACCCATCCTGGAGTCAGGTAAGATTTGAATCAGCTCACATTATCACTTAAGTTGCATTTCATATTTTATAATGATGCAAGGCAGTATAGTGAAGTGACGTGACTTAAAAATGACAATAGCTATAAAAATGTATTCATTTGAATTTAGTCTTGATTGCAGAATTATTGTTTTACCTACTTTACCTGTAATTTGTCTTCCAGGTGGCCACTCAGGAAGTGACTCGTGCAGACCAGCAGGTGGAGTCGGTCAGGACGGTGTCTTCTCTGATAATGGTGGTCCAGCCGGTGGCTGCGTTGTACCCTGGACCCCTCAGCGTGCAGCCCAGCATCATGGCTGTGGATTCAGAGGTGAAACATTTTTGCTAAACACAGCATCACTTTATTTTAGTCTTGAAAAATAATATTATAATAAAAATGATTGCCGTGTGTGTTTTTAGGGTAACTGTGTGTCTGTGGGTGTGACGAGTCTAACAATCTCAGCTGTGCTAAAAGATGCTAATGGGAATCCAGCACAGGGACTTTCTGGAAACACCACCATCCTGTTCAGTGGCTGCTGGGCAAATTACACCGACCTCGCCATCTTAACCAGTGGTGAGTCTTCTCATTTCTACAAACTGGTCGAAATACACACATAAAATGTTGTTTGATGTTGCAGTTCCTAGTTACTATTGGATCCTGAAGGTTTTAGGGATGGTGAGCTTTTCTGGGTAGCCTTCACATTATAATTTCCCTTTACATTTTTATCTTTTCTACAGGTGGAAACTTCACATTGGCATTTACTCTAAATAATTGGAATGCTCAGTCTAGATCCTTTACGGTCAGAGCGGTTACATCCACACAACGCCCAGGTACAACTCCTGCAGGACGTCCCGCTACAACTCACGCACCTGTGGTTGTCCCCACGCATGATGACTTTCCAAGCATCTTTGATTCTAGTCCATCTATCTCATCCTCATCTGTGTGTCTGCTCATGCTGTTAACTGCTCTACTCCTCATGTTTAGAGAAATCTAGTGACAATTCAAATCAATGTAAAATCTTAAAAATTCATAATAATTACTTATTTGTTGTAGTTGTTATCTCACAGCTATCTTGTAATATTATGATTTCTAAGCTATACTTTAAAGCCTGAGAGCATTCCAAAATGATTAATGAGGATCAAAAACCTTTCTCTTTTGAAAAACCTGATTTTAATATATGTTGAACTTAAATATTTAAATAGATAACTATATTGATTTCCTCTGGATTATACCTCTGAAATATAATAATATACATACATGCATATATATATATATATATATATTTGCATGTATCATCAATAAAAATCAACACATACAGTAGCATTCTTGTGCTGTTACACTTCGATAAGACATCTAGTCACTAGATGGCGGTAAAGTTCAATTCTCACATTCACACACATGCAGAGCGCTGAGGTGTCAAGGGATAGTTCACAAAAACCCCTCATCTGTCATCAGCTATTCACCTTCAGGCCGTTCTCTGTATATGTTTTTCTCTCTCTGTGGAACACAAAAAAAATATGCTTTAAGGCATGTTTGTGAGTCGGGTTTGGGTCCATGCAATGGAAGCCAATGGGGGGAGGTCAATGTTATTTGGTTACCAACATTTTTCAATATATTTTCCTGCAGAAGAAATAAAGTCATATAAGTTTCGAGTGAACAAATGATGAAAGAAATTTCATTTTTGGGTGAACTATTCCATACTGTACACCAATCCATTTCCAACTAACAGGGCATCATTGACTGACAAAATCATCACAGAAAATCATGTCATACCAAATCATAAATGTCACTTAAATGCTTATTCATCTGTCAATAAATATTTGCCTTAAATTGTAAAGTGATTGGTTATTGACATAACTAACTTCAATATCTAAATACAGTATCTGATGCTGAGGTGCAGTGCAGTGCATTTCCAAATTATAGATAGATACATTACAATTATAAACATCGTTTTATTTTAAGCACAGTAAAAATATTTTTTGTTGCGACTGTTTGATTATGACTGTAGAGTTGGAGGTTTTATAAAAGTAGATCTAGGTATATATAAAGAGGGTCAAGGTTTCAAGAAATTTGTTTCAGCAATAGCTACCGCTGTGACTTTAATGTTATGACGTCATGTACAATACCAAATCTTTTTAATCTGTGACATGTGAAAACCAGGCTATACAGTGCCATCATTTTTTAACCAACATGGCGTGATTTTCAGTAACACCATTGGTCTTTTAAAAGGCATGCTAACATGGGCGTATCAAAATTTGCTTTTTTAATTTTTAATTACATTTTTACCATCTACCAATTATTACCAGTCAAATGGCCTAGTGCAAAAACTTTGAAGCTCAGAATGCAGATAGAAAACTATAATTCCAAGGTGGTGGTAATGATTTGTGAAAATTAAAATCAACATATTTAATGAATACCTAGAAAAATAAATGCTGAAATAAATTAAACATTCAGCCATAATTGAAATAATGAATACGAGTCATTTTAGACCCATGTTGTGCATTAGAAGGGCAGTTTTACAAAAACGATTTTATTCAAAAAGAAAGGAAAAAAATTAAACAATGGTTTGTGCTGATAAAAACAAGTTCGATGAGAAATAGGCTACCTGCAATAGGAATGATGCAATTTGTCATGGAAAATAAAAACACGTTAGACTCATGTTGTGCACTTTCACTTTCTAGATGGACAATAGAAAGATCAAATGCTTGTAGTAGCTATGATACAGTAATGCTAAACAGAGTTTCAACCTGAAGCAGATATAAAAAGAGGGGTTTTTACTGTTGGTGCAGAGTTTCCTAAGAGCCTTTAACAGGTATGTCTATCCTAATGATGCGATTAATGATTAATGCAAAGTGTATTTAACTTCAAAGATCTCTGACTTTTTAACATGCTTGCTTATTTTGTAACAGACTCATTTTTTTAAATAATTCATTTGCTTGTTACAGTTTATATTATATTCGATTACTGTGATTTCTACCAAACATAAATTTCTATGCATTTATTGTTGGTGCAGAAGTACATTGCTTTAAGTCGCGCATAAGTCTGTCAGAGAAGATGGAGCGCGTGCGGCGGAAGCATCTGCTGCTTGCTGCTGTTTGTACTATATTACTGTGGAGCTCCGCGGGTACGCGCATTCTTGAGTTTTCTTTATACCGCTGCAACTTACTAATTCTAATGTATAATGCCATAGTATTTTTTTTCCAACATGTTGTCTGATGGTTGTTATTTTACAAACGAGACAGGCATTACATATAACAAATATAAAACTAATATCGTGTTATACAGGAGCGCAGCGGGTCAAAAGCATAACCCCATACGTTGGCAGCGTCAATGGCGGAACGAGACTGACGATACAGGGTGAAGGTATGAATAAAACTGAGCATTAACGACAGCATTTGTAAGGGTTAGATCAAAATATATTTAACACTAATTGACTGTAAAATACTATGTGAAGTGCTTTCTGTTTTATCTGATCGTTGTTTGATTTTCTTCAGGTTTTGCTCAAGCAAACCAGTTCAGTTTGAATGCAGATGACCCAAACCTTGGAAACAGTGTGACCCTGGTGTCTCAGACCAGATCTATTCCCTGTGATGTGGAAAAAGACTCCAGTCACTCCAAACAGATCATGTGCTATACAAGGCAAGACTTATATGTTTTATTTGATAGTAGATGCTTACAGCTCTGTAACAGATTAAAACCAGGAAAAAATTGCCAAGATTTTCATCTGGGATAATATAATGTTAACCTGACATATCCAAAATAAAAACGTCCGTATATGTAGTTGAAAAGTATTTATACAGATATTTGCACTTAATGTAAATAGACACTTTGGGAGAAAACAGCAACCTTTAGTTGTTTTACAATTTACAAATTTACAATTTACAACTGCTAAACAATAATATTAGGCCTACGTTTTTACCGCATTTTGTTTTGGACATTTTTAAGCCCCATAGTTTAGCTACACTGTAAAACAAATTCTGTTAAAAAACAGAAATGTTCTGCCATTTTATTTAAATAATCGTATAAAATAAAATGTAAACTGTTTCTGCCGGTTTTTGTACATTTTCCTGTAACTTTTGTATTTTTTTGATGTAGCTATTTATTTATGTTAAACAAAACAGTACATTTCCGTTTTTTTACATTTTACGTAGAAAAATGATTTACTTTTTGTCACGTATGCTAAAAAGGTTAGGGAAAATAGAAAACAATAAGTATGTTAACTTACTTCAAATGTCAATTATTCAACATTCTTTTTATTAATTTTAATTACACAATATTTAATTTCAACTCATATTTTTCATACACAATTTATCTGCTGACATTTAAAGGAAATTCTGGACATTGTGTGGAGCAATAACTTTGGACACGTTGAGCACGACATGAAACGTTTCTTTTCTGCTGCGAAAAATAAAGCCAAAATTAAACAAAACGCAGGGCACTGACTGTTGTGTATCAGGTATTTTAACTGTGGTATAATAAAAGACACGAAAAAGATTGAGGAAGTGATAACCAAACATGCCAATGGCCTGTGACTTGAGAAAATGTCCTGGACGTTTTTTCAATAATCACACAGTTCTGCCTTAACTAACCTACAATAATGTTTTTGTTAGTACTACATTAGTAAACAACATTTATTAATCTTTTATTAAGTTTTTAATTATTTTTTATTATAAAATACATTAATACAGTGCTATAATGAATGAATGCTATATGCTAAACTGCATTGCGTCTTTATCAGAGCTCTACCAGAAGGCGACTATAAGATACATGTCAGCGTGGACGGTGTGACAGTTTCTCAGATCTGTGAATGGTGGTGGGGGGATTGTAGGTTCTATGTAAGTAAGAAAGACTTTGGTAAAATGTTTACTACAAGATATCCTCTCAAAATATTACATCATACTTACAATTACATGCTGTGCTTTTACAGAGTAGAATTTACTACACACCCACCATACAAAGTATAAGCCCACTGTCAGGTCTTCCAGGTAGAGTTCTTGCTTTAGTTTGTAGATTTTTTGATGGTTCATTGTACTTCTGTAGTTTGAAAGGAGGTGATGTTATAACATTTTATAATGTGAATGTATAGGGACTGTGGTGACAATGCGAGGAAGAATTTACACTGACGTGTACAGCAGCAGTACGGGCAGAAGTTCCAGTGGTCGGAATACAAGATTTGTGAGGTCTGGAAATATCTAATAGACAATAAAATGGATATGAACTATAATTAAATGTTGTTAAAATGTATAGAAATGTAAATGTTAAGTTTATCTGATTTTAATTTGTTTTCTTTCAACAGGGCATATATGGGTGGCATGCCTTGTGAACTACTGAAACCTAATTCAGATGAAAAGTAAGCATATGTAAAGTAATCTACAGTAGCAATGAAAATAATAAACATTAATATAAACTGCATTAATTACTTTTCATTTGTTAGATATGGCCTGAAATTGGACTATGAGTGGAGCGAATGGGGATACATGAGTTGCAAAATGACAGGAACTTATGTTGGTAAGGTATCTTTTATAAAAAAAAAAGTAGAATATTAAAAAACGTACTTACTATTTTTGTGTTGAATAAACTGTTGTTATGATTGTCTTTAGGTCATCATAACCTCAGTTACATTCTGGATGGTGAATATGGGAGGTCAGAGAAGTTTGATATTACTTTACATAAAATTTACACTGAAGTTTCTACATCTCACCAATGTTAGTAAAAGTCTTAACAAAAACATACTTCTTTTTCTACAGGAGTCTGCCTGACTTTGGACTTTTCAGTGTCTCAGCATTAAACAAGCTCGCCATGTTCCAGACATATGCAGGTGCGGATCAACATTTATTCTTCTTAATGAATACAAACTGTAATTCTGCGCAAAATAAGATATTTCTGAAATGTTGTCATGTTGTTTATTAAATGTGTGTCTGTCTTTCAGAGGTGACAGGAGTTTCTCCATCTGAGGGCAGCGTGTTGGGCGGCACTTTACTCACAATTCAGGGACGTTACTTTGATGAGACCGACCGGCCAGCTGTGGTTTTAGTAGGAGGTACATTTTAATGCCATTCATTTGTGAATTGTTTTTAGTGCATTTTGGATTTGGAAAATCTTCTAACATTCAGAGTTGCACAAAAATCCACAAGTATGTGGACTTCACCCATGGTCTACTCAAGCCAGTCGATTATATCATTTTTCAAAAATGATTATCCATAGGTCACAAGTGTCAGATACAGAACATATCTGACAAGAAGATAGTCTGTGTGACTCCTGGTTTCGAAAAATCCAACATGACATTATTTCCAGGTAAGAAATGTACCTTAAATATTATTTCCTAATGGTGACGTCACATTTCTGTCAAATTTTATTCTTCAGTCTAATGCTGCACTTCACAAACACCTAACACTAAAATATGATGACAACACTTTGCAATATGGTTACTAATGATGGTTAAACTGATGTGTTTTCAGGCAGCAGAGGAATAAAAATGGAGAGGTGGAATAACAGTATCCCAAACAGTTTAGAGGATGTTCTGACCTATAACTCCAGCAGAGCGGGTTATTCTGTACAGTGGCTGGATTCTCTGTCCTATGTGTGGCCCAATACAGCTGATAACTTTGTGGCTCGACTGAGTGGTTTCTTTGTTCCGATGGAGGCGGACAACTATTATTTCAGAATAAAAGGAGTCTATCGTTGCCAACTGTATTTCAGCAAGACGGGTCGTCCTCAGGATAAAGTATGTGAACGATAATATAATCAATTCATTCATTATTTGATTTATAATGTGTGTAAGCAATTACAGTACATGTGTTATCATTTTAACCTTTTTGTAGGTCCAGATTGCATATCATCCTTACACTACACACAGCTTCTTCTCCTATGACTCCCAGAGGTCAGAGGTCATGCGCTTAGAAAAGGGAAAACCGTAAGTGAATGTTTTCAAGAATTCACATCACCACCAACAATCTGTTGAAATTCAATTAAATGCAAAAGAATAGAATACAAGAGTATGTTCGCAGAGTAAGCGGTTATCATTTTCTATATTATACTGTATATATAAAGATCTCCTTTATTATAAAATAATGTTCTGCTGGTTTCAATGTGCTGCAGGTATTACATTGAGGTTCTAGTTCAGGGATATAATTATTATCAAGCTTCAGTCGACGTGGGCTTTTTCAAAGAGATCAGCCCATTTACAGCCCAGCAGACAACAGAAGCTGTTAATGAAAGACAGCAGATACTTGCAAGATATGATGTTTTACCTGAGAAACAAGTAAGTGAGCTTACAGGAGAAATGTAGAGAAAGTTCAATGATTATTTCAACAAGTTATAAGAAAGTTAATAATGTTTAGAAATTCCAAACTGCGGACTCAGATAGGATCAGTTGTATTACCTGAATTCTCTGCTGTTATAGGTGGTTAGTTTTGAGGGATGGACACCTGTCAGTGCCGTCCAGGAGGTGCAGACTTTGAGAATCAGCAGTGACTGTTTTTCTCTGAGCAGCTGTGAAAACACATACTACTATCTGGCATATGGAGATCATACAACAGGTGCATTACTGTAACTCACTCACTACTGATATTGTAAAATAAAAATATTATTATTTTACTGTTTTTGATGTAGACAAAACATGTATTTTAGTATTTGCTCTCTAAAATTGTCTACTTTCAGACAAATATGTGTTTATGTATTTGTTGTGTTGTTTTGCATATGACAGGGCCGATTCCAGTCAGTGCATCAGTGCTGGAGTTGCAGAACGCTCTGAATAATTTGTGGACAATAAAACCAGACACAGTTACAGTCACGAAGAAAGAACTGAACACAGAAACACTTTATAATGTGACATTTAACTCAAACAGAGGTGAACTGAACAAGAAACACAATATGGAGAAACTAAGTAATCTAATGCCTTAACTGAGTCTTCTGAGAGCATCTATACAATAAAATATAATTTTTAACATTACATGTAGCAGTAATTTCTTCCATTCATTTTCTAGTTACATTTGTTGTGACAGTGGGTTGCCAACACTAATGTTTAGTAGAAATATGAACAAATATTCTCAACTGGCTTCTAAATGCTTCTGTCTTGATCTCAGGTGACTTTGAGGATCTTCAATATTTGACCATGGGGTCAGAAGTAAACATCACAGTTACTGAAGTAGTAAAAGGGAAGGCCAGTCTAAAAAATGTCACACTGCTGTGGGGCGGCGTCCCATCACCTCCTCTGACTTTTAATGCATCTGAGACTGAGGTTTCTGTTTGTTTTGTATTTGTGTTCAAATGTCAAAACATTTTATGCTCTTTGTCTTTTAACACTTTTGTTTTGTGTTTAAAGGTATTGGCTGCACTAAATGTGATGATCACAGCTAAATGTCCAGCACAGATTCCAACCACTGAGAACTCCAATGTGAAATTCTTCAGAGATTATGAGGACGGTAGAGCAGTAAGTATTACCCACAATGCTAGGAATGACAAAGTTCTGTCATAATAAACATCAATTACTCTCTGTCACCCAGTTTACAGGATCCCTGGTCACTGATTCTGAAGCTTTCTGTGGCCGTTGGTCTCTACGAAACCCAAATTATATATTTTACTATTATGAGACCCAGTACAACCCAATACCACTTCAGACATACAATACTGTAAGCATCACCAAAATCTCAGCAATTATAAAGGTTAGAAATAGATTTTCTTCAGTAAAATCTGTATTTTTATTGTAGTTCTGTTTGGCCTACAAAGGCCGTCTGATGAATCAACTTGGAGTGTACTTCGGTTACCAGACCAGCGCAGGTTACAACCAGGAATTGAATATACAAATCCCTGTGCAGTTTGACTCAATGGATAAGTATGTTTAATCCCCTAAACGTAACTTCATCTTGATTTTTCAAATGAGTATCTGCTATATAAACAAACTATATCCACAACCAAAGTCATTTTTTGTTGTGAGCTTAAAATAACATCGCTTTGGTCACTCTCAGGTGGAAATACAAGTGTGTGGATCTCCTGGATTCCCTTCAGCAGAGATTTACAGGCTCCAACTATAAACTCATTTATCTGAATTTGTATGAAGAGAGCCCTAACTCTGTCTACTACATAGATACTGTTCACATTGGACGGGCAACAACTGCTTTAGACCCTGATGGTACTTAAAAATGCTTTTGGTCTTATTTTAAATTGTTAAAAAGACAGTAATGTGTGTTGGATTATGATTCTGTTTTTATACACAAACTGTACAAGATCGGTTTTAATTTCTGAAACATTCAATGTTGTGGATTCTTAATGTGTTTCTCCTTAGTTATAATACAAGGTAGACGGCCACCCGCTCTCGCCAGCTCAGGACATTTCTTTTCCAACTTTGCTGTGCGCAAACAAGCCAACGCTTCACAAGTCACTTATGAGATCACAGCGTCACCGTACAACTGTGGCTTTGGCATCCCGTTGCTTGAAATCGGCTTTCTAAAGGTGAGTTGAAGGAATAGTTACACCAAATATAATAATTCTGTCAACATTAATAAAAAGAACATTTAGGACTGGATTAGGGGCTTGTACACCCAAGGTTAGAAGTAAAACTGTCCGATGTCTAGACTCTATCTACAAGGGCTTAGGAAAACATAAACAGATGGGTCAATATTTTGTAAACAAATACATTCTCTGAGAGTTTATATTTCAAGTTTATACTAAAAACATTACATCCATAACGCTGCAATTGTCCAACTCTCAAACGTACATTTTTGTTTACAGAAGCTAGAAAACCGCACAGAGGATCTACTGATTCAAAGTCAGGACAATGCCACAGTCACCATTACCCGCCCTCGGAAAGCCACACCTCCTCTTAAAGGAACCTTCGATGTGGAGATCTTCGGTCGACGTGTTAAAGGTAAACAAGCTGACTATAGGTTTTCTATTTAGACTTTTGCTTATGTTTCGTTCATAAAATTAAATAGCAAATCACTTTTTTCATATATTTGGTGTGGTGTTTGTACCTCAGGTCTGTCAGTAAACATCAGTGCTGGGGACCTGCAGTACACACTACAGGGGATTCCAGAGCTCGGCCAACTGGAAGTGCAGAGATCTGGAGATTGTACAGGTTACACTTGGGACATCAGGTGGCTCACCATTCCGGGCAACCAGCCACTATTAGAGGCAAGAAACAATACACCGAAAACACCAAAGCAAAATGACAAATATGAGATCTGTCAACATGAATCAATAAGAATAAATAAAGATTCAACTCTGGCTTTTTCTTAAGCTCCTGCTTCCCCCCTGGGAAAAATTTATTAATAATTTCAATGATTTCACATCTGTCCTTTTCAGAATTTAGATCAAAATAGACCCCAGATATCATTTGCAATTCACAAATCATAGTACATAATCTGAGTTATGCTTACCATGTTTATTTAATATTCTTTAATACTTTATGTTAACCAGATTAATTCTTCTGCCGTGGTCGGTGTGAACCCTTCAGTAACATCATATAAGATTGAGCAAGGAGGCCTCTTTAAACAGAGAATTATGGGCGACTTTCTGCGCATCCCATCAGATAAACCACAGGTGCATTTCTCACCCACTACAGATACAATACTTGTTTCTTCACAATGCACTGGTCCTCTGAAGTTATGCCCTGTTTGGCAACTTTTAAATCTGTTTCCTTTATGTGAGCGTGCATATTTCAATAGTGTTACACAGTGTGTCAGCTTAAATGGCTCGTACAAACGCATGAAAGGTTTGTTTGTGTTACAGAGAGGTATACATAAAAATACAAAATCTGGCAGTATAACACCCCTTTTCCAAATCTTTAAGAATATCTTGATTCTGTGAAAGAAAAAGGAGGTTAAGCATGATGGGCTTATTTTTAAAAGCAGTCAGGTACCAAGGCTGTCCTGCAAAATACAGAAAAGAAAAGAAATTGATACTGCAGCTTTATATGAGGAAAAGAAAATAATACTACAGCTTTGTATAAGGAAATACTTGGTTTACTGGAAGTCATGCGTCACAGCCTTGCCTGACCATGTGGGTCACCATTTACTTTGATTGTATGATCTTATACTACAAATCAAATCTTACACTATAAATAAATCCAACGAAAACATTCCTGTGTTGCTTCATGTGGTTTTTTTTTAAATAAAGGTAGGCCATGAAAATGGGTAGTGGAACATGCCAAAACAAAAAATATATATTATTAAGACGTCTTAACATACATACAAGTACAATATGTGTATACTTACATGCATGTTATCTATTAGGTGGAGGTTTTCATCAACGGCATCCCATCATGGTGTTCAGGTGATTGTAGTTTCACCTGGAGTGAGTCTAAGACCCCAACAGTGACCAGAGTTTCTCCTACAGAAGGTGCAGTAAATAATAAACTTGTGCATATATTAAACACTGTCATATCTATTTGTTTTGGTGTTTAGTGGTTCATGTTACTGGTATTGTTATGTAGGTTCCAGTGGTTTGGCAACTGTTCTTAACATTACTGGATCTGGATTTGGTGTTGGCAATGTCACAGTAAAGACGGGTGATGTGGAATGCTCTGTCCTAGAGGTCACCAGTAAGTGAAAACCCAATAAGCTGCATTTTGAAGATCTTTTTGTCCTATGAAATTAAAATGACAGTACTGTAGCTTTTATTCCATGTCTTTTTATGGCAGATATGTTAACAGAGTTCATGCACTGGGAGTTAAACAGATTGTTAGCCATTTCATGCACTTTTTAAAAACAAATCAGACCGTATTATTTTTGTTATGTCTTCCAGATACCTATTTAACCTGCAGAGTTGGTCCAGCACGTGCTGGCATCCAACCAGTGTCTCTGAGTTTCTCTGGCCTGGGCAATGCCCGATACCAGAATGGCACCAGTTTTAACTTCACACACCTGTTAGGAGTGACCTCCATATACCCCACCACAGGAAGTACAGCAGGTACATGACAATGCTATGAAAAAAAAAACAATTGGCAACAGCTCAAAATAGTTGCTAAAATAAAAAAGTATTTAATTTCAGCAGAGTAACTGCTATATATCTTTAAACTTTAGAAATCTTTTTGTGAACTTTTTTCGTACAACAAGATGTTCTACTAACACTACTACTGTTCATACAGGAGGGGCAATTCTGACTGTGTTTGGTTATGGATTCAGTATTAATACAACAGTCACCATTGGCACTGAGCCGTGTAATGTTACTGAAGCAGGATTAACCCAAATGAGATGCATAACTCCTGCTGTAAGTAAAGGCTGAAAAGGTTGATGTAAATATGCACTTGTTTACAGTAGCAAGTTCTCTCTATGTCTGTTTATATGGGAGTCGCAACCAACTTGTTCAGTTGCATAACGCCACCTACTGTAACAGTCGAGAATTGATACGCGCAGTCAATGAATTGTAAATACAACTTTTGTGTGACATCATCAGGGGTCAGCAGGTGAACAGACTGTAACAGTGACCATGGGAGAGATGACAGCAACATCAAATGAATCCTTCACATATAACAACACTCTGATGGCCACCATCACTGCTGTCAGCCCACAGACAACAACAGTATTTGGTAATGTCAATAATATTTTAAATATGAGCAAGAAATTTAGGATCTAACCTCATTATTTTCTTATTAAGTGCTCTAATTATATAACATTTTCTGCCATTTTTTGTGTCAAAGGACTCAGGATTCTCACTATTTCCGGCACAAATTTTAAGGAGCGGGTCAATGGCAGCTCTGTTCTGATTGGTGAGACCGAGTGTGAATTGTTGCAGTGGACCAATGAAAACATTACCTGCATGTTGCCCACACTCGCCCCAGCTGTATACGACATCCACGTGAGAGTCGGGAATCAGAGTTACGCCCTAACCAGGTCTCAGATCACTCACTGTAAAGAATAACAGAATGTTTTAAAATTTACAGCTGTGCATTATAAGTATGCAAATATTACAGTTAATGTACTTTATTGTTTCTGGCAGACAATGGAAAACTTAAGTAATGATTACTTATTCTGAAGAATACAGTTCACATTAAAATGAATAAATGGTTTTGTTTTCTTCATGTAGTGCTGGTGTTAGTACCACTATAGAGTTTGTTCTGAAGGTGACAGGCTTCTCTCCACTGATGGGCTCTTTGTATGGAGGAACCACCATCACCATCAGAGGCTCTGGGTTCAGCTCGGTCCCATCAGACAACAATGTGACTCTGGGTAAGAAAAGAGCACAGAATCAAAAACAATGCTTCTCTCCAATACTCCAACATAAAGACACATGCTGGTCCTGGTTCAGAAGTACATAAATGTATTCATACACAAGTAACATGATTTATATTAGAAGGTTAATAGTTCAGAAAAAGTTGGCAGAGCAATTGAAAATGGTTGTAGTTTAAATTGTTTGTGTTCTTCACAGGAGGCACACAATGCCAAGTAACAGACGCTTCAGACCAACAACTGATGTGTGTAACCCAGCCTATAGAAAAAATACACACTGTGACAAACCAAGGATTCCACCCGGGTAATATCTCTTTAATATCTTTCTCACTGTCATGCACATCAGCTAAATACTAATATTACTTATTCTTATATTATAAATACTTAAAAAGGCTGTGACACAAAGGGTCTTATGGTAATGAAAGTACAGTTGCTATCTTTAGTAAGTAGTTGGCTTAGGTCTAAATTTACCAACGAAATAGCCAAAGATATTAAGACGTGAATGTGCTTCTGTGACTACATGACCCTGCTTGCATGTTTGTGTGAACATTTGACTGTATATGTGTATGCATACAGTCTATTACTGTATATTGTATATGTTCAGTGTATGGTCAGGGTTACGCCTGGAGCCCGTCTGCACTTATAGTCTCAGTTGGGGACACAGTGGTGTGGAGCTGGGAGGCACCGGCTTTCATGACTAATCTGGGCTACAGGGTCTTCAGTGTGTCCAGTCCCAGCAGTACTGATTATGATGGCATTGCATTCAACAGCAGAGACATCAAAACTGCTAGAGGTAAAAAAACAACATCACCAACTGCATCTCACAATTATATAACAGTAATGTACATTTTTAAATCTTCCAAACAGAACCTGGATGTAACTAGATAACTCAAAACCCCTAAAAGTATTATTCTTCAGTACAAGTTGAACAAAGTTTTTTTGTCTGTATAGTGTTTACTGTTAAGTGGACAACAGATCATTAATCAATACGCAATTTTTCGTATTCAGTACATTTTTTGTTTTTGTTTGCACTTGGAGCATTATAAAATGTGCATTTGGGTAATATATCTGCCACTTGTATATTCCTGTGCAGTGGCCTGCTAAATGTTATGGAAACGTCAAACAGAAGTCCCACTTTCAGAATCATATGCCCAGGTGCCCTTAGCAAACAACTAATCCAAATAATTGGATTGATTTTATGACGCCACATAGCTGCAAGCTGTTGATTGTTTGGACCTTTCCAAGAAGGAAGTTTAGAGACATTTTAAAGCTTGGTTTAGACAATTGGTTTCAGAGTGTCACATTTCAGTTAAACAAAACTGATCTGCTAATAACTATAATTATACACCAGTTTATAATTAAAAACCTGTTTACCAATCACTGTGCGGAAAACAATGTATATTATGACCTGTTGCACTATACAGGACTTATAAATGAAAGGCGTTTACAGAATACTCTTTGCGGTAAACTAAGGCTGCATTACTGTAAAGGAAATAAAAAGGACAATAAGATTAGTGACACATTGTCAGTTGGGACAAGATCTGAAGCTTGTGCTCTTTGTGTTCTTGTTTAAGGGTTTTTCAGCTATCGTTTCACATCTCCTGGAGTTTATTACTACAGCAGCGGCTACATTGACTCTGATAACTATAAGACGCTACAGGGCGTAGTGACCGTCAGACCTCTGGAGGAGAGATCTGTTGGGCTTCAGGTGTCTGTAGCTGGAATACAGGCCTCTGTGAATTTAGGTACAACTTAAACACTTTAATTTAAGTTAAAAATGTGTGTGTTTTTCTAATTTTACTTTTATCAACAAATCCCAATTTATTTTCAGTTCAGATGCATTTTTATCTAGGACTAAATGTAAGCCTTGTCTGTGAAATCGAGCACTACAAAAAAGTAGTTTTTTCCTGACAAAATTTAAATGTATCCATATTCTGACATGTCTATACATTTTATAGATATGCAGCAAGTTTCCCGCTGAGAAGATCAGTACGTTACTATTTAAATAGTAGAGTTTTACTAATCCGGTCTTTATTTTTAATCTACAGATTCAATGCAAATAAACTCATCTGAGTCCGCATGTTTGTCCACCTCTGACTGTGTCCAAGATCAGCAGGGATTTAATGGAACCACCACAGGGCGGTTCTTCACATTTACATCCTGTGCCAGTCCCATTGTGCAAAACATTACTCCTGATCATGGCACCACCCATGACATCATCATCATCCAGGGATCTGGCTTTGGCAACACCTCCTGTGCAAATGAGGTGAGATAAAGAGATCAATAAACTGACCTTATTTTATAGGAAGCTAAAATTCATTCCAACAATAAGAGGTCCGTAAAAGGGGATAATATAGAAAACATATAGTTAGTTAAAAAATGATCAATTGATAACCTCTGCCATAGGTCAAAGTTGGAGGTCATCCGTGTCATATCATCAGCAGCACCTCCACCAAAATTAACTGTAAACTCAGTCCTGACAGCAGCGCTCCAGTGGGCACCCCTCTACCCATAACCCTCCGTGTCAACAACTTGGGTACAGCCATCATGACAATGCCAAATGAATACGACCGCAGATTTGTGCTTCTACCTGTGGTTGATTCCATCTCTCCCTCTGTGGGCAGCACGACCGGTTACACACGTCTCTTCATCTCTGGCTCTGGTTTTGTGAACGCATCTGTGATGGTAGCAAATGTTCAATGTAATGTAGTTTCCATGAACTACTCACAGATAGTGTGTGACACCTCACCGTCTCTGGCTCGAAGGGGAAACGTCACAGTCTATGTTAACACCATCTCTTCCTCTTGCAGTTCTGAGTGCATGTTTGAATATTCTCAGTCTGTAGCACCAGTTGTCTCCAGCGTGTCACCTGACTCTGTTACTGGAAACTCTACTGCTGTTGTGGTCACTGGCAGTGGCTTTGGGAACAATACAGCTGATCTAAGGGTATCTGCTGATGACATTATGCTGGAAGTCACAGATGTTACAGATGACAACATCACACTTCTGGTTGGTGCCCTGCCCGCTGGGAGACATGCCCTACGGGTGGTGGTCATGAGCAAAGGTCTCGCCACAGGACTCTTCACCCTGACCAGCACACCTCAGGCCTCCATCCAACCAACATCAGGAAGCATTGCTGGAGGAACTCCACTCCTGATCGAAGGAAATGGCTTTGTGGCAGAAAATATCACTGTGAAGCTTGATGGCATCCGTTGCCAGATTTTGGAAGTGACACCAGACAGAGTGAAATGTTTAACACCTCCTCATGCAGAGGGAGAAGTGCAGGTGAATATTTGGGTGTATGATGTTCAGTACCCACAACAACGTTTCAACTACACCACTAGACAAACTCCAAACATCACCACAGTGAACCCTGTAACAGGTATGATTCATTTTATGAAAAAACTAAAAAGTTAATTATTTGATATTTTCTACACTGACCTTATGTTTATAGCTAGCTAGCTCCATTACTGTAGTTTAAATTGTACTGTTACACCACATTCAAGTGCTGTTTTTACTTGATTTTAGCTTACATACTCACATCATAATGCTGCTGACATGTTTTCTTCGCAGGTCCCGTTGGAACACAGATAACAGTCTCTGGTTCAGGGTTTGGTACAGACGCAGCTCTCGTCTCGGTGAAGATTGATGGTGTGGGTTGTAATGTGACATCCATCACAGATACACAGTTGATGTGCACAGTTGGGGAACACGCAGGAGGAACATTTCCAGTTAGGTTATATCATCAGGTCAAAGGTCATGCCTTATCTGGGTCTGTCTTCAGCTATGAGCTGCTGCTGACAGGGGTCACACCAAATGAAGGTAATCAAAAAGAAATTGTCTTTCTCTAAAAATACATTAAGACACTACAACTACAGAATACAATTGTTCTGTGTTATTTTAGGAAGCTATGCTGGAGGAGCTGTTGTTGCCATTCAAGGCTCTGGATTTGATCCAAACACCACCAGAGTTCTCATCTGTAACAGAACATGTAACGTGGACATGCAGACCTCCACATCTACCCAACTGTACTGTGAGGTCCCGTACAACAATGGTATGCACTTCCTCATGAAGCATTGCTCATGCATCTTGAAATATGTAGTTTGCGTGACTAACTTTGTGTTATGTATTATGGTTTTCTGTGAAAAGTTTGCCAGGAAGGCTAAGCTACAAACCTGTCCCCTAATGGATTTCAATTGTGACCCCTTAGATGCAAGTCAGATCATTTGAGATGGAAAAAAGGTCTGTTTGTTTGTTTACTTGTTTTATTTCTTTCAGAGAATGAAACAGAGCAGGTCTGCATGGTTTCAGTGATTAATGGAAATGATAAAGTCAACATCACAGCCGGCTACACATACAGATCCTCTTTGACCCCTGTGATCACTGATGTCACACCACGCAGAGGAGGAACAGCTGGAGGCACCAGACTCACTATTACCGGCTCAGGTTTTAGGTGACAGACCAGATTTTTTTATACTACAAACCAAAACAGTTTAGGACTGTACAGCACTATGCCTTTTTATGGAAAATTACAGTAAATTTTGCTTTAAGGGGCCAAATACCTTTTTAGACGACAGTAATTTTAAGTGCATTCCAAAACATTTTTTAACTCTAAACTTTGGTTCCTCTCCCTCTCACCTGTAGTGCAAACACCAGTGAAGTTACTGTGACCATTGCGGGATCCGTCTGCGATGTCCAGTCAGCCAATGAGACGCAGATTATTTGTGTGACCAACGATCAATCAAAATCCCAGGAAACTAAAGTGCGAGTCCTGATAGGAAAGAGAGGAATCGCCAGAATGGTAACACCCACATATATTTAATATTAAAATGTAATATTAGACCATCTGAAATAGAAAAAAAAAGTTACAACTATAGTTGTTTTTCAGGGCCGTGCTGATTTCTTCTACATTGACGTGTGGTCATCTCCCTATACGTGGGGTGGTCTCTCTCCTCCTGAGAAGGGCACATTTGCAGTAATAACTGCTGGTCAGACCATCCTGTTGGACACCAGCACCCCTGTCCTAAAGATGCTCCTTATCCAAGGTATGTTCATTAGGACAAACACTACCTTCATAATCCTTCATGGTGTGATATCCAAAGTTAAATAAACATAATAAGCATACATTATACTGACGGCTTTGTGAATGTTTTTATTTCTTTTTTAAGGTGGACGGCTGATTTTTGATGAGGCAGATATTGAGCTTCAGGCAGAGAACATACTGATCACAGATGGAGGAGCTTTACAGATCGGCACAGAGCAGCAGCCGTTTCAGCATAAAGCCATCATCACACTGCATGGACACCTGCGGTCTAAAGAACTTCCTGTTTACGGTGCCAAGACCCTGGCTGTCAGAGAGGGGGTGCTGGATCTGCATGGTATGCTTGTACTGTACAGTATTTAAATGCTGTATGTTTTTGTACACAAGGTTGTCCATAAATACTGCACAGTGCTTTGTTGAAAGTAAGGTAATCCTCACATATTTAGAAGTGACCTACATAACGGTTAAATAAGAAAGAACCTCAGGATGATTTCGAAGGGGTGCTAAATTACCCTGATACAGACATCATACTAAGTTCCTTGCATTGAGATGCTTTGATTTGGTATATAATTGTGTTTCTTCAGGAATCCCAGTACCTGTAACATGGACTCGTCTTTCTCAGACTGCACAAAGTGGCTCCAGCACTCTGACACTGATGGATGCCATCACCTGGAAGGCTGGAGATGAAATTGTCATTGCTTCCACAGGCCACAGGTACAGTATGGATACACTTCCAAAGCTGAAGCAAACCTCAGTTTCAGGTTGACTGAATGGAAGCTGATGAACTCTAGAAATCAAACTAAATCAGGAAATATACTTATTATAAATACTTATACCATATACGTCGGCCTAATATGCAAATACAAGTATGCTTTTTTCCTGGAATGTATAAACAATGTGGCACTATCAAAACATTATAGTGATGCTTAAACATTTAAACAAGCCGCTATAATAAAATAGGGAAAGTAGCTGAAAAAAATAAAAGATGTTAAATAGCTTTTTGGGGCTTATTGCTTTCTTATGAATCCACAGACACAGCCAGAGAGAGAATGAGTTGAGGAGAATTGCCTCAGTTTCAGATGACGGCAGGACCCTCAATCTGACCGAACCCCTCACCTACACTCATCTGGGTTTGTCTGTCAATCTGCCTGATGGGACTGTTTTTCAAGCAAGAGCAGAAGTGGGACTTCTTACCAGGAATATTGTTATCCGTGGATCCAACAACCAGGAGTGGAATGATGATATTCCTGCTTGCCCTGCCGGATTCGACACAGGTTTGGACAGAAATAAGGGTTACATACAAATACATAAATGCTGCTTAAAGTAATTTTAAAGATGTTGATATGTTCATTAAAACATTATATGGCCTAAATAACATTAGTAAGTTACATTAACTATATTCATATATTCTTTTTGTTTTACAGGAGAGTTTGCAGTCCAGACATGTTTCCAGGGGAGGTTTGGAGAGGAAGTAGGAAGTGACGAGTTTGGTGGTTGCATCATGTTCCACGCACCACAACCTAATGGAAGTTTGGCAATTGGCAGAATTGAATATGTTGAGGTAACAGTTTGATGAACAAATTACTTAAGTTTCTTTTAGCCCTTTAAGATATCCAAATACAAAAGTCTGTAAAATGTAGATTTGTTTGCATTCTACTCTAATTATAGGATTATTCATCTCTCTTAGATTTTTCATGCTGGACAGGCGTTCCGTCTGGGACGTTACCCAATCCACTGGCATCTAATGGGTGATGTTCAATACAAGTCGTATGTACGTGGCTGTGCCATCCATCAATCGTACAACCGTGCTATAAGCATCCACAACACTCACAACCTGCTGGTGGAGCGTAATGTCATCTATGATATTAAGGGTGGAGCCTTCTTTATTGAAGACGGCATTGAGACTGGAAACATCTTGCAGTATAATTTGGCAGTATTTGTAAGACAGAGCACAAGTTTGCTAAATGATGATGTGACTCCAGCTGCATACTTGGTAACAAACCCAAATAACATCATTAGACATAACGCAGCAGCCGGTGGAAGTCACTTCGGTTTTTGGTACCGCATGAACGATCACCCTGATGGTCCATCCTATGATCCCAACATCTGTCAAAAGAGAGTACCACTTGGGCAGTTCTTCAACAATACGGCGCATTCTCAGGGCTGGTTTGGCTTGTGGATCTTCCAAGAGTATTTCCCAATGCAGAATGGTCTCTGCTACTACACAACACCAGCACCTGCCATCTTCCGCCGCCTGACGTCCTGGAACAATGAGAAAGGAGCTGAGTGGGTGAATGTTGGAGCTGTGCAGTTCAGTGAGTTTCTCATGGTCAATAATGAGAAAGCAGGAGTGGAGGCCAAGAGGATCATTTGGGACTATGTCAGTGGATGGGGGCTGGAAGGAGGTGCAGCTGTGGTAAACAGCACTATTGTGGGTCATGTGGATGAACTGGGAAATGATTACTGCACCACTCATGGTGTTGTCCTGCCTCTGGATGATGGTATGAGTGTCATCAACACCAAGTTTGTGAGCTTTAACCGGTCATCGTGTGCCGCTGTCGGTGTGGCAGAAATCATTGGAACCTGCACGTACCGCTGTGGAGGCTGGAGCGCCAGATTCAGTGGAATCCAATACTATCAGTCACCCAACAAAGCCAGATTCAGATGGGAGCACGAGGTGGCGCTCGTAGATGTTGATGGATCCCTGACAGGTACAGACCTTTAACACAATAACATATTAAAGATTATAGTAAAGCGCAAACTGACATTGATGTGTAAGTAAAACTGTAAATGCTTCTGTGTAACAATCTCTATATTTATAAAAAAGGCAACGTGAACTCCAAAGTGGTGCCGATGAGTAACCTGCTCGACCCAAGTCACTGCTCTCAAGCAGCAGATTGGAGTGTTGGTGTCCCTGGAGCTGTATGTGACAACACCACTAACTTCCATCGACTGGTTTTCTACTATCCCTCACCATCTTCACTTTGGTATAACAATGTGATTCTCACAAACTCTTTTGGTAGGTTGAAATTTTTGACATTTGGGATGACTGAGATGTTGTCAGTACAATTTACTCTTCATGAATGACAGATCCAAAATCTCTCTTTAGGCTCATGTGTGCTACCATTTCTTCAAACGATGGTGACTCACTCATATGGCTGGATGGCACTGGTGCCTTCAGGCCAAACATACAACTGGCAGTTTGAGTATGGTTCCCAATTAACCAGCATATCATATAATGGAATGATCTACGGCTTTAAGGTGAACATGACACACAACCTATAATTTAATTGATCATTTTAAATTCAAGTTCACCAAAATAAATGTTTTCTCTACTCATCATCATATTGTTCCGAACCACATCCTGTTAATTTTCGGCACAAGTGTGTGAAAATATTCAAGCAGCTTTTTTATTTTGACCATGATGGTCAACCTAACCTTAACACTATAAAAGCAGTTCACTACACTTGTTCACTACATTCCGAGTATGGACATGCCATACAGTTGGGCAGGTTGCAGACAAATTTCTGTTGCAAAGCTTTGTGTTTTTTATCATTTGGTAAGTCTAATTTTGTATCTCCTTTCTTCACTAACAGCCAGAGAATTACATAATTCTGAGTCACAACTTTACTCAAGCGCCTGACTGGTTCCAAATTGTAGATACGAGAAATGGTTCCTCCAAGCCTCTGAATTCTACTGTGAATGTAAATGGTGACTGGTACTTCAATGAGTCTTCAAACAGTCTCTACTACATGGGTAAAACTACTGCAAAACATTTGATAATAAATAAGAGCACAGAAGACAGTATACTGTTCAAATATCTATATAATCAATGATTCATATAATGCTATATCAGTACTGCAGGCTTAAAGAGCATTAAATGTTTGTTATATTTTGACTACAGTGTCTGGAAAAGACCATACAGGTAGCCGGAGGAGGAGGAACAGTGTGGATCGGTCTCTAAAAGACAGATATGTGAATTTCAATGTGTATCAGTGTTACTATCCAAAGTGTATCACACCAACACAACCTCCATCTCCTCCACTGTCAGACAGTTCTTCCTCTGTATCCAGTTCCAAGTATGTTACAGACACATACCTAATATTTTTATATTGAATATTACCATCTGTTGTTTGACTTTGTTTATTTAATACGTAGCGGAACATATAATGGAACATATAATGGCACATATAGTGGATGTAGGTTCTGGTCAGATGAGTCATTTTGGAGGTCAAGCCCTGAAAACAGCTTCACAGTACCACAAACAGGCTCTGATGTGGTCATTCCGTTACGTAAGCAACTCTAATACAGCAAATCACTCACAAAGACTGTACAACAAAAGCGTAGTTCTTAAAACTTAAAAAAGAGAATTCGCTTCTTCAATCATTGTTTCCCTCTAAAGTTCTTTGGGTTTTGGTGTAAACTTAACTAAAACTATGGAATGTGTTTTTTTAAGGAGCGTGTGTGATTGTAGACACAGCAATTCCCTCCCTGAACAAACTGAAAATTCTTGGAGTTCTAGAGATCCCAGACACAAATAATGGCACTTCCAACATCAACATTTCCCAGTATAACAATGTTGTTCTGAATGTCACATACATCTCCATTCAGGTAACAGTCAGACTAAACTGCATCCTACTAGTCATTCAAACTGGAATCAAACTCTTAAAAAAAAAAAAAAGCATACTGAATAATTATACTTAGAACAAGTGTAAGTGTTTTACTGAAAAATAAGTATAAAGGCACTAATTTAACTTTTTAATCCAGGGTGGACGTCTGATCGCTGGATGGGCTGATCAGCCCTTCAGAGGTGAACTACAGATTATACTGAGAGGAAACCATCTCACACCAGACTGGCTATTGCCTGACATAAACCAAGGGTCTAAAGTGTTGGGTAAGGGTGCTATATAGATAGCATATAGTTTTTTGAAAATGCAATTACATAAAAAAAATACTCAAAAAGGTCTGCATAGATGAATGTAATAAATAGCAGAGTTGATGTTTTCCAGGTGTGTTTGGATCTCTTGATCTGTATGGACTGCCACACAATGTGTATCACACTAAACTGGCTAAAACAGTCCAAGCAGGAAACAACACTCTCTCTCTGGAGGAAGCTGTTGACTGGAAGGTCAGAAGCTCTTTATAGATGACAAAATAGCACTTAAGAGAATCCAAGAGAACAATTTACTAGGGCTGTCAACTAAAAGCATTTTATTACATGTTCTATTTACATGTTTATTACATATATACTTGTTTTCTTTGTTTGCATTAAAACACACTTTGTTTTGTCTTTTTTATACCTTCAGGTTGGGGATAAGATTCTTCTGTCCACTACCAGTTATGATCCATGGCAAACAGAAATCCGCACCATAACTGCAGTCTCAGATCTCGGCCGCACACTGATCCTGGACCAGCCTGTAACATACACACATATTGGTTAGTTTTTGTACTTAACACTTAAGACATTTAGCCCAGGACCCAGAAAAGACATTTAACAAAAGATATATTTCTTATACGATTGCTTTTTCACCATTACACCATGTATGCTAACCATAAATTCTACCTAAACGCTTTATATGCCAGCTGAAGGTAATTCACTGTCATTGTTTCATACACAAAACTACCTATATATGATAAATATATTTAAATATATATGTGAAAAATCAGGGGTAAATTTTAAAACACTTCAGAATGACCCCAGACATTATCTTACGTTTACATCAACTCTTATCTTCCTGTATGTTTTTTGTGTGTAAGATTGTGTGATGAGATCTCAGAGGCTCTTGTTTTGTTATTACAGGCGATTTATTACTTTATACTTGCCCACATAATACCTGTACTCTTTCTCAAAATGTATATAAAACAAGACAGACTCGTTTAATGTGTCATCTTTCTGCTCAACAAATAAGGACAGGCTGTACAAACATAGACATTGTTTCACAACTGAGCGTACACTGACCCCTAGTGGTCTGTAACGTAAATGCAAGTGTGTTAGAATAATTACAAAAAATACTGACAGTAACAGAATTGGTGAAGCCAGAAAATCTTTGGCTGAAATTAACATTTGGTTTGTCACGTTGCAAATGAAATAAATAATGTGACATTTAGATGGGCCTTTATATGCTGATAATACCAGCATTAAAATTAATGGTAGGTAACTGTTTATTTTACGGTGCCCTTGTAACCCACATGAATTAAAAAGTAATTGTGTACATTATAAATAATTGTACATCAGTTTAAATGTAATATCTACTTAATATGGTTGTTGTCATATAGGACAAAGGTACAGTGTGCCAGAATCTTCTAGAAGCTATCAGCTAGCAGGAAATGTTGGTCTTCTGACCAGGAACATCAAGATCATTGGGCAGGAATATCCAGAAATGAACACACAGTCTTATGGAGCAAGAGTGCTGGTGGGGACCTTCACAGAAAGAGGAATAACATACAGAGGTATAAACCTTAAAAAATAAATACAAAACCTTTCTTTGATGGTTTAGATCAGCTGTCAATAAGTGACAAATAAAGTGATTATTTACACACTTGTACTACTAAAACATTTATGCCAAAATCATATTTGTTAACTTAGCTTTAATTATGATGCCTGTGTTACAGGAAAAGCCCAGATCAGAAACGTTGAGTTCTACCACACAGGACAGGAGGGATGGAACGACCCGTCAGACCCGCGCTACTCTCTGACGTTTTTAAACCAGGGAAATGTAAGATGACACAAAATCTTTCAAATGTGTGATAGATGCTTTCCTGCACAACACGTTCAGAACTGTTACGCATTGTAAATCACTGAAACCACATTGGTTACACATTTTTTACAGGTGGGTAATGACTCCTACATCAAGGGATGTTCTTTCCATGATGGCTTTGCTCCTGCTATTGGGGTGTTCGGAACAGATGGACTGAATATCGAAGACAACGTCATCCATCACACTGTTGGAGAAGGTGCTGACACAACAGCTTGCTACTAAACACAATGTGTCTAACAATATTAGCAAACATAATGTAATCATTATGATTTTCCTATCTGCAATTTTTATTCTTTAGGAATCAGAATATGGGGTGATAACAGTGCTGTCCGGAGAAACTTGGTAACTCTGACACTGTGGCCGGGATCCTACAATGGTGCAGCGGAGAGTTTGAACACTGAATGGAATGCAGCCATTGAGGTAAAAAAACATGATCATTCCTGTCATAAAAAAATACTAAAAGAAACACACTGTACAACTGCTTTTTTTGTGTGTTTTAGGTTAATGAAGCAACTAATGTGATTCTTCAAGGGAATATTGTTGCTGGTTATGAACGAGTGGGATTCAGAATTGATGGAGAACCTTGTCCAGGTATATAAGACTGTGGTATATTTTAAATATAACAAATGCTTTGGTGGTGGAGTGGTAGTCATAGTTATTTTGAGTTGTTTAAGCTCACATACCTGTGAAATCTTTATGAAAAGAATCAGGTTCAGTGACACAATGGATTGAGAACGAGGCACACGGTGGTCTGTATGGAGTCTACATGAATCAAGACGGACTTGCTGGTTGCTCTCAAATCCAGGGATTCACCATCTGGAAGAGTTTTGATTTTGGCATTTACATCCAAGTATGATAACATCTTTAATACTCTAAATCTCATGAATAGTGAACTGAAGTGTTGTATACAGAGAAACTGTTGAATTGCTAATTGTACAAATTTAGTGTGTGATCATGTGAGCTTTATGTCCTCTTCTGACTTCCAGGTATCCATGAATGTGTTCATTTCTAATGTGACCCTTGTTGATAATGGAATGGGCATCATGCCTATTATATACAAACCTTCTTCAATCAGTCATGAATATCACAACAAAACCGTCCGTGTAGAGGTGAGGATGCAATGATGTTCAGTCAGAAGATTTTAGATGTTACTAAAAAAATATCAAACCGCTTTCTTATATAAAATGTTACATTAGAAAACTAATTGTATCCAATTGTTTACATTTTAAGACTAAGTAAACTGTAGGTTTGAATATAATCGGGAATATTATTGTTTAGTCGATAAACACGCTTTGCATGAGTTTCCTATATTTTTTCAGGGGTCTCTGATTGTGGGCAGCAGTCCCAATTTCAACTGTTTGGAAACACTGGTAACAACTGAGACCTATGTTGCACTCAGCCAAAGCCAAAGAGCTCCACGGCCCCCTAAAGGTACAGTACATACTGTGTGTTACAGTAGTTTAAAATATTAACATAATTATTACATTTATCTTTACATAATGCTTTTGGCAGATGATGTTATCAAAAGCAACTTACACTTATTATATGGTATAAAAATTAAATGCAGTCTAGTCATTGTTGCATGTATTTAATTATATTGATGCACTGTAATATAAAATGTGCCACAGGTGGCAGGTCTGGTATTTGCTGGCCGACGTTTGAATCTGAACACAACCAAGCACCACAGAAACCTCACGCTGGACTCATGAGCTACAACGCCATAGCTGGTTTACTGACAGTCACTGGTAAGACACAAAATATGTTCATTTGAACTAATCTGAAATTGGCTACAAGCTGCTAATATCAACATATTCCTGTCTTTTCCTGCCCCCAGATACAACATTTGTTGGTTTTAAGAATGTTTGTTCCACTGAAAGAAACTACATGTTCATGAGCAACCCACGAAATGAGGACCTACAACATCCCATCAGTGTTGAGAGAATCACCAAGACAGACAGCACAGAAGAATCTCTAGCGTTCATTCATAACCCTGATCTGAGGTAAATGATTTTGTCCTTTTTCTTAACACAATGTCCAAAACAAGGTTAATGTGCAATTGTGACTCAAGTACATTCTGATGTAAAGGTGATAAATCTGCTCTTACCGTAGTAAAGTAAACCCATCAGACTGTGTGGATATGGACTGTGATGCTAAGAAGAAGACCATGTTGAAGGATCTGGATGGAAGTTTTCTGGGTGCAGTCGGAGCAGTTGTGCCGTATTCAGAGTACGAGTGGAACGGAGATCCGCGACATGGACTGGGAGATTACCGCATCCCTAAAGTCATGCTCACTGCTCTCAACGGCAGCCGCATACCTGTCAATCAAATAGCTCCTAATAAAGGTACATCTTCATCTTCATTAGTATCATAAGTAATATTTTTCTCTGTTGCATTGTTAACGGTTTAACCTGTACAGGTGTGATCAGAGACTCTTGTACCTACATGAGCACCTGGCAGAGCTACAAGTGCTTTGGACTGAATTATCAGATGCTGGTTATTGAAAGTCTAGACGCAGATACAGAGACAAGACGTCTTTCACCTGTGGCCATCCTGGGGGACACATATATAGATTTGCTGAATGGTACTGATTTTAATTCATTTGATATTTGATATTTCAAGATACAGTCAAATACATTATCTACTGTAGGGTTTTACAGGAGCTGAAAAATGTTGTGAATATGATATTGTTTCATTTTAAACTTACTGTGGAAATCTTATGTCATTACAGGTCCACAAGACCACGGCTGGTGCACAGGCTACACCTGTAGGAAAAGAGTTTCTCTCTTTCATGCCATTGTTGCCACCAATAAGTCCTTTGATATCTTTTTCACCAGCACAACACCACAGAAGATGAGACTTATGATGCTTAACGCTAAACCTACAGAGGTTAGTCTTTTACATAAGACACACAGCATCTTCAGGTCAGCTTCCCATATTATCATTTCAATGTTAATGGAAAGTTCAAAACTTCAAAAACAAAATTTTTTTTACTTATAGAATGTTTAGATGTTATCTCTGATTGAAGAAATATTGAGTAAAACAAACACAGCACTGTCTTTGTGGCCATACATTTATGACATTTATGAAATAAGAAGTTGTTAATAGGATTTATACATTATCCAGGGTCATTGCACTAAACTTCTGTTCTCTACAGGCTGTTCGAGTGGCTGTATTTTACTCAAGCCCTCAGCGGTTAGATGTCTATGTGAACAACAAACTTGTTGCTCCAACTAACGCTCAGTGGAATGCAGGCAACACTGAATACACAACACTTGAGCCCACATATCCAGGTAGAGTTATGCAGAACAATACAGCTCCCCCTACAGGCTGAGCAATTGCTAACATACAGTAAACCTGAGAAATAAATACTGCAATGTGAGGGTTTCTGATTCTAACGTTGTTTCCTCTTTGCGCTCTTTAGGTCAATATCTTCCAAGTTTTAACTTCAGTCATGGCTCCAACTTCTTTGACCCGGACTACAAAATGTTATACGTACTACTTCGTGGCTCAGAGCCGTTCCAGATCCGCACCTCACCGCTTCTTTTCGTGGCCTTCAACCTCCCAGCCATGACAGAGGCAGAGTTCTTCGGCGCTAATCTGATCAGAAATCTGGCTGCATTCCTTAAAGTCCCTCAGAATATGATTAGAATCACCAAGATCATCCGTGAGGGCGGCGGTGCACGAAGGCGGCGCTCGACTGGACTGACGGTGGAGGTTGAGATCAGCCAGCCACCCGCCCAGACCTCCAGCGCCAACAGTACCAACAGCACCACCGGTAGGACCAGATTTTGTAAATGAAGCATTCATTTCATTGTTAGAAATGTTAAAATGTCTAAAAACAATTCTCGGATGGTGAACATGTGCAGAAGAGGATCAGCAGTTTTCAGTTCTGAAGAACGTTGCTGATGAACTGGGTCGTGCTGCCGTCTCAGGCAGTCTGAGTGGGTCCATCGGCTTCAACGTGTCGTCGTTGAACATGATCACACCTCCACCATCTTCCAGTGACCCATCCTGGAACAACGTAAGATTTTAACCAGCTCACGTTATCAGACAGATTGGTGTTTAAAAATAAAATGTTGCCCCTTTTATAGCTTTAATGTAATAAGAGCCTTAAATAAAGTAACTAACACATTTTTCCTTAAGGGTAGCTAATAGTTGGAAGCCATAGCGCCCCAAGCAAAAAAACAACAAAAGTAACTTAACGTTCACTAATGAGTAATGACATGCAAAGAAATGTAAACTAAAAGAGAGCTTATGTGCTAAACACTATAGATTAATAGTATATTGTTAGTTAAGATCTTCTTTTACCTATAATTTGTCTCTCAGGTGGCCACTCAGGAAGTGACTCGTGCAGACCAGCAGGTGGAGTCGGTCAGGACGGTGTCTTCTCTGATAATGGTGGTCCAGCCGGTGGCTGCGTTGTACCCTGGACCCCTCAGCGTGCAGCCCAGCATCATGGCTGTGGATTCAGAGGTGAAACATTTTTGCTAAACACAGCATCACTTTATTTTAGTCTTGAAAAAGAATATTATAATAAAAATGATTGCCGTGTGTGTTTTTAGGGTAACTGTGTGTCTGTGGGTGTGACGAGTCTAACAATCTCAGCTGTGCTGAAAGATGCTAATGGGAATCCAGCACAGGGACTTTCTGGAAACACCACCATCCTGTTCAGTGGCTGCTGGGCAAATTACACCGACCTCGCCATCTTAACCAGTGGTGAGTCTTCTCATTTCTACAAACTGGAAACATCTAAATCAATATTATGATAATCATTAAATAAATAAATAATTTGGAGAATAATTCATACAGCTGTATCTTTTCTACAGGTGTGAACTTGAAGTTAGCATTTACTCTGAATAAATGGAATTCTGAATCTCGATCCTTTACTGTCAGAGCGGTCACAACTTCAGCCGAACATACAGCTACGACCCCGGCAAAAGATACGGTTACGATTTTAACCACAGCGGGCAGCGTTTTAAACATCTTTGACTCCAGTCCTTCCATCTCATCACCATCTGTGTGTCTGCTCATGCTGTTAACTGCTCTACTCCTCATGTGCAGAGAAATCTAGTGACAATTCAAATCAATGCTTCTCTGTCCACCCTTAAAAATTCATGATAATTATACATTTCTTTTTGTTGTTTTCTCATAATTATAATAATCTAATATATTTTCAAGTTGAATATTTAAATCGTTAATCATATTGCTTTACTATGAATCATATACACATGTATTTGTCACCAATAAAAATCAATATATAGCATGCCTGTGCTGTCTGTTATGTTTTGGTAAGATACCAGTGGATCCTAGTCTGGTCCTGATGTAAGGAGCTAGATGGCGATGAAATCCAATTCTCACACTCTTATACCTGCGGAGTAAAAACAAAAACAGTAAATCATTAATCCTGGTCAAGCTTAAGAGTATAGTTCACCCCAAAATAAAAATGTCATAGTTTACTCGCCCTCCTGTCATATTAAACCTGTATGATTTTCTTTCTTCTGCAGAACACAAAGGAAGATATTTTGGTAACTGAACAAAAGCTGCACCTATTGACTTGCATTGGTTTTGTGTCTGTATAATAGAAGTGAATGGGTACTGCCGCTGTTTGGTTACCAACATTCTTCAACATATCATCATATCTACATTTCGTTGCCTTGTACTTGTACACGTGTAATGACAATAAAGTTGAATCTAATCTGAATCTAATCTAATTTGTGTTTTGCAGAAGAAAAAAAGTCATACAGGTTTGAAATGACAAGAAGGTGAATAAATGATGAAAGAATATTCTTTTCCTTTTAAGCTGAAAGAAAGGGTGGAGTTAAACTCGTTGCTATAGATGTTGTCAGTTGTCAGAGTGATTGGCTGATTTAATCATAGAACAAAAGTATCATGTGGCCAAATACAAATTTTACAATAAAAATGTTGCCATATTTTAACATGTATATTTTACATTTAGGCCCGGTTTCATAGAAAAGGTTTAAGACTAGTCCCAGACTAAAAGGCTAATCTGAGTTGCCTTACTTATAATAACTTGCAGTGACAAATCTTAAAATATGTCAATGCCATTGATTTGTCTCAAGATCCTAACCAGTAATGTTACTAAAGCATTTTTATAAAAGTGACTTAAATATTCTAATTTAACTAAGGCCTTTTCTATAACAGACTAGAACTTTTTACACATTAAAAACCTGACTTTAATGCTAAACAAAAATGTAAAAGGCCTAAAATTAAGACAATTATGATGTCATGTGCAATCCAGCCTTTTATCTTATCACTAAGAGTTTTTAGTTAAGAGTTTCCTCTTAAAACCTATCTACAAATCAGCTGAAAGCTAAATGCTGCCAATTGAATCAAGACTTTGAAATAAAAAGTGGCTAAGTGTCACAGTTAAACAAGTATATCTTCAAATAATTGCCATCTTACATTGTCTCCAAAAACCATTACAGTGTCATTACAGGAATATGACATAACTTTAAAATGTATGTATAACTAGGGGCTCATGTTTGCATGTTTCCCTATTAAAGTTAACCTACATGTGCACAAAACTTTACATTGTTCAGTACATATGCGACATGGACAGTACAATGTCAGAAATATTGTCACAAAACTTGTAAAATGCTCTTTAGTTGACAAGTTTGTTTTAAAGATCAGTAAGGTAACAACTGCACATATATATTTTCTAGATGAAGAAAGATTACGGTAGATGTTTATAGAATAAGAAAATGCTCATGACTAGTTGTGCGTTAGAGGTTTCAGGAAATGTTTTGGTATTTGTGAACAACTGTCATTCATTAATGTTTACGCATGCCAGAATGTCTGCTTCAATGTTATGACGTCATGTGCAATCCAGGGCCTGTTTTTACAAAACATTTTTTCTTATCACTAAGAATTCTTCTAAATAGCAATAAGTTTTAAGTTAAGAGTTTCCTCTTAAAACCTATCCACAATTCAGCTGAAATCTAATTTAAATAAGGATCTTAAATAAAAATGTTGCCAACTCAATAAAAAATGACATATTAAAATACAGATTTTACCATTTAGGCTAAGTGTCACAGTTAAACAAGTATATCTTCAAATAATTGTCATCTTACATTGTCTCCATAAACCATTACAGTGTCATTACAGGAATATGATATAACTTTAAAATGTATGTATAACTAGGGGCTCATGTTTGCATGTTTCCCTATTAAAGTTAACCTACATGTGCACAAAACTTTACATTGTTCAGTATGCGACATGGACAGTACAATGTCAGAAATATTGTCACAAAACTTGTAAAATGCTCTTTGTGTGCCATCATCTAAATTATGAATGTTCTTGAGCCAAGATATTATTTTTACTGAATTAAGTACATTAGTTGACAAGTTTGTTTTAAAGATCAGTAAGGTAACAACTGCACATATATATTTTCTAGATGAAGAAATATTACAGTACATGTTTGAAGCATGACAAAAAATGCTCATGACTAGTTGTGCGTTAGAGATTTCAGGGAATGTTTCATTAATGTTTACGCATGCCAGAATGTCTGCTTCAATGTTATGACGTCATGTGCAATCCAGGGCCTGTTTTTACAAAACATTTTTTTCTTATCACTAAGAATTCTTCTAAATAGCAGTAAGTTTTAAGTTAAGAGTTTCCTCTTAAAACCTATCCACAATTCAGCTGAAATCTAATTTAAATAAGGATCTTAAATAAAAATGTTGCCAACTCAATAAAGACTTTGAAATAAAAAAATGACATATTAAAATACAGATTTTACCATTTAGGCTAAGTGTCACAGTTAAACAAGTATATCTTCAAATAATTGTTATCTTGCATGTCTAAACCATTACAGTGTCATTACAGGAATATAATGTCATTCACAGTCATTGATCTTTAAAGGCATGCCAATAGGGATTACAATTTGCAAAGGTCCTGGGCAGTTACATAAATAATCAACAATCTCCAAGGGTCCTAGAGGGTCTAGGGCCCTCAGGGCCTGACAGTAACAGACAGTAAGAGTTTCGTGGAGCCCTCATAGTCCAAAAGCATCATTTTAAAACTAGGGGCCCATGTTTGCATGTTTCCCTATTAAAGATAACCTACATGTGCACAAAACTTTAAATTGTTCAGTACATATGTGACATGGAAATGATACTTAATACTTAGTTCTGGACACCTTAACTACATGGGGGTAGGCAATTTTGAAAGGATTCCTGATCTGTGCCCCGACTAGTGAACAAGAGAGCTGAAATGCACCATTTTACAGTACAATGTCAGAAATGTTGTCACATAACTTGTAAACTATTCTTTGTGTGTCTTTATCTAAATTATTAATGTTCTTGAGCAAAGATATTATTTTGACTGAATAATACAGTCTAATTAATAATTGACTGTACAATAGTTGACAAGTTTTTTTTTAAAGATCAGTAAGGTAACAACTGCACATATACTATTTTTAGATGAGGAAAGATTACAGTACATGTTTTTAGAATGACAAAAATGCTCCTGACTTACATGTTAAACTTGGGAAAGTTTTCAGCCCGAAGGCAGGTACTATAAAAGAGGGACTTCTCATAGGATTGTTAGTGAGAGAGCTTCCAAAGAGATTTTAACAGGTATGTTGGTCTGAATGATGATTGATGTAAACTTATATTTTTAAACTCTATTTCATTTCAAAGAGCTCGCTGACACGTAAGCATGAGTTTTTCTTTTGTATTAAGCGAATTTACTTTTTTTAATTTTATCAAAATATATGTAGGGGTTTTCTATACTTACAGTTGCATTTTATAATATCTTTCATTAAAAATATATAAATAATTTTAAATATATCTCAAATTAAATAACATTTGTGACTTGTGAACACAAGTATTCAATCTATCATTGGTGCAGAAGTATAGGTGACACTGCTTTGAGGCACATCTGAGTCTATCAGAGAAGATGGGGCACCTGCGCCGGCAGCTGCATCTGCTGCTTGCTGTTTGTATAATACTGTGGAGCTCCGCAGGTAACTAAAAACATTCTTGACATTTCTTTATTCATATCGACTGCAACTATTAAACATTGTTTCTGACCAATTGTGTGCAACATCATTGTCATTTTACAAACGAGACGGACATATGAAATATATTTAAGCTTTCTAACTTTCTATCACACAGAAGCACAAAGGATCCACAGGATATCCCCCTACGTTGGCAGCGTAAATGGCGGAACAAAACTGACCATAGAGGGTGAAGGTATTAAAAGACTTTCATTTATTATATGAAATCATCTTTAAGGGTTTGATAAAACCATCTAAAAATGCTGAATTGTTTTAAATCATGATTGTGTCAAGTATGGACAAACCCAACTGCTTGTTTTATCTTTAGGTTTTGCTCAAGCCAGTCAGTTCAGTTTAAATGCAGATGACCCAAACCTTGGTAACAGTGTGACGCTGGTGTCTCAGACCAGATCTATTCCCTGTGATGTGGATAGAGTCTCCAGTCACTCCAAACAGATCTTGTGCTATACAAGGTAAGAAATACCCAGTTTAATTTTATAACGTTTTTAAAGTAACTACATACTGTATCTCACACTGCATGCAGTTCATTTAGCAAGTTTCTTTGTCTAAAAAATAAAATTAAACTGCTTTTATTCAGCTGCAATACTTTGTAGAAGTATTATGGGCTTTGTCATTGCGTGATTTTATCTAAAAATTAATGGTTTACATTACATTGTAAAAAATCTTAACTCATTTTTTTAAGTTTCTTTTTTGCATTGGATTTTTTGAGTTGTGCTGACTGACAAAAGTTGAGATAACTCACATAATTATGTTAAATCAACTAGATTGGACAAAACAATTGGATTAACTTACTAAATTAAGTTTAGCTGACTACAATCAAAAAAAAATTGTACAGTGTTTCACATATTTATTAAAATTCCTGTTCTTTCAGAGCCAAGATCATTTGAAATCTCTGACTTTACAATGTTAGAATAAAGGTTTTGGCAGCATTCATCTTTTCCGCAACACACAATGTGAAGCCTGTTTACATCAGAGTGCTTATATAGTTATAGTACAACACACACGCAGTGTAATTTTAACTAAAGGAAAGGATTCTAGAAACATAAAAAAAATGTAAATTCAGGTTTATAATTCAGAATATGAGTAATATAGAAATAGATAACAAGCATAATGTCAAATAAGTTTCTTTAACAAATCATTGCTTTGTGTATTTTTCAGAGCTCTGCCAGAAGACGACTATGAAATACGAATCAGTGTGGATGGTGTGCCAATTCCTTCAAGTCAGTGTAATTCGTATTACTGGTGGTATTGGTGGTATTGTAGGTTCAGTGTAAGTAAAAAACTCTTGTTTATTACAACATATCCTCTAAACTTTTACAACATACTTAAAAACACATAATGTACTTTTACAGTCCAGATTGTACTACACACCATCCATACAAAGTATAAGCCCACTGTCAGGTCTTCCAGGTGGGATTCTTGCTTTAGTAGATTTTTTTATGGTTCATTGTACCTCTGTAGTTTAAAGGAATGTGATGTTATAACATTTTATAATGTGAATGTATAGGGACTGTGGTGACAATGCGAGGAAGAATTTACACTGACGTGTACAGCAGCAGTACGGGCAGAAGTTCCAGTGGTCGGAATACAAGATTTGTGAGGTCTGGAAATATCTAATAGACAATAAAATGGATATGAACTATAGACAGTTTCAAAGTGACAACATAAACAAACGTTACTGCGCATGTATGCTTTTCTGACCCCAACTTAACTTCCGGTACACGTCCGTAAAGATTAATTCATAAAATGAATATACAATAAAATTCATCAACTTCTTTATTCAATACGTATACAATAAAATATCAATATAAATTAATAATAATATAAATGAAATAAAATGTAAATAGTTATATTAGTCTTGCCAGACCAATCAACAAACACAAACCAGAAGTTAACTGCAGGTCAGGCGCACATGCGCATCCAATGAAAGTCTAATTAAATATTGTTAAACGGTATATATACCAGCAATAAAGTGTCATGATGTTAGGTTATGTATCATGTTACTGTACCTGATTACTGTTTTTAATTTGTTTTCTTTCAACAGGGCATATATGGGTGGCATGCCTTGTGAACTACTGAAACCTAATTCAGATGAAAAGTAAGCAAACGTAAAGTAATCTAGCAATGAAAATTAAAAACATTAATATAAACTGCATTAATTACTTTTCATTTGTTAGATATGGCCTGAAATTGGACTATGAGTGGAGCGAATGGGGATACATGAGTTGCAAAATGACAGGAACTTATGTTGGTGAGGTATTTATAAAAAAAATATTTAAAAAAAATTTACTTACTATTTTTGTGTTGAATAAACTGTTGTTATGATTGTCTTTAGGTCATCATAACCTCAGTTACATTCTGGATGGTGAATATGGGAGGTCAGAGAAGTTTGATATTACTTTACATTAAATTTACACTGAAGTTTCTGCATCTCACCAATGTTAGTGAAAGTCTTAACAAAAACATACTTCTTTTTCTACAGGAGTCTGCCTGACTTTGGGCTTTTCAGTGTCTCAGCATTAAACAAGCTCGCCATGTTCCAGACATATGCAGGTGCGGATCAACATTTATTCTTCTTAATGAATACAAACTGTAATTCTGCGCAAAGTAAGATATTTCTGAAATGTTGTCATGTTGTTTATTAAATGTGTGTCTGTCTTTCAGAGGTGACAGGAGTTTCTCCATCTGAGGGCAGCGTGTTGGGCGGCACTTTACTCACAATTCAGGGACGTTACTTTGATGAGACCGACCGGCCAGCTGTGGTTTTAGTAGGAGGTAAACCTGACGTTTTGTCCACTCTGAACATGAAATTAAACAAGATTATTATTTAAAAAAAATTAAATAAAGATTTTATTTCGTATAATAAAGGAATATTTGGCACTACAATTATGTTTACATTTGTATACTTATCAGATACTTTTAGAGAGCATTTAACAATTTGTCAAAGATGACAGCAAATGTAGTTTACCAAGCCAATGTACCATAGTAGTTTACTAAATTATTAGTCTGACCATGAAATTCTAAAAATCTAAAAACATTTGATCAGTTCACATATGCACAGAAAGTGAACCACAAATATATGTCAGAAGTTGTAAATAACGTTGACAACATGCACACAAATTCACAAAAGGACTCCATCCACAGTTTACTCAATCCAATTTGATAACCTCTGCAACACGTTGACCAATAGAGAAGTTTCTACAGAACTTTCAATACTCTGTAATAAATTGTTTTTCATAATAAGTTTACAGTTTGTCTGCTTTTCAATTTTATCACATCTAAACAGACTCATTAAACTCTTGGCTTTAATTAAAAAAGATTTAAGACAACAGATGTAACTAATTCATATTTTTATGAATTGAATTTTTATTACCTACAGGTCAGAAGTGTCAGATACAGAATATATCGGACAAGAAGATAGTCTGTGTGACTCCTGGTTATGAAAGGACTAACACAACACTGTTTCCAGGTGAGAAAGGAACCTAAAATCTGATCTCCAAATGGTGACCTCACATTTCTGTCAAACTCACACGTAGGATGGTAACACTTAACACAATATAGTTCAATTTGTTACCTTAGCTAACTAAGTTAACCTGAAGAACCAGAGTCTATCTCAGCAGTTTGGGCCACAGGCACATATTTGAAATAAATATTGTCCTTGAAAAACACAGGTTTTATTAAGTGATGTTAAACTGTTGTGTTTTCAGGCAGCAGAGGAATAAAAATGGAGAGGTGGAATAACAGTATCCCAAACAGTTTAGAGGATGTTCTGACCTATAACTCCAGCAGAGCGGGTTATTCTGTACAGTGGCTGGATTCTCTGTCCTATGTGTGGCCCTATACAACGATCAACTTTGTGGCTCGACTGAGTGGATTCTTTGTTCCAACAGAGACGGACAACTATTATTTCCTAAACAATGGATACTATTATTGCCGACTGTTTTTCAGCAAGACAGGTCTTCCCCAGGATAAAGTATGTGAATGATAACAATAAATTAATTCATAATTTGATTTACAGTATGTGTAAGCAATTACACGACATGTTATAATTTCTTACCTTTATCTAGGTTCAGATTGCAAACTTTGCCCCCCAGACGTCAGAGATCATGCGCTTAAAGAAAGGAAAACCGTAAGTGAAAGAATAAGATAAAATAATTAATATACATGTTCCTATGCAGAATAAGCTTATTGTTATCTATAATATTATATATATGAAGATCTCCTTTATTATAAAATAACGTTCTGCTGGTTTCAATGTGCTGCAGGTATTACATTGAGGTTCTAGTTCAGGGATATTCTTATAATACAGCTTCAGTCAACGTGGGCTTTTTCAAAGAGATCAGTCCATTCACAGCCCGGCAGACAACAGAAGCTGTTAATGAAAGACAGCAGATACGTGCAAGATATGATGTTTTACCTGAGAAACAAGTAAGTGAGCTTACAGGAGAAATGTAGAGAAAGTTCAATGATTATTTCAACAAGTTATAAGGAAGTTAATAATGTTTAGAAATTCCAAACTGCCGACTCAGATAGGATATGTTGTATTACCTGAATTCTCTGCTGTTATAGGTGGTTAGTTTTAAGGGATGGACACCTGTCAGTGCCGTCCAGGAGGTGCAAACTTTGAGAATCAGCAGTGACTGTTTTTCTCTGAGCTTCTGTGAAAACACATACTACTATCTGGCATATGGAGATCATACAACAGGTGCATTACTGTACCTCTACTGATATTGTAAAAAAAAAAAGAAAAAGAAAAAAAGAAGTATACTTCTCTAATCTTTTTTCTCCAGATTTTTACATTCACTATTTTATTAGACAAGTCTTTATGTTTGTTTATTTTTTGTTGTTTTATTAACAGATGTTGTTTTGCATTTTGCAGGGCCGATTCCAGTCAGTGCATCAGCGCTGGAGTTGCAGAACGCTCTGAATGATTTGTGGACAATAAAACCAGACACAGTTACAGTCACGAAGGAAGAACTGAACACAGAAACACTTTATAATGTGACATTCAACTCAAACAGAGGTGAACTAAGTGATCACCATAAAAAGAGTAATATAATAAAGACAATTGCTTAATTATTTTGTAAGCATCTGCACCACAGCTACCAAGTACCAGTATTTTAATATTTTTCACCATTTTGGGTTGTGACAGGCACTTGATTCCCAACAATAACTTTCAAGAAAAACAGAAACACAAATAGTCTTATAACTGGCTTCTAAATGCTTCTGTCTTGATCTCAGGTGACTTTGAGGATCTTCAATATTTGACCATGGGGTCAGACGTAAACATCACAGTCACTGAAGTAGTAAAAGGGAAGACCAGTCTTGAGACTTTCACACTGCTGTGGGGCGGCGTCCCATCACCTCCTCTGACTTTTAATGCATCTGAGACTGAGGTTTCTGTTTCTTTTGTATTTGTGTTTAAATGTCAAAAAAAATTATGCTCTTTGTCTTTTAACACTTTTGTTTTGTGTTTAAAGGTATTGGCTGCACTAAATGTGACGCTCACCGCTAAATGTCCAGCACAGATTCCAACCACTGAGAACTCCAATGTGAAATTCTTCAGAGATTATGAGGACGGTAGAGCAGTAAGTATTGCTTGTAAACAATTATATTTTTTCCATTGGCACGCACAATGCTTGAAATGACAAAGTCCTATAATAATAAACATCTATTACTTTGCCCAAATATCAATTGAATGTACAATATTCTCTCATTGTCAACCAGTCTTCAGGATCCCTGGCCACTGATTCTGAAGCTTTCTGTGGCCGTTGGTCTGTAAGAAATCCAAATGTTATATTCAATTATTATGATTATACAGCATCTGGTACCCAGTACAACCCAATACCACTGCGGACGTACAATACAGTAAGCATCAACAAACAAACATTAGAAATCCCCTCCATCTTAAAAACCTATTTTACTCAACAAAGATAGAAATGTGTGTGAAATTAAATGTGTATTTTTATTGTAGTTCTGCATGGCCTACAAAGGCAGTCTGATGAATCAACTTGGACTGTCAATAGGTTATGACAACAGCGCAGGATATTACCAGGAAGCGAATACACAAATCTCTGTACAGTTTGACTCAACGGATGAGTATGTGTCATTCTCTACACATAAAGTCACCTATACATTATTTGATTGGTGGATTTGTTACTTGCTATATAAACACTAAAAACATAACCATAGTCATTTTTGTGAGCTCTCAGTAACATCACTGTGGTCATTCTCAGGTGGAAATACATGTGTGTGGATCTACAGGACTTCATTCAAATTAAAAACTTCACAGGCTCCAACTTCAGACTCCTTCAGCTGAGTGTGTACGGACAGAGCGCTAACTACTACATAGATACTGTTCACATTGGACGGGCATTGACTGCTTTGGACCCAAATGGTATTTAGAAATGTATTTAGAGTGTCTATTTACACTAATGACAAATAGCCCACCTTGTTGGTAGAATCTATTTGCACTGGCATCTGTCTCTATTTTCACTTAGCATAAATTATATAAATATATTGCTATTTACACTTATTGCAAATAGCCGATGCCTTTTAGAAATGCTTTTGAATCTATTTTTAATAAATAAATATTTATTTCTGCAACATTGACTGTTGTATTTTCTCCATGTATTTCTCCTCAGTTATAATGCAGGGTAGACGGCCACCTGCTCTCGCCAGCTCAGGACTTTTCTTTTCCAGCTTTTCCGTGAGTAAACAAGCAAATGCTTCACAAGTCAGTTATGAGATCACAACGTGGCCATACAACTGTGGCTTTGGCATCCCGATGCTTGAAATCGGCTTTCTAGAGGTAAGTTAATGGAATAGTTACACCAACAATTTGCATATCGCTCACACTTTTCCATACTGTCAAAAAAGAAAGTCATAAACTAAACAAATAAATAAATAAATAAATAAATAAAAAAGTAACTGTATTCTAAGACTTCTGATTAAAGCACGAAGCATTCTGTTTGAGCATGCTGCAGATACTATACGTGCATTTCAATTCAGTTCATTTGTAATCTAAATTGCATCCTACAGAAGCTAGAAAACAGCACAGAGGACCTAGTGATTCAACGCCAGGACAATGCCACAGTCACTACTAGTCGTGTTCACAAAGCCAGTCCACCTCTTACTGGAACCTTTGATGTTGCAAGCTTTGGCCGGTGTGTTGAAGGTATGGGTTTATTAGTTAACTCATAGTAATATATAGATGCATAAGAGACTTTTGCTCAAAGTCAAAGTGCCAGGCTAAAACCAATATTATTGCTTGTATTTTGATGTAATGCAGAGTGTTTATACGTTTTAAGGAGGAAAAACGCATTATTCTCCACATATCATACATTTTTATATCTCCTCTATGCCCCGCCTTCTGAAACGGGTCGATCTGTTGTTGAGCTCAGAGCCGCCAGAGTTCTTAAATATAAGAACATAAGTGGATAAAGAGTAAACTCGGTTTTGCCTTCAAACCTAGTTAGGAGAATGAAACCAACGGATCTACCATGCTTTACAGAGTTATGCTTTTTTCTGTATGCATTTGCACTGTGACATGACGGCTGCAGCACCACGGCTGTAATAACTGAAGATACGCCGCCTTCTTTGCGTGTACATTTGGGTGTCGTCATGCAACAAACTGAGACGAACTGACGTGGCAAAGTGGGGGGCTGGGGGCTTGACTGATCCAGGCGTTTAGGCAGATCTGGATCAGACTTCTCTTTCAGTTAAAGTAAATCATTTTGTGCAAAACTTCGAGTTTTGTGACTTTGGACGTCTCACAAACGGTTAAATAACACACTAAATCAAAAGCAAAACATGAAACTGTGTATGATTACCCCTTTAACTGTTTTTATAAATATTTGGTGTGGTGTTTGTACCTCAGGTCTGTCAGTAAACATCAGTGCTGGGGACCTGCAGTACGCACTACAGGGGATTCCAGAGCTCGGCCAGCTGGAAGTGCAGAGATATGGAGATTGTACAGGTTACACTTGGGACATCAGGTGGCTCACCATTCCGGGCAACCAGCCACTGTTAGAGGCAAGAAACAATAAACTGATAACGTCAAAGCAGAATGAGATCCATGAGATCTGTCAACTACCTATAAATGACATTTCTTTAAAAATGATGTCTATAGATTAAGAAAACTTTCACTTTCACTTAAGTCTTCAGATTTTTCTATTGAGAATAAGTAAATAATAATTCTAATGATTTAATATGTGTCTAATGTATTTGATAAGTTTTCCCAGATATCAGTATGCAATCCATAAATCAAATATTACAATATAAAAATTTAACCACATAATTCTGAGTTAAGATTTCCACAATAATCTCATAATTTTAAATTGATACTTTGATATGTTTAACTAGATTAATTCTTCTGCCGTGGTCGGCGTGAACCCTTCTGTGACTTCACAAAAAATGGAGCAAGGAGGCCTCTTCAAACAGAGAATTACGGGAGACTTTCTGCGCATCCCATCAGATAAACCACAGGTTCATTTTTCACACACTGCAGATTTTACAACAATAATTGTTTGTTTAACTAATTTTGATCTTTTTTGTGACTGTTAATGTAACAGAACAGACATGACTATGTGAAAGACAAAGATTTAGCATGTCTGGGCTGTTCTATTTCTAAAAATAAAAGCAATTGGGTACCAAGGGTGTCCAGTGAGCAGCTGTGTATAAGGAAAAGATTAAACAGACTCACGTACCTTCAAACTGAGTTTAAGTGTTTGAATGTTAGATTGAATGTTCTACTAAAAATAACTCTTGTTCCTATATGGAAGAAAAATAGTTCTGTGGTTTTCAGAAAGCATGAGGGGAATGTTTACATTTGTGTGAACCATTCCTTGAATATTTTATGATAGTGGTTCTCACATGGCTCAAATGCAGAAATCGCAGAAAGCGTGGACAAAACAATAAAGTGCAAAATGCAACTAAATGTATAATCATCTTTTTGGTTGGACAAATAAATACACTACTCTTAGACATGTAATGTTAGTGCTTGAGAATGTTTTTACAAGTATTATATATGCATTTTATCTATTAGGTGGAGGTTTTCATCAACGGCATCCCATCATGGTGTTCAGGTGATTGTAGTTTCACCTGGAGTGAGTCTAAGACCCCAACAGTGACCAGAGTTTCTCCTACAGAAGGTGCAGTAAATAATAAACTTGGATGTTCATGAAAAGCTGTCATGTCCATGCTTTGGGTTTTAGTGGTTTATATTACTGGTGTGCCTTGTATTTCAGGTTCCAGTGGTTTGGCAACTGTTCTTAACATTACCGGATCTGGATTTGATGGTGGAAATGTGACAGTAAAGATTGGGGATGTGGAATGTTCTGTCCTAGAGGTCACCAGTGAGTCAAAGCCAGTGTCCTTTGAAAAACAATTTTGTAGCTTTTTATTCCATGTCTGTATAAGTTAGTGTAGTAGATGACAAGGGAGTTCATAAACAGGGAGTAAAACAGATTGTTAGTCATTCCATGCACTCATTAAAAACAAATGTGACCATATTATTTTTGTTGTGTTCCAGATACCTATATAACCTGCAGAGTTGGTCCAGCACGTGCTGGCATCCAACCAGTGTCTCTGAGTTTCTCTGGCCTGGGCAATGCCCGATACCAGAATGGCACCAGTTTTAACTTCACACACCTGTTAGGAGTGACCTCCATATACCCCACCACAGGAAGTACAGGAGGTACATGACAATGCTATGAAAAAACAGACCGTATATTAAAGCCTTACAGACAGATTTTCCACCAACATGATATTTTGGCTTCACAGGAGGGGCGATTCTGACTGTGTTTGGTTATGGATTCAGTATTAATACATCAGTCACCATTGGCACTCAGCCGTGTAATGTTACTGAAGCTGAATTTTATCAACTGAGATGCATAACTCCTGCTGTAAGTGAAGGGGTTGATTTTCTTTGAATGATCTAAACAGTGGGGGACAAAAACCTCATCAGCTTAATATTAATAAACATAATATTAATGAGACAAAATATTTTTGCTTGCATTTCATTCTTTTACCCCCAACAATCTAGCACCATCAGCCCTACATCCAGCATGCTGTATTCAGATTATTATTAGCAAACATATCTACTGTATTTTATATATAATATATACTTAATAAACATTTAAAATATATGTACATGTGTGGAAAAGTCATGCTGTACAATCTCAACAAGAAGCTGGATTCCTGGGTGATGAAACTGTAATAGTTCATAAAGATTTAATCTTTAATGTACTATAATTTAGATCGTGAAAGTGTCACATTTATTCAGATGTACAATGTTGCAGTCAGCGAAACATATATACATCTTTTGTGTGACATCATCAGGGGTCAGCAGGTGAACAGACTGTAACACTGACCATGGGAGAGATGACAGCAACATCAAATAGACGTTTCACATATAACAACACTCTGATGGCCACCATCACTGCTGTCAGCCCACAGACAACAACAGTATTTGGTAAGAATTCCTTTTATGAAACATATTTCATTAACCAAACTAAGACTTCAAACTTTTATTTTTTTCTAACTTCTCTTCCTGTAAACTTGGTAAATGTTTGACTAAGGCAGTCACATTAAGAAACAGCATAATGATCTTGTTGGTTTTCTTATTTGGTCTCATTGTTTGCTAAATGTAAACAGCTGAGATTTGGCTGGACACTGATACTATACATTTCACTTACAACAATATGCAAAAATATGAACAGAGATTCTTCACCCCCAGAATAACAAGCAAGCAGCATTTAAGTGCTTCTCCTGTTTTTTTGCGTCAAAGGACTCAGGATTCTCACAATCTCAGGCACAAATTTTAAAGAGAGGGTCAATGGCAGCTCTGTTCTGATTGGTGAAACCGAATGTGAATTGTTGCAGTGGACCAATGAAAACATTACCTGCATGTTGCCCACACTCACCCCAGCTGTATACGACATCCACGTGAGAGTCGGGAATCAGGGATACGCCTTAACCAGGTCTCAGATCACTCACTGTAAAGAATAACAGAATATTTTACATTTTACAGCTGTGCATGTAATGTATCAGTTTATCTTCACTCTTTTTGTGAAAATGGAAAACTTCTATAGCTTCATAATTTGTCCATTTGCAATGACATTAAACCAAAAGTGAAATTTTTACAGTTAACAGTTAATACTATTGTTTACTGTGAAGAATACAGTTCAAATGAGAATGAATAAATGGTTTTGTTTTCTTCATGTAGTGCTGGTGTTAGTACCACTATAGAGTTTGTTCTGAAGGTGACAGGCTTCTCTCCACTGATGGGCTCTTTGTATGGCGGAACCACCATCACCATCAGAGGCTCTGGGTTCAGCTCGGTCCCATCAGACAACGATGTGACTCTGGGTAAGAACCAAAACAATGTGTCCAAAAAAATAACTATTTTGTCACTGATCAGCACACAGATAACTGTAACAAAATAACTATTTTTTCCCCAAGTAATAATATGCACTGTTAAACAGTCACTGTAGTAGCTTTGAGAAAGGAGAGAACATAAAAACTGACACAGCTTTTAGGTTACAAGAAGACTGTCTGGAGTTGATTCCGAGAAAATAAATGTATCTAATGTACATAAGTTACATGATTTATGTTAAGAAAAATCTATAAAAGACTATATTTTTGAACAAAACAGTCAATTGGGCAACTGAAAATGACTGTATTGTCACGATTCTTACTCTACAAAACTCTTACTTCTTACAGGAGACACAAAATGTCAAGTAACAGATGCTTTAGAGCATCAACTGACATGTGTAACCCAACCTAAAGACAAAATACACAACGTGGCAAACCAAGGCTTCCATCCTGGTAATCTCTTGTTTTATCTCTTTATCTGTCATGTATCAACTGAAACATCAAAGGCATTTGAAACACAAAATGTTTGGAACAGAAAATTAAAGTAGAACTGCTGCCAAGAACAGCAGGCCATTCCACATCACTAGATGTCTTTAAATAGTCTTCTGACGTCTAAAATTGCTTAACACTTGTTTTAAGAATGTGCTTCTGTGACTATGACCTTGTTTGTATATATGCATACCTACGATTATATTGTATATGTTCAGTGTATGGTCAAGGTTACGCCTGGAGCCCGTCTGCACTTATAGTCTCAGTTGGGGACACAGTGGTTTGGAGCTGGGAGGCACCGGCTTTCATGACTAATCTGGGCTACAGGGTCTTCAGTGTGTCCAGTCCCAGCAGTACTGATTATGATGGCATTGCATTCAACAGCGGAGACATCAAAACTGCTAGAGGTAAAAAAAAAAAAACATCACCAACTGCATCTTACAATCCATATATCAACATCTGTCATTTGTTTTACAATGGTCTGTTTAGAGTTTACTATTAAGTGGCCCTTGAATCATCAATATTCACTTAATATTGTAGCAGTTTTGTTTTGAGCACCTGCAGTATATAAAGTATATTGTGAAAATGTGTGTTTACTGTTTAGCTATGAATTTACAAAGAAATCATAATGGTATTTGGGTCAATATATCTGTTGCTACTGCTCTTTGTGAATCTGTTTGTGTGTAACTTTTGTCTTTAGGGTTTTTCAGCTATCGTTTCACATCTCCTGGAGTTTATTACTACAGCAGCGGCTTCATTGACTCCAATAACCAGAAGACGCTACAGGGCGTAGTGACCGTCAGACCTCTGGAGGAGAGATCTGTTGGGCTTCAGGTGTCTGTAACTGGAATACAGGCCTCTGTGAATTTAGGTACAACAGCAACACTTGTCACTTTTACAAAAGTCATTTTTGCACTACTAGAATCAACAAATTGCATTGCAAAGATAATAATTGTTTAATAAAATTAAAACACACACAACTGGTCGCTGTGATGGGCTTGCTTTTCATAGTGCCACAGTGTTTACACTTCTATCTGCATTTTAAGATAAGATAGAAAGTATTTTAACACAGAAAACATTACAGTACATATGCTTTAGGCTCTCCTTGGTTTGGTAGGTAATAGGTACACTGCTAAAATATTCTGTAGAAATTACAGTATTACTGGCAGCAGTTTGCCAAGCATTTCTGTGCACCAAAAATCTGGAAAAAAAACATTAAAATGTTGATGAGAATTTTTGGTTCCCAGAATGCTTTGCATGAGGCTGTTATTTTATAGTTATTTTTTGTAAAGATAAAGACTTTATCTTTGAACAAACTGTTGCCAATAAATTAGATACATTTAAATCTACAGCAAGTTACTGGCAAACTGCTGCATAACTACAGCAAAGATTTTAACAGTGTGGATATAACATGTTTCTATGTCCTCCACAGGCTCAAGGCAAGCGAGGTCACCTGAGTCACAGTGTGTGGCCACTCCCAACTGTGAAATGGGGGTTTCTATTGACAACTCTACAGGTCTCTCATTCACATTCATCTCCTGTGCCAGTCCTACTGTAAATAACATTACTCCTCACCATGGCACCACCCATGACATCATCACCATCCAGGGATCTGGCCTTAGCAGCATCTCTTGTGCAAATGAGGTGATGTGAAGAGCTCAATAAAGACATCAAAACTGACCTCAGTTTAGGGAATGTTAGAGATCCAATATTAAATGAAATACTAATATTTAATCAGAGGTTTTTCATGGTTTATATAAATCTATTATATAAAAAACATTCACATTTCATATATTGTGTGTGGGGGTGAATATTAATATCAATAAGGCAAAAAATATTTTTGTTTTTGTTCGCCAATCAAAGGTCAAAGTTGGAGGTTATGCGTGTCGTGTCATGAGCAGCACTTCAACTCAGATTAACTGTAAACTCAGTCCTAACAGCGGCGCTCCAGTGGGCACCCCTCTACCCATAACCCTCCGTGTCAACAACTTGGGTACAGCCATCATGACAATGCCAAATGAATACGACCGCAGATTTGTGCTTCTACCTGTGGTTGATTCCATCTCTCCCTCTGTGGGCAGCACGACCGGTTACACACGTCTCTTCATCTCTGGCTCTGGTTTTGTGAACGCATCTGTGATGGTAGCAAATGTTCAATGTAATGTAGTTTCCATGAACTACTCACAGATAGTGTGTGACACCTCACCGTCTCTGGCTCGAAGGGGAAACGTCACAGTCTATGTTAACACCATCGCTTCCTCTTGCAGTTCTGAGTGCATGTTTGAATATTCTCAGTCTGTAGCACCAGTTGTCTCCAGCGTGTCACCTGACTCTGTTACTGGAAACTCTACTGCTGTTGTGGTCACTGGCAGTGGCTTTGGGAACAATACAGCTGATCTAAGGGTATCTGCTGATGACATTATGCTGGAAGTCACAGGGGTTACAGATGACAACATCACACTTCTGGTTGGTGCCCTGCCGCTGGAGACATGCCCTACGGGTGGTGGTCATGAGCAAAGGTCTCGCCACAGGACTCTTCACCCTGACCAGCACACCTCAGGCCTCCATCCAACCAACATCAGGAAGCATTGCTGGAGGAACTCCACTCCTGATCGAAGGAAATGGCTTTGTGGCAGAAAATATCACTGTGACGCTTAATGGCATCCATTGCCAGATTTTGGAAGTGACACCAGACAGAGTGAAATGTTTAACACCTCCTCATGCAGAGGGAGAAGTGCAGGTGGATATTTGGGTGTATAATGTTCAGTACCCACAACAACGTTTCAACTACACCACTAGACAAACTCCAAACATCACCACAGTGAACCCTGTAACAGGTATGATTCATTTTATGATTAATATGATACATCATGCAACTTATTTAAGAGAGGTTTACAATGTAACAATTGTAATATTACATTACAATTGCAGCTTTGGTGTTGTATCAAAATCCGCACCATACTGTGGTCACTGCACACCTATTAAATTAATTTTTTTATAGCCAGCTCCCATTAGTTTAGTTCCATTAGTTAGTGCCTTTACACCACATTCATTTGACTTGATTGTAACATGTCAGCTCATATACTCACATAATAATGCTGTTAACATAATAATCTTTTCTTCGCAGGTCCTGTTGGAACACAGATAACAGTCTCTGGTTCAGAGTTTGGCACAGACGCAGCTCTCGTCTCGGTGAAGATTGATGGTGTGGGTTGTAATGTGACATCCATCACAGATACACAGTTGATGTGCACTGTTGGGGAACACGCAGGAGGAACATTTCCAGTTAGGTTATATCATCAGATCAAAGGTCATGCCTTATCTCGGTCTGTCTTCAGCTACGAGCTGCTTCTGACAGGGGTCACACCAAATGAAGGTAATCAAAAAAATAAAAAATATAAATAAAAAAACACTTCCTGAATTCTGTATTAAATTCCTCTAAATATAAAATTTGGGTTCTAAAACCAGATGAGAGCCATTGCCCAAATTGTCATTCTAATTGTCATATTATTTGCATAAATACATTAATAGGACACTACAGTATACATTTGTTCTTGTGTTGTTTTAGGAAGCTATGCTGGAGGAGCTGTTGTTGCCATTCAAGGCTCTGGATTTGATCCAAACACCACCAGAGTTCTCATCTGTAACAGAACATGTAACGTGGACCTGCAGACCTCCACATCTACCCAACTGTACTGTGAGGTCCCGTACAACAATGGTATGCACCTCCTCATGAAGCATTGCTCATGCATCTTAAAATGTTTGCATAACAAACCTTACCATTAAACTAACAAATATATTATTGTATCTGTAAATCTAAAATATGTATAGTTTTGTGTGAAACGTATGACAGGAAAGCTAAAAACAAATCAGTTATGTAATGGATTGAAAATGTGACTGCTTAGATGCACGTCACAGATCATTAAAAATGAAAGAAAAGATCTGTCTGTTTGTTTACATGTGTCTGTCTTTTAGGGAATGAAACGGAGCAGGTCTGCACGGTTTTAGTGATTAATGGAAACGATAAAGTCAACATCACAGCCGGCTACACATACAGATCCTCTTTGACCCCTGTGATCACTGATGTCACACCACGCAGAGGAGGAACAGCTGGAGGCACCAGACTCACTATTACCGGCTCAGGTTTCAGGTGACAGAGCAGATTTTCTTGTACTTTAAAGACTATCTTAATGTATTAAGGAATGTCTTCGTTTGAACAACTGTGGGAACTTGGAAATGGCTTGGTTAGCTGGTTAAAAGCTATTACAAAAAATAAAATAAAAGTTATGAAAATGATAACTAAAGGCACTTATTTTATCTAAAGCAATTGCAGTAAATTTTGTCTTTATATTACAGTAAATATTTTTTAGGCTAATTCTTTCCAAACAGTTGAATTTTTCTAATCTTCTGTATCTTCTCCCTGTCTCACCTGTAGTGCAAACACCAGTGAAGTTACTGTGACCATTGCGGGATCCGTCTGCGATGTCCAGTCTGCCAATGAGACGCAGATTATTTGTGTGACCAACGATCAACCAAAATCCCAGGAAACTAAAGTGCGAGTCCTGATAGGAAAGAGAGGAATCGCCAGAATGGTAACACCCACATATATTAAATATAAAAAATTTGACCATCTAAAACAGAAAAAAATTGTTTAAACTATAGTTGTTTTTCAGGGCCGTGCTGATTTCTTCTACATTGACGTGTGGTCATCTCCCTATACGTGGGGTGGTCTCTCTCCTCCTGAGAAGGGCACATTTGCAGTAATAACTGCTGGTCAGACCATCCTGTTGGACACCAGCACCCCTGTCCTAAAAATGCTCCTTATCCAAGGTATGTTCATTTACACAAACACTACCTTCATAGATCTATGGTGTGAAATCCAGCACACCAACATTATACTGACGGCTTTGCGAATGTTATTATTTGCCTTTAAGGTGGACGGCTGATTTTTGATGAGGCAGATATTGAGCTTCAGGCAGAGAACATACTGATCACAGATGGAGGAGCTTTACAGATCGGCACAGAGCAGCAGCCGTTTCAGCATAAAGCCATCATCACACTGCACGGACACCTGCGGTCTAAAGAACTTCCTGTTTACGGTGCCAAGACCCTGGCTGTCAGAGAGGGGGTGCTGGATCTGCATGGTATGCATGTACAACACAGCATTTATATACAGTACTGTAAGCTGTTTACACAAGGTTGTCTATAAATAAGACCTTAGGATGACTACCATAAAATACAGTTTCCTGCTTTGAGATGTTTTCGCATTGTGTTTCTTCAGGAATCCCAGTACCTGTAACATGGACTCGTCTTTCTCAGACGGCACAAAGTGGCTCCAGCACTCTGACACTGATGGATGCCGTCACCTGGAAGGCTGGAGATGAAATTGTCATTGCTTCCACAGGCCACAGGTACAGTATGGATATACCGCCAAAGCTGAAGTGAAACTCAATTTCAGGTTCATTGAAGTGAAATCCATGAATCACTATAGAAACCAAACTTCAAAGTAGGAACTTAAAATGTAATTTAGACTGTTATATATAAGAATATTCAAGCATTAATGTACAAAGATAAACAAGAATTTTCTTATGAATCCACAGACACAGCCAGAGAGAGAATGAGTTGAGGAGAATTGCCTCAGTTTCAGATGACGGCAGGACCCTCAATCTGACCGAACCCCTCACCTACACTCATCTGGGTTTGTCTGTCAATCTGCCTGATGGGACTGTTTTTCAAGCAAGAGCAGAAGTGGGACTTCTTACCAGGAATATTGTTATCCGTGGATCCAACAACCAGGAGTGGAATGATCAGATTCCAGCTTGCCCTGATGGATTCGACACAGGTTTGGTTTTTTCTCCATCTTGGACAGAAAGAAGACCATAAAACACATAATTTCAGGAATGATGTTTAAAGTAATTCATGACACGCTCATTACATTACATTGCCTTAAATAATGCATTACATTACATCCATGTTTTCTTACAGGGGAATTTGCAGTCCAGACATGTTTCCAGGGGAGGTTTGGAGAGGAAGTAGGAAGTGATGAGTTTGGTGGTTGCATCATGTTCCACGCACCAAATGGAAGTCTGGCAATTGGAAGAATTGAATATGTTGAGGTAACAGTTTGATGAACAATATCTTTGAGAACTTTAGGAAAAATGTGGAGTTGTTTGCATTCAACTGTAATTACAGGATTATTCCTTTCTTTTAGATTTTTCATGCTGGACAGGCGTTCCGTCTGGGACGTTACCCAATCCACTGGCATCTAATGGGTGATGTTCGGAACAAGTCGTATGTACGTGGCTGTGCCATCCATCAATCGTACAACCGTGCTATAAGCATCCACAACACTCACAACCTGCTGGTGGAGCGTAATGTCATCTATGATATTAAGGGTGGAGCCTTCTTTATTGAAGACGGCATTGAGACTGGAAACATCTTGCAGTACAATTTGGCAGTATTTGTAAGACAGAGCACAAGTTTGCTAAATGATGATGTGACTCCAGCTGCATACTGGGTAACAAACCCAAATAACATCATTAGACATAACGCAGCAGCCGGTGGGACTCATTTTGGTTTTTGGTACCGCATGAACGATCACCCTGATGGTCCATCCTATGATGCCAACATCTGTCAAAAGAGAGTACCACTTGGGCAGTTCTTCAACAATACGGTGCATTCTCAGGGCTGGTTTGGCTTGTGGATCTTCCAAGAGTATTTCCCAATGCAGAATGGTCTCTGCTACTACACAACACCAGCACCTGCTGTCTTCCGCCGCCTGACGTCCTGGAACAATGAGAAAGGAGCTGAGTGGGTGAATGTTGGAGCTGTGCAGTTCAGTGAGTTTCTCATGGTCAATAATGAGAAAGCAGGAGTGGAGGCCAAGAGGATCATTCGGGACTACGTCAGTGGATGGGGGCTGGAAGGAGGTGCAGCTGTGGTAAACAGCACTATTGTGGGTCATGTGGATGAACTGGGAAATGATTACTGCACCACTCATGGTGTTGTCCTCCCTCTGGATGATGGTATGAGTGTCATCAACACCAAGTTTGTGAGCTTTAACCGGTCATCGTGTGCAGCTGTCGGTGTGGCAGAAATCATTGGAACCTGCACATTACGCTGTGGAGGCTGGAGCGCCAGATTCAGTGGAATCCAATACTATCAGTCACCCAACAAAGCCAGATTCAGATGGGAGCATGAGGTGGCGCTCGTAGATGTTGATGGATCCCTGACAGGTACAGACCTTTAACACAATAACATATTAAAGATTATAGTAAAGAGCAAACTGACATTGAAGTGTAAATGAAACTGTAAAAGCTTCTGTGTAACAGTCTCTTTATATTTATAAAAAAGGCAACGTGAACTCTAAAGTGGTGCCGATGAGTAACCTGCTCGACCCAAGTCACTGCTCTCAAGCAGCAGATTGGAGTGTTGGCGTCCCTGGAGCTGTATGTGACAACACCACTAACTTCCATCGACTGGTTTTCTACAATCCTTACCCGTCTTCACTTTGGTATAACAATGTGATTCTCACAAACTCTTTTGGTAGGCTGAAATTATTGACTTTTGGGACGACTGAGATGTTATCAATAAAATTCACTCTTCATGAATGACAGATCCAAAATGTCTCTTTAGGGTCATGCGTGCTACCTTTTCTTCAAACGATGGTGACTCACTCATATGGCTGGATGGCACTGGTGCCTTCAGGCCAAACATACAACTGGCAGTTTGAGTATGGTTCCCAATTCACCAGCATATCATATAATGGAATGATCTACGGCTTTAAGGTAAAGTGCAGGCATGACACATTACCTATAATTTAATGTTTACCACAATTTAAGTTCCTCATACTCATCCTTGTATTGTTTTAAATCCACATGCTGTTATTTTTCTGTAGAATATACATTGATCAGGCATAACATTATTACCACTTTCCCAATATTGTGTTGGTCCCACTCCAGCCCTTGCAGCCCCACACGCTACAAACTGTAATGCACTGTGTATTCTTCAGCAGTTTGAGCTACAGTACCTTGTCTGTTGGATTGGACCATACAGGTCAGCATTCGCTCCCACATGAATCAATTAGCCTTGGCCACCCATGATCCTGTTGCTGGTTCACCACCGTTCCTTCCTTGTACCACTTTTGATAGATACTGACCACTGCACACTGGGAACATCCACAAGAGCTGCAGTTTTGGAGATGCTCTGACCCAGTCGTCTAGCCATCACAATTTGGCCCTTGTCAAACTCGCTCTAATCCTTACGCTTACCAATTTTCATGCTTCTAACACATCAACTTTCAGGACAAAATGTTCACTTCCTGCCTAATATATCCCACCCACTAATAGGTGCAGTGATGAAGAGATCATTAGTGTTATTCACGTCACCTGTCAGTGTTCATGTTATGCCTGATCAGTGAAATGTATACAAAAATATTTAAGCAGCTTTTAACCAGTTATTTGTGTACAGTACATGACTGGTAAAAACCGTAACATTTTAAAGTAGTTTCTGTGACTTGTTCACAGTCTGCACATGGCATACAACAGTGTAGGCTACAGACCAAAATGGAAGTCATCTTTAAAAATTATACAAATTTGATTGCTTTAGACAATACTGTACAGACAATGTGTTTTTTGAGAGCATTAGATTAGATTAGATTAGATTAGATTAGATTAGATTAGATTAGATTAGATTAGATTCAACTTTATTGTCATTACACATGTACAAGTACAAGGCAACGAAATGCAGTTTAGGTCTAACCAGAAGTGCAATAGCAGCAAGTGCAGGATATACAGCCATTGCATAAGTTACATTATCAGCAGGTTTGCAATGGCATGAGTAAATAACAAGTTTTCATTTTTGGCCCTATACAATTCTTTTATATTTTCTAATTTTTTCTGTTTGTAAGTCAAATTCTGTGCCTATTTTCTTCACTGACAGCCAGAAAATTACATCATCCTGAATCACAACTTTACTCAAGTGCCTGACATGTTCCACATCATAGATTACCGAAATGGTTCCTCTGAGCCTTTAAACCCAACTGTGAATGTAAATGGGGACTGGTACTTCAATGAGTCTTCAAACAGTAGTAGTCTCTACTACATGGGTAAAACTACTCATAATACACAATATTTGGTAACGTTAAGAGGACACATTTCAAATCAGTTGCGAGACAAATAATGATTCATTTAATGCCATCTCAAAACTGTGGATGGAACCATAAAAATGAAATGTTTGTTATATTTTGACTACAGTGTCTGGAAAAGACCATACAGGTAGCCGGAGGAGGAGGAACAGTGTGGATCGGTCTCTTAAAGACAGATATGTGAATTTCAATGTGTATCAGTGTTACTATCCAAAGTGTATCACACCAACACAACCTCCATCTCCTCCACCGGGGAATTTTACCTCCTTTACCAAGTATGTTACAGTCACACTTGCTTGGCACCTTTTTTAATATTACCACATTACCTGTTGTTTGACTTTGTTTATTTAATACATAGTGGAACATATAATGGAACATATAATGGAACATATAGTGGATGTAGGTTCTGGTCAGATGAGTCATTTTGGAAGTCAAGCCCAGAAAACAGCTTCACAGTACCACAAACAGACTCTAATGTGGTCATTCCATCAGGTAAGCAACTTGCTGCAAATCCAGGGCAAAAACATTAAAAAGGCAGTTTATGTTGTACGTATCTAAAACACTGTGATTTCCCTTTTTGACTTGAGCTGTTATTTGCTGTAATTTCAAAAATTCTTGTTTGTTGTTCTTTTTGTTGTTGAACAAAGTGTAAAAGTCTATTTCAGCTCACACACTGCTTTCATTTTAATTTTTAAATATTTTAGATACATATAATGCAACTATATGCTAATTACACATGGCCACAAATGTAAACAATGCTTCACTTTGTTTTAAAGGGACGTGTGTGATTGTAGACACAGTAATTCCTTCCCTGAACAAGCTGACAATATTTGGAAAACTGAAGATCCCAGACACAAATAATGGCACTTCCAGCGTTTCCCAGTATAACAACATTGTTCTGATTGTCACATACATCTCCATTCAGGTAACAGTCTAGACCAAACTGCATCCTACTAGTCATTTAAACTGGAATTAAACTCCTTTAGTGAGCTAAATTAGCTTAAAACAATTATACTTAAAATAAGTCAAAAGGAAAAAAGTGCAGATGGATAAAATACACTTACTGAATAATAAACATGCATTCTGTATCATATTTAATGCAGCCATGCATATTTGATAAATAGTTTTAAGGATGTTTGATTTTTTTTACTGAAAAATAAGTAAAGGCACTAATATTTTTATTACTTTTAATCCAGGGTGGACAACTAATTGCTGGACAGGCTGATCAGCCCTTCAGAGGTGAACTACAGATTATACTGAGAGGAAACCATCTCACACCAGACTGGCTGTTGCCTGACATAAACCAAGGGTCTAAAGTGTTGGGTAAGGGTGCTATATAGATGGTTCCTTGGAAATGTATTTACATTAAAAGGGTCTGCATAAAAGAAAATCATGCAGACAATGTAATCAATAACAGAGTTGATATTTACCGAAACATTTTCCAGGTGTGTTTGGATCTCTTGATCTGTATGGACTGCCACACAATGTGTATCACACTAAACTGGCTAAAACAGTCCAAGCAGGAAACAACACTCTCTCTCTGGAGGAAGCTGTTGACTGGAAGGTCAGAACTTCTTCTCACATGATTAAAAGAACCATTTATTAGGGCTGTCAGTTCAAAATGATAATTTATTCAATTTATTCATATTCATAATTATGACAATTATCTAATTGTCACTGTCAATAACAACCGGTTAGGCTGGCAATAAAACATTCTCCCCTCTTTGTGTAGTTGGCATTAAAACACTGAATGTCAATGTCTCTCTTTTTTATACCTTCAGGTTGGGGATAAGATTCTTCTGTCCACTACCAGTTATGATCCATGGCAAACAGAAATCCGCACCATAACTGCAGTCTCAGATCTCGGCCGCACACTGATCCTGGACCAGCCTGTAACATACACACACATTGGTTAGTGCTTAAATGTTTAGCCCAGGACCCTAATAAGATATTTTTGTTTATCTGGGACTATGCAAGATTAATTCATGTTTTTCGTAACCATGATAACTACTTTACCCATACTTGACAGCAAGTTTCTCATCCGGGGTAAGAGGACCCCTAGTGGCCCGTAGCGTAGTTGCAGGGGCTCTGTAGAAAAATTACAAAGGCATTATTATAATTTATTGACAGTAATACAGTTACTAAAGATTATTCATTTTAGGTTTTAAATTTAATTTTGTTTTAAAGTTACTGTATGTTATATTAAAAATTAAAATTAACATTCAAATAGGCCTTTATTATATGTCTTTAATAAACAGTTAATGTATTGCAATTTTGCAGTTAGTGTTTAAGCACTCAGTTAGAAAATGTATATTATATATTATATTATATAATATATATTACATTTAAAAAAAATACATAAAAATAATGTGCACTTATGTAATACATGACTGTGGTCGTATAGGACAAAGGTACAGTGTGCCAGGATCTTCTAGAAGCTATCAGCTTGCAGGAAATGTTGGTCTTCTGACCAGGAACATCAAGATCATTGGGCAGGAATATCCAGAAATGAACACACAGTCTTATGGAGCAAGAGTGCTGGTGGGGACTTTCACAGAAAGAGGAATAACATACAGAGGTAATTATATAACAAAATAGCCAAATAATCCAAAACCTTTCATTGACTTCAAGGTCAATGAAAATGTTTAGAAGGTCATCTGACAAACAAAGCAATTACACACTTTTCATATTTCAACTTGTAATCATGATGCTTGCATTACAGGAAAAGCCCAGATCAGAAACGTTGAGTTCTACCGCACAGGACAGGAGGGATGGAGCGACCCGTCAGATCCGCGCTACTCTCTGGCGTTTTTAAACCAGGGAAATGTGAGAATGCGAGACCTTGATTTAACACCGTGTATACCGGAAGCGACCGATGTAGTCTGATGGATGTTGTACACTTTAAACCACTGAAACCACATTGGTTACACATTTTTTACAGGTGGGTAATGACTCCTACATCAAAGGATGTTCTTTCCATGATGGCTTTGCTCCTGCTATTGGGGTGTTCGGAACAGATGGACTGAATATCGAAGACAACGTCATCCATCACACTGTTGGAGAAGGTGCTGACACAACGGCATTAACTCAATGTTAATGCAAAGACAAATTCAAATGGAATCAAAATAAAGTTTTTTTTTCTTTTCTGAGTTTTCTATCTTGATTTTAGGAATCAGAATATGGGGTGATAACAGTGCTGTCCGGAGAAACTTGGTAACTCTGACACTGTGGCCGGGATCCTACAATGGTGCAGCGGAGAGTTTAAACACTGAATGGAATGCAGCCATTGAGGTATTATTTTCTTTGACTTTTAGTTAATGACAAAATAAAAGTACACACTGTTAAAAAAAACATTACACTTTATCGTAGGTAAATGAAGCAACCAACGTCATTCTTCAAGGAAATATTGTTGCTGGCTATGAACGAGTGGGATTCAGAATTAATGGAGAACGTTGCCCAGGTATGCATTTATGGGTGCTTTAATAAAGAGGAAGCCAAAGTTGTATATTAAAGTATAAGCTTACATGTTTCATCTTTACTTACTAATTGCTGCTTCATTTTATATGTTAAAAGAATCAGGTTCAGTGACACAATGGAGTGAGAATGAGGCACACGGTGGTCTGTATGGAGTCTACATGAATAAAGACGGATTTATTGGTTGCTCTCAAATCCAGGATTTCACCATCTGGAGGAGTTTTGATTTTGGCATTTATGTTCAAGTATGATAAACGTCTTACTTTAATACCTTAAAACTCATAACTATGCAGTGGTGTATATAGCAGAACTTTAGTTGTTGAATTGCTAAACATACAAATGCCATTCACAGTACTTTTGAAGATAAATGTTGTCTCCTGACCTCCAGGTCTCCATGAATGTGTTCATTTCTAATGTGACCCTTGTTGATAATGGAATGGGCATCATGCCTATTATATACAAACCAACTTCCATCAGCCACGAATATTCAGACAAAACTGTCCGTATACAGGTGAGGATGCAATGATTGGTTCAGATAACTGCTTTGTTACATAAATTGTCAAATCAGTTATTACTTGGATTAAAAACATTTCATATGTATGACCAAGTACACTGTGGAAATGAAAGTAATCAGGAACATTATTGTTTAATTGACATGCATGAATTTCCTGTTTTTTTCAGGGGTCTCTGATTGTGGGCAGCAGCCCCAATTTTAACTGTTCGGACACACTGGGAACAACTACAACCTATGTTTCACTCAGTGCAAGCCACAGAGCACCACGACCCCCTAAAGGTACAGTTCATGATACAGCAAAAACAATATAACTTATTTTTTCTGGCAACATTTGATAAAAGGGTCTTTTTCAATCATTACATTTATGCAGCATACCATCCAAGCTACAGGACAGCATTATTTACATGTTTTTACTCCACTTATTTGACATTGAAAATGCGTAAATGTTTTTGCAGTAAATTTAAATGAAAAGTATATACTTAAAACTTATCTACAACAATAAACGGCAATAGATTAAATCTGAGACACTCATGCATTGCAATAAAATATAATAATAAGTAATTATATTTATAAGTCATTGCAAAAATTGACATATTGTTAGACCTAAAATGCAACATCTTATCTATCCTTTGTCAAAATTCCAATTTTGCTTTTGTTCCTTGATCTAAATTTGATGTTGTCTTTATGCAGTCATTTTGTTAAAAATCAACAATGTGTTACAGCAGCAAGTATTACATTTATTACATGCATTACATGCTTATCCAAAGTGACTTTACAGTGCATATTATGGTAGAAATTGTTGAGTAGTAGTTGCATTTTCTCTATTGATTTGATTGATGCATGTATTAAATTGTGTTTATATAGTAAAACTGATGGATGCATTTTCTGTGTGCCACAGGTGGCAGGTCTGGTATTTGCTGGCCGACATTTGAATCTGAACACAACCAAGCACCACAGAAACCTCACGCTGGACTCATAAGCTACAACGCCATAGCTGGTTTAATGATGGTCTCCGGTGAGACGCCCTCTGAATGTGTTTGTTTTCAATATTAAGTGTAAAATTGGCTAAACTTTACATTCCTGTCTGTTCCTGTCCACAGATACAACATTTGTTGGCTTCAAGGATGTTTGTTCAACTCAAAGAAACTACATGTTTATGAGCAACCCAGGAAATGAAGACCTACAACATCCCATCATTGTTGAGAGAATCACCAAGACAGACAGCACAGAAGAATCTCTAGCGTTCATTCATAACCCTGATCTGAGGTAAATGATTTTGTCCTTTTTTTAACACAATGTCAAAAACAAGGTTAATGTGCAATTGTGACTCAAGTACATTCTGATGTAAAGGTGATAAATCTGCTCTTACCGTAGTAAAGTAAACCCATCAGACTGTGTGGATATGGACTGTGATGCTAAGAAGAAGACCATGTTGAAGGATCTGGATGGAAGTTTTCTGGGTGCAGTCGGAGCAGTTGTGCCGTATTCAGAGTACGAGTGGAACGGAGATCTGCGACATGGACTGGGAGATTACCGCATCCCTAAAGTCATGCTCACTGCTCTCAACGGCAGCCGCATACCTGTCAATCAAATAGCTCCTAATAAAGGTACATCTTCATCTTCATTAGTATCATAAGCGATATTTTTCTCTGTTGCATTGTTAACGGTTTAACCTGTACAGGTGTGATCAGAGACTCTTGTACCTACATGAGCACCTGGCAGAGCTACAAGTGCTTTGGACTGAATTATCAGATGCTGGTTATTGAAAGTCTAGACACAGATACAGAGACAAGACGTCTTTCACCTGTGGCCATCCTGGGGGACACTTATATAGATTTGCTGAATGGTATAAACTAACAACTTTTCCTCTTCATTTCATTATTCCAAGACATAGTCCAAGTTCATTGTCATTATTATGGTATTTAATTTTAAACTTACTGTGGAAATCTTATGTCATTACAGGTCCACAAGACCACGGCTGGTGCGCAGGCTACACCTGTAGGAAAAGAGTTTCTCTCTTTCATGCCATTGTTGCCACCAATAAGTCCTTTGATATCTTTTTCACCAGCACAACACCACAGAAGATGAGACTTATGATGCTCAACGCTAAACCAACAGAGGTTAGTCTTTTACATAAGACAGAACTGCAATCTTTGTAGCCAACCACATTTATATTTACAAATACACTTTTTTTTATAAAATTTATGCATTATCCAGAACAATTGCACTCAATATTAAACTTCTGTTTTCTACAGGCTGTTCGAGTGGCTGTATTTTATTCAAGCCCTCAGCGGTTAGACGTCTATGTAAAAAACAATTTTCTTGCTCCAACTAACGCTCAGTGGAATGCAGGCAACACTGAATACACAACACTTGAGCCCACATATCCAGGTAGAGTTATGCAGAACAATACAGCTCCCCCTACAGGCCTGGAAGACCAACATGATTTATTATTTAAACATGGAAATGAACAATGTTTTATGATTATAAAACATAAAAGAAATCACAACATCACTTCTCACTTAATGGAGTTTCTCACTGTAATCCTTTTTCAATTTCTCTCTGCGCTCTTTAGGTCAATATCTTCCTAGTTTTAACTTAAGTCATGGTTCCAACTTCTTTGACCCGGACTACAAAATGCTGTACGTACTTCTTCGAGGCTCAGAGCCGTTCCAGATCCGCACCTCACCACTTCTTGTCGTGGCGTTTAACCTCCCGGCCATGACAGAGGCAGAGTTCTTCGGCGCTAATCTGATCAGAAATCTGGCTGCATTCCTTAAAGTACCACAAAACATGATTAGAATCACCAAGATCGTTCGTGAGGGCGGCGGTGCACGAAGGCGGCGCGAGCTTGGACTGACGGTAAAGGCTGAGATCAGCCAGCCACCCGCCCAGACATCCAGCACCAACAACAGCACCAGTGGTAGGATCAAACTCTAAATGTTAATTTATTTGTAAGAACATTTTACAGTTCTTGAAATTAATTACATTTCTCTCGGATGGTTCTATTTTGAACATGTGCAGAAGAGGAACAGCAATTCTCTGCTCTGAAGAACATTGCTGATGAACTGGGTCGCGCCGCCATCTCAGGCAGTCTGAGTCAATCCATTGGCTTCAACGTGTCGTCGCTGGACATGATCCCTCCTCTGCCTCCTCCCAGTGACCCATCCTGGAGTCAGGTAAGATTTTTCAGCTCATGTAAACTCACTGAAGATAAAGATTCAGTAATATTAAACTGCACAGTGTTGGTTTACTTATTTTACCTGTAACTGTCTCTCAGGTGGCCACACAGGAGGTGACCAGCAGGTCAGTCCGGCAGGTGGAGTCGGTCAGGACGGTGTCTTCTCTGATAATGGTCGTCCAGCCGGTGGCTGCGTTGTACCCTGGACCCCTCAGCGTGCAGCCCAGCATCATGGCTGTGGATTCAGAGGTGAAACATTTTTGCTAAACACAGCATCACTTTATTTTAGTCTTGAAAAAGAACATTATAATAAAAATGATTGCCGTGTGTGTTTTTAGGGTAACTGTGTGTCTGTGGGTGTGACGAGTCTAACAATCTCAGCTGTGCTGAAAGATGCTAATGGGAATCCAGCACAGGGACTTTCTGGAAACACCACCATCCCGTTCAGTGGCTGCTGGGCAAATTACACCGACCTCGCCATCTTAACCAGTGGTGAGTCTTCTCATTTCTACAAACTGGTTGGAAGACACAAAAGGCTTTTTAGTTTGCGTCTCTTTTGAGTTAAATCACACACCACCTAAATGAACAATAACTGATCATTGATTATTCAAATATGTTGAAGCTTCATAAAAACTTTACCACCCAGCCGGTGCATAACTTTACTCACTAAAGTCAATTCTTATGTGCATTTGTGTTTATTTTGGTAAGCTTTTCTGGGTAACCATCGCTTATTCTTTTCTACAGGTGTGAACTTGACATTAGCATTTACTCTAAATACATGGAATGCGCAGTCTAGATCCTTTACTGTCAGAAACGTTTCATCTCCCGTAGAACAGCCAGTTACGACTCCGACAGGACATTCAGTTACAAATCCTGCAAACGATTCAGGTACAACTCCTGCACAACATCAAGTTATGACATCTACCCCTGTGGCTGTCATCACAAAGAACAACTCTTCGAGCACACCCAACTCTAGTCCGTCAATCGCATCGCCATCTCTGAGTCTGCTCATGGTGATAACTGGTGTACTTCTTCTGTTCAGAAAAAACTAGGAACAGCTTAAATCAATGTTGAAAATAAAATGTGCCTTCTCGCTTAACACCCCAAAAATTAAAATCCTTACGCATTTCTTTCTGCTGTTTTCTTATAATCATGTATACTGCATAATCATTCAAAAATCATGATTTCTAAGTTATCCCTTTTATTTCTGCTAGTGCCCTCTAATGATCAAACTAGGCTGTCACAACAGATTTTCAATACATGGGTATTGTGGCCAAGATAATTCATGACATTCAATAATATTATTGCAATATCTATAAAAACATTTTAAGATAAGTAAGTAAATAATGCGACCAGTCAAATTCATTGAATTATTATCATAATTATGTGTAAAATGAACACAATATTGATAATTGTGGTTTTTAATATAACGATTATTGACAATACCTGTATAATAGATCAAACATTACTTCTAACCAAATAAAATTCTTATATATGTTTTAACTTGAATATAAAAAATATATACATTCTGACTGCATATGTACATGCTTTCTTTTATCCCCAATAAAATTTCTAGCATGCTTGTGCTGTTTGTTTTTTCTGACAATACCGCATCTTACCGCAAGTTTTACGTACAGACGGCACCGCTGTCAAGATTAACTGTGGAACCCGGTTAAGTGCTGTTATTATGAGCCGCCAAAAGAGGGCAGTAAAGTTCAATTCTCACTACACCTGCAGAGTGTAAACATGCATTTTAAAGTATAACCCTTAAGGATCCCCCTCGTCCAAATTTTCAGCTAGAATGAAAGTGCGTTTTTTCATTACAGAAGCTTCCACAGTACAGAAGCAAGACACAGATATCAATAATAAAATAAAACATTAGCCTACACAATTGTCAATAACATAATTCACAGATTAGACAAGCATGGGCATCGATTTGGGTAAGCACGCTATACATGTCCTTATATCCAGGGAATACAGAATTGTCCCTAGAAATAATGTAAGCCAAACAATATGTTTATATATCCACTGGTGTTTGTCTGTCTCTTGTGGTTTTTATACAGTAGGCTAGGCTACGCTTATGTTATTTCAACATTTATCGAATCATTTTGAACTTGAACTTGTTAAAAGTTCACATAGTGGAATGTCATGACAATCTATTGTTTAGTTCAAATGTTTAAGAATTGTGGTCCAAATCATATTTATGTATAACTCTAGTGATTTGATAATAATCTAGCTTTATATATTTTTTCTGCTGTCCCATGGACCACTGGTTCAGTTTTGTACTTGCCCTGCGAGTTTCTTCACTGGCATCAGCACAAAAAAGTTAAAAATAATTGTATACTTGTTGTTTTTGACCCGTGTAACCATAATAAATAAGGCTGTCATGGCTCTACAGACCAGTTTTATTTATGTTCCCACCAATGTCAAAATCAAAGTTACGCCCTTGCAATACAAATGTGATATATAGCCTGCAGCAATTTGTGTATAAGCACACAATGAGCAATTCTTTTTTTACATAGGCTAATACATACAAGCAAAATCATATAAAAAAAACATAAAGGCATAAAAGATAAGATACTATCTTGGCTTATGAGCATTTAGTTTTAGAAGCAAATGACTTTTGATTTCATACAAATGTCTTTGTTTTATTGTAAGACACAATATCTTTGTCAGCAATCAAAATATGATTTAAGAGGGTTAAAGCTCTTTTAGATTGTAGAACAGAGACAATGTTTAATATGTTTCACAGTAACTAGCTGACTTGTTGCCAAAAATGGGGATTCACACTGATCCAACAAACAGCCACAAAAGACTGCTACCGCCTATACAAACATAATGCATAAACATTTACAGAAGTGCGCTAGCCAGACTTTGTTGGCAAAGACCTTAAAGTTTTGTTTGAAGATGAAAAATGAATCAAGCACAATGTTTTCTAACACACACTCATGCCTGCATTGGACGTACATGTACAGGGTTGTGGGACATCAAAAGCAGTCAAGGATCTGCCAAAAAACGATCTGTTTGGGGTGTGTTTCCCAAAAGCATTGTCATAAATTCCACTGAATTCTATTGGACATTTATGAGAAACGCACCCCTGGTAGATTTTTAAATGCAGCATAAATGTTTCTGGGATCAAATGTAGCCTATCAAAGCCACTTATCATAGCTGAAAAGGAAGGAGAAAAGGGCCATTGTTTTTGAATAGATGTCAATGTAGGAGAGGTTTCACTACACTGAATAAAGTGCTTTTATTATTTAATGAACCGACAGCCTATTCGCTAACCTTTAACATGTTTTACAGGAAACAATACTTTAGCTGGGAACTGTATAGTTTTATTGCAGAATAGACCCCAACTTTGTGGTCAGCACACAAAGTGAAGCAGAAGGTCTTGTATCACACTGAAAGGGTTTATTTCAGGTTATTTTTTCTTTCTTTAGCTTTTAGGTTTCACCAATTAAAATAATACCACTGAATGACTATGATGCTGATATCAAGAGCTGACTGAGACGCTCTGTTTCAGTCTCATGTTGTCCGACCATTAGGAAATTTCTTCATGTGGTATCATATAAATATTCTTAAACCAGAATATAACTTGATATTACAAAATGAACTACATTAGGATACACCAACAAAGTGTATATATTTTTATGATAAATAACTACTAGAATTATTGGTGTTTATGTATACTGGAAACACTGTATACTGTGTGTAGATTGACAACAATGATTCACACGCAGATTAAAAAGAAAGAAAAACTGGTCTTGATTCCAGTCTGAGGGCAGGTATAATAAGGTGGAGTGATGTTAGGATTGTTATTGTGAGAGTTTCCTGAGAGAGCTTAACAGGTATGTGGGTGATGAAACTTTAAAAAAACGGCAATTCATCTTAAAGCTCTTTGACTTGCATTTTTAAAAGGCAATAGCTAATCTCTTGTAATAATTAATACTAAATATGTAGCCTACTGTATTTTCTAAACTGGCACTAAAAATTCTAATATAAATCTGAAAGACACTTTTGAACACAGGTATCATTTATTGTTGGTGTAGAAGTGATAACTGCAGGTGGCATTTGAGGGGCGCCTGAGACTTTCAGAAAAAATGGGGCATGCGCGCCAGCAGTTCCACGTACCGCTTGCTGCTGTTTGTATATTGCTGTGGAGCTCTGTGGGTAAGCGCTCTCTTTATTTTTCTTCATATTTAATGTATCATGACATTTTATTCTGTCCGCCGGAATGTTTCAAAAACTCTTTAATTCTCCTTTCAGCAGGTGCGCAGTCTGTCCATAGGATAACCCCCTATGTTGGAAGCATCAATGGAGGAACAAGACTGACTATAGAGGGTGAAGGTATTAAAACCATTTGTATTTAGTCAACGAAAGTTATTTTCAGGGTTGGATCAAATATTAAAAGCATTTTTACTGACAATGTTGATTTAGCTGGAAAGAAAATAATGTTGTGTCCTTTATAAAACTCTTACTGTCTAATACAGTAGCTTTGGTTCATTTTTCTCAGGTTTTGCCAGTCAGTTGAGTTTAAAAGCTGATGACCCAAACATTGGCAACAGTGTGACGCTGGTGTCTCAGACCAGATCTATTCCCTGCGATGTCGAAACAGTCTCCAGTCACTCCAAACAGATCGTGTGTTATACAAGGTAAGAAATGACCCAGTTCAAAATATGCCTTGAGGTAGTTACACAGCCTTGTTATTAAAAGGGTTATGAACTGTCTTTATACGTTTTTCGGTGATCCACTCGCAGACTTCTGGAGGTGATCTGAGTAGATTGGGGTTGAGTTCTGGGTCTGTTTTTGGTTAAAACTTTTGAGATTTGGTTCCTAAAGAAAATGTGAAAACACCCTAAAAGTTAATAAGCTGCATTTAAGCTGCAACATCTTAAAAACTTGGATCTGAATTTTTGCTGAATTTTATGCAACAGGTGTTGATGCTGTTGTTAGTGTTATTATTGTAAACAAGCATAACCCCATTTTACTATATGTTCTAATAATATTGTTATTCGATAACACTTTACAATAAGGTGCTATTTATTAACAATTAGTTAATGCATTAACTAAAGTGAACTTACAATGAACAATATACAGCTTTAATTAATATTAGTTCATGTTAATTTCAGCATTTACTCATACATTATTAAAATCATGAACTAACATTAACAAGGATTAATAAATGCTGACAAAACTATATTGTTCATTGTTATCTAATGTTAGCTAATGCATTTACTACTATTAACAAATAGCACCTTATTGTAGAGTTTCTTTTATTTCATTTTATTGTGGAGCACATTTATTCCAGCAGTAAAACTCTGTGCTCACATGATACATGACAGAAATTTGAGTTCTATGAAAAAGCTAAACTGCATAATGTCATAATGTTTCTCAAGTCATTGCATTGTCTTATTCAGACCTGTTCCAGAAGATGACTATTACATATATGTCAGTGTGGATGGTGTGCCAATTCCTTCAAGTCGAATGTGTAATGACTGGTACTATTACTGGTGGTGGTATAACTATTGCAGGTTCCAGGTAAAAGACAAAGACAAAAAAAACTATTCAAAATACTTTAAAATATTAGGCTACTTACAAATACTGTACATGCTGTGCTTTAACAGAGTAGAGTGTACTATTCACCCACCATTCAAAGTATTAGCCCACTGTCAGGTCTTCCAGGTAAGATTCTTGTTTTAGTTGGTTTGATTTTGGGTAACACTTCAGTATAGGGGGCAATTCTCAGTTGTTATTAGCATGCCTATTATTGGCATATTGGCTGTTTATTAGTCTATAAGTTAAGATAACTCAAAAAATTTGTGGAAACTTATTACTACAAAACTTTTAAGTAGATAAACTCAATTCTTTTGAGTATAAAGGACACTAAACACAGGCACAGTAAACTCTAAACTAATTATTTCTATAAATTTATCTTCTATATTCCATTTTACATATCACTTGAGTTTCTTTAAATAATTCTCAATGTTCTCATGAAGAAACAACAACCAATTACAGCTGTAGCATTACTAATGTAATGCCTTAAGATCAAACATTCAAAATATGTTAAGAGTCTGTTCTCCTCCTAAGTAAATTCTGCCACTCATCTGCACAATGGTAACCTCTTAAAATCACGAATGTAACAAAAACTCTTCAAAATAGCAACAGAACGCTAAACATTTATAGGCATTATCCTGTTGTCATCTTGATTTAAATACATAAAATAATACCTTATTTTGACATTATTTCCATTATTCAGTCCAAGCATGCTGGGAATCACGCTGATGTCATTGGAAGATATAATTAAAATTTTTGAGTTAAGTGACTTCTTATTTTTGTGTTACTGGAACTCAAAATGTTCACATAGTTAAACACACTTAAAAGTTTTGAGATAAATGAACTTTTTCACAGTTTTGTGTACAGTTCACTCATTATACTGTCTGGGAATACGGTGTATCCTTATAAAGCACATATTCTGCATGACCATACTCTACCTTCCTAACCCTACCCAATGCCTAAACCTAACAACTACCTTTAACTATTAATAAGCAACAAATTAAGAGTTTATAAGGTGAAAAGTCATAGTTAATGGTTTGTTAATAGCGAGAATTGCCCCCTATACTAAAGTGTGACCTGATTTTGTTAAAACTTTATTATCCTTTATTGAACCTCTATAATTTGAAGTGAAGTAATAACTTTATATTATCAATGTATAGGGACTGTGGTTACAATGCGAGGAAGAATTATTACCGATATGTATGGAAGCAGTACAGGCAGAAGTCCCAGTGGTCGTAATACAAGATTTGTGAGGTCTGGACATATTTAATGGACAATAAAAAATAAACTATAATGATATTATATTAAAAAACTAAAATAAATGTTTATTCTCTTGACAATAGGTTTATCTGATTACTCTTTTTTTTTCTCAGGGCATACATGGGTGGCATGTCTTGTGAACTACTGAAACCTAATTCAGATGAAAAGTAAGCAAATGAAATGTAGCAATGACAATGCTAATGTTTAATGTAAACTGTATAATTAGCCTTTTATTTCTAGGTACGGCCTGAAATTGGACTATGAGTGGAGCGACTGGGGATACATGAGTTGCAAAATGACAGGAACTTATGTTGGTGAGGAATTTTCATTATTCAATGAAAATATTTAATAGCAAGTAATTTACATTTTTGTTGAATAATCTGTTGCTATCTTTGTCCTCAGGCCATCACAATCTCAGTTACATTCTGGATGGTGAATATGGGAGGTCAGAGAAGTTTGATCCTTTACACCAAATTTACACTCATGTTTCCGCATCAATCTTGTTGAAAGTCATGATCGACAAAACACATTTTCTTTTCTAGGAGTCTGCCAGACCTGGGGGTTTTTGATGTCTCGGCATTAAACAAGCTCGCCATGTTCCAGACATACGCAGGTGTGGAACAACATCTATTTAAATTAATCCGAAATGTAATTTTGAGGAAAATAAGATTTTTCTGAAAATCTTGGCATGTTGTTTATTAAATGTGTGACTCTCTTTCAGAGGTGACAGGAGTTTCTCCATCTGAGGGCAGCGTGTTGGGCGGCACTTTACTCACCATACAGGGACGCTACTTTGATGAGACCGACCGGCCAGCTGTGGTTTTAGTAGGAGGTAAACCTGACGTTCACCTGTCAATATTTATAAAGTGTTCAAAAGTCCACAATAAAAATCTGGAAATCAAAATCAAATCTGAACCAGAAATAAACTATGTTTGAAATTTAAGACACTGTGACATAAAACTAAATCGAAATTTCATGACGTTTCTGAATGAAATATGCAAAATTATAAACTGACAATGTCATCAGGTCACCAGGTTCCACGCCAGCTCAGGTGCATGCAAAAACAAACATTGACATGCCAAATTATAAGAAATTCATGTTAATTTTTTACAAGTAGACCAATGTATTTATTGAAAACGGCCACAAATATTTGATGTAACTAATTCATTTTTTGCCTTTTTATCTTTAGGTCACGAGTGTCAGATTTGGAATGTATCAGATGAGAAGATAGTCTGCATGACTCCTGGTTATGAAAGGACCAACATGACACTGTTTCCAGGTGAGAAGTAAAATCTGGGGCTGATTCTGTCAGATGTCTCTATATCGTCTAATGCCACACTTCAATATTTGCTGTTTGTTGCTGACTTATTATATATAACTAAAAATGATTTAATACAAGTTAGTTTGTAATTGTGACAGTGATAACTGCCCCTAACATACAAATAATTGCTAAATAATGCAGCAAAATACCTGCAGTTTGCATTTCCTATACTACCACATTTACAATCCTAAAAAATAAACAAGAATTATTACATATAGGCCTAATATTGGCCAAATGACACGAGTCACATTATTTGAGCCAAATATGACATTAACTGATGCATGATAATGAAAATCAATATACAAGATTTAGATGTGGCATATCATGTTATCTGAATTTGCCATCTCACTGTAACAATATGTTAACTGGTGTACTAAACTCAGAGCTGGGTAGATAATATATGAATTGTAATCAGTTACCACTTACTAATTACATGACAACATTTGTAGTCAGTAATATAATCTCTTAGATTACACATTTTGGGTTACATAATCCGACTACTTTTGGATTACATTAAGATAACGTTTGACTTTTGTAAATCTATTTATGTTCCAAACCGGTAAAAATTTCCAAATGATATTTGGAAGAATGTCAGAAACCAAACAGATCTCATTCCCCATTGACTTCCATAGTATTTGTTTTCCCTACTATGGCAGTAAATGGGGGATGAGATCTGTTTGGTTACTAAAATTTTTTCAAATATCTTCCTCTGTGTTTAGCAAAACAGGTTTGGAACAATGTGAGGGTCAGTAAATTATATCAGAATTTAAATTTTGGGTGAACTATTCCTTTAAGATGTCTCTCCTTCATTAGCCTCGGACATATTGCTAGCCAGAAATCAGTTTGTATACAAAGTAATCAATTACAAGTCGACTTTCAGTGTTTAGACTCTTGCTTGCTGACAATGAGCATATACTGTACATATATTCACTTCAAACATTTGACTACTATTATATGTAAAATATATTTTACACACATTATGACACTATCCTGGATATATAAAAATGATTTTTGAAATTACATGTTTTCAGGCAGCAGAGGAATAAAAATGGAGAGGTGGAATAACAGTATCCCAAACAGTTTAGAGGATGTTCTGACCTATAACTCCAGCAGAGCGGGTTATTCTGTACAGTGGCTGGATTCTCTGTCCTATGTGTGGCCCAATACAGCTGATAACTTTGTGGCTCGACTGAGTGGTTTCTTTGTTCCGATGGAGACGGACAACTATTATTTCAGAATCAACGGGTACAGTTTTAAGCTGTATTTCAGCAAGACAGGTCTTCCCGAGGATAAAGTATGTAAATCACTGTAAAATAAATAATTTTATAATTTATCAATTAATAATCAATGTAAGCAATTGCGTATGTTTGAGCCATTTGTCATTGCGTGTGTATGCATGTGTGTGTGTGTGTGTGTGTGTGTGTGTGTGTGTGTGTGTGTGTGTGTGCGTGTGCGCGTGTGTGTGATAGATTTATAATCAAATGAAATGTAACACTTTAAGGATATTAAATTTATTATAACTTTATACTTTTGTCCAGGTTAGCATTGATTTCCAGAAATCAGAGGTTATGCGCTTAGAGAAGGGAAAACCGTAAGTGAAGATTAAATTATTAAGCATTAAGATATCTATAAAAATCTGGTAAATTCAATCTGGCTAATATCCAGCTATTTCATATGACTATGAGAGTGATATTGTGTTTATACAACAGTTTGACAGCACAAGTCTTTAAAACCCTCTTTTGTGGGAAAAAACGTTCTTCCGCCAAGGAAGTATTGCTTGTTTTATTGCTGCTTTTCAATGTGCTGCAGGTACTACATTGAAGTTCTAGTTCAGGGACATTATTATTATTATTATTACGCCTCAGTCGACGTGGGTTTTTTCAAAGAGATCAGTCCATTCACAGCCCAGCAGACAACAGAAGCTGTTAATGAGAAACAGAGGATAATTGCCAGCTATGATATTTTTCCTGAGAAGCAGGTAAGACAGACTACAGCATTTTAGATTTAGTTCCCAGAAGTTAATGGTGTTTTCAAATTTAAAAACTGTAAAGCCTCGGATACAAACAACCCAATTTTATTTTCTGCTGTTATAGGTGGTTAGTTTTGAGGGATGGACACCTGTCAGTGCCGTCCAGGAGGTGCAGACTTTGAGAATCAGCAGTGACTGTTTTTCTCTGAGCTTCTGTGAAAACACATACTACTATCTGGCATATGGAGAGCAAAGAACAGGTGCATTACTGTAACGCACACAAATTTGTAATTGTGTTTTTCAAATGTTTTTCAAATGCTTTTCAAATGTTTTTCAAATGCTTCTATTAGACAAATCTTTATGTTTGAACATCTGCTGTTGTATTGTTTCCGGATGTTGTTTTGCATATGACAGGACCAATTCTTGTCAGTGCATCAGCTCTGGAGTTGCAGAACGCTCTGAATGATTTGTGGACAATAAAACCAGACACAGTTACAGTCACAAAAAAGGAACTGAGCACAGAAACACTGTATAATGTGACATTCAACTCAAACAGAGGTGAACTGAATAATGATCACTGAACTATCAACATTAAATTTCAGTTATAAATTGTCTCATTTGGCTTGTAAATCTTGTAATTGTCTTGATTTCAGGTGACTTTGAGGATCTTCAATATTTGACCATGGGCTCAGATGTAAACATCACAGTTACTGAGCAAGTTAAAGGGAAGGCCAGTCTGGAGAATTTCACACTGCTGTGGGGTGGCGTCCCATCACCTCCTCTGAGTTATGATGCATCTGAGGCTGAGGTTTTTGATTTTGTGTTTATATTTACAATCTGATTACGTGTAGGCAAAACATTTTCCTACTATTTTTGCATGTCTTTTGACAGTTTTTTGTGATTAAAGGTGCTGGCTGCAATAAATGTGATGGTCTCAGCTAAATGTCCATCACAGATTCCAACCACTGAGAACTCCAATGTAAAATTCTTCAGAGATTATGAGGATTTTAGAGTAGTAAGTACTGCTTGTAATTGATAATCAATACCAAAATGTACTGTATTGGTAATAAAGCTGCACACAAAATGCTTATATTTACAAAGTTCTGTCATAATAAAACTTAAATTGGTGATTATAAATTTACAACTGATCTATAAAAAAATATGTAAACAATTGAGCAGGATTATTTTTAGAAATTCAGTTATTATTCTGTGTTGTGAGATGTATGTAAACTTTTGATTACCACTTTACCCAAAGCATCAAAGTAATGTAAAGCTTTCTCTTTGTCAACCAGTATTCAGGATCCCTGGTCTCTGATACTGAAGCTTTCTGTGGCCGTTGGTCTCTAAGAAATCCAAGTTATATATTCCACTATTCTGACAGCCCAATACCACTTCAAACATATAATACTGTAAGCATCACCAAACATCTCAATATTTTCTCCATCCTTTTTGCAAAACAATTTCCTCAGTATGGAATAAAGTTCTCTAAGATGTTCTCTGTATTTTTATTGTAGCTCTGCTTGGCCTACAAAGGCAGTCTGGCAAATAACCTTGAAATGTATTTCAGTTATCAAATCAGCGATTCTGGTTATTACCAGTATGAGATTACACTAATCTCTCTGCAGTTTGACTCAACAGATGAGTACGTTTAATCCTCTTTACATAAAGTCATCTTTCATTCTTTGATTGGGGATCTGCTATACAAAAATACACTCAAACCACAACCAAAGACATTTTATAGCATTGCTTGGTTATTCTCAGGTGGAAATACAAGTGTGTAAATCTCTTGGATTTAATTCCGCAAAACATCATCGGCTCCAACTACCAACTGTTTTGGCTCAGTGTGGCTGGAGAGAGCGCTAACTCGGTTTACTACATTGATACTGTTCACATTGGACGGGCAGTGACTGCTGTGGACCCTTCTGGTAATTTTTTGGATATAAACATCAATGTATGTAGGTTGGTTTGACAAACTAGCCATTAGAGACGATGTCAGGAGTTTTTGTGAAGTTATTTTAGTGGATGGAATAATGCCTTATTCATTACATTCGTATTATAATTATGCTTATACACAAATTGAATAAGTGTTTCTCCACAGTTATAATGCAGAGAAGTCCACCTGCTCTTGGCAGCTCAGGACCTTTCTTTTCCAATATTTATGTGCACAAACAAGCAATCGCTTCACAAATCAGTTATGAGATCACAGCAACGCCATACTACTGTGGCTTTGACATCCCGTTGTTTGAAATCGGCTTTCTACAGGTGAGTTAAATGAATAGTTATGCCAAACATTCAAAATATAACATTCTCAACCATAAATGTTTGATTTCTGTCCTTTAGAAAATGCCAAACAGCACAGAGGACCTACTGGTTCAAGGCCAGGACAATGCCACAGTCACTATTAGCCGTGTTCACAAAGCCAGTCCACCTCTTACTGGAACCTTTGATGTTGCAAGCTTTGGCCGGCGTGTTGAAGGTAAACATGATGGCTATTGGCTACCGGTTTATTATCCAAATAAGTTAGCTTACTAAAATACAACCTTCAGTGGTTTAACTGGTAATTCATATATTTGGTGTGGTGTTTGTACCTCAGGTCTGTCAGTAGACATCAGCGCTCTAGACCTGCAGTACGCACTACAGGGGATTCCAGAGCTCGGCCAACTGGAAGTGCAGAAATATGGAGATTGTACAGGTTACACATGGAACATCCACTGGCTCACCGTCCCGGGCAACCAGCCACTGTTAGAGGCAAGAAACAAGAAACTGAAAACACCAGATGAGATTAAGCACCTGTCAATCATCTATAAAAAAAATAAGACCTCTTTAATATGCAATTTGCGATCTGCAAAATATTCATCACAATATGAATGCCACGTAATCTGAGTGTTTTCCACATTAATTTCATAATCTTAAATGAATACTTTACATTGTGTTAACCAGATTAATTCTTCTGCCGTGGTCGGCGTGAACCCTTCAGTGGCGTCTCATGAGATCGAGCAAGGAGGCCTCTTCAAACAGAGAATTACGGGAGACTTTCTGCGTATCCCTACAGATAAACCACAGGTGCATTTCCCACACACAGATTTGAACAACAATACTTGTTTGTTCACATACATATACATCCATATGAAGGTGTGACCTGTGGCATCCCTTAAATGTTCTTGCTCATGCCGCCTTTGCGTGCTGAATTCAATAATGTAACAATGTTTCATTTGAAATGCCTGTTTGAAAAGGTTGTATAACTCTGTCTGAATAGTGTTGTGGGACTTTTGCATGGCTGGAGGATTATGGATTAAGCAGTTTATTTGTGTTACCCTTTATTTGTGTTACAGGCAGGTATGCATGTAAATTATTGTTTGTATGCGATTGTTCCTGTTAAAGGAACAACACATGAAAAAATACAATTCATTTACTTACCCTTATGTTGTTCCAAATCCTTATGACCTATAGTTTCTTCTGTGAAAGACAAAAGAAGTTTAACATAATGTCTGGGCTGTTCTTCTTATAATAAAAAGCAGGTGGGTACCACCATGCGCTGTCAGGCATCATAAAGAGAATCTAAATAAAGAGAAGTAGTGTGCTATCTTTCAAAGCTTTTCAAAAGACTATTCATTCAAATTCTTGCTTGACAGCCTTGGTTACCCTTTACTTTTCATTTACTATCAATAATTTCTGTTTCTACATAAAAAGTCATGTGGGTTAGTAAATACCAGAATGTTCACTATTCCTTTAACACACTCCTGCTAAGTCATATTCCAAAAAAGGGTTGGCAGGAGGAAAAAAACTATATGCTGCAAATAAATGTAAAGAAGGGCGAAATTGTACTTTGACATTAAAGCAAAATCTATAAACAAAAACATCTTTCAAGACATCTAAAGTTGGTGCTTTAAAGTGTTTACATATAATATGTGTATATTTTCGTGCATGTTATCTATAAGGTGGAGGTTTTCATCAATGGCATCCCATCATGGTGTTCAGGGGATTGTGGTTTCACCTGGAGTGAGTCTAAGACCCCAACAATGACCGGAATTTCTCCTACACAAGGTGCAGTTAATAATAAAATTGCACATATAGTGCAGAGCTGTCATATTCAATTGTTTTGATGTTTTGGTTTATGTTACTCGTATGACTTGTATTTCAGGTTCCAGTGGTTTGGCAACTGTTCTTAACATTACCGGATCTGGATTTGATGGTGGCAATGTCACAGTAAAGACTGGTGATGTCGAATGTTTTGTTCAAGAAGTCTCCAGTAAGTCAAAACCAGTAATATAATGTTTTTTTGGAAGTCTCATGAAATCAAAATGAGTTTTGAACCTTTTAGTCCATGTCTGTTAACCATTGAGAGCATGTATATCACGAGTGCCCAATCCTGCTCCTGGTGATCGACTGTCCTGCAGAGTTCAGCTCCAATCTTAATCAAATACACCTGAACCATAACATCTTCCACACCAGATGCAAAAAAACAACCCATGACTAACATACTGTAACTTTTTAAATAACATGGAAAAGATAACTTCTAATGTATTGCAACGTTGCATTATGTCTGGTGTGGGCAGTCGATCTCCAGGAGCAGGATTGGTGGGTGAAGTAAAGTGGGTGAAGTAAAGTGTATGGAGACTGTGTCATTTCACGCACTATTTTTCAGGAAATACGACCATTTTATTTTTGTTATGTCTTCCAGATACCTATATAACCTGCCGAGTTGGTGCAGCAAGTGCCGGCATCCAACCAGTGTCTCTGAGTTTCTCTGGCCTGGGCAATGCCCGATACCAGAATGGCACCAGTTTTAACTTCACACACCTGTTAGGAGTGACCTCCATATACCCCACCACAGGAAGTACAGCAGGTACATGACAACACTGTGAAAACAACACTTGGCAACAGCTTAAAACTTTCACTGAAATATAGAAAAGTTATTAATTTATTTGGCATTAAGCAAATATGCCATGCTATCTTTTTGTGGATATGTCTTCACAGGAGGGGCGATTCTGACTGTGTTTGGTTATGGATTCAGTATTAATACAACAGTCACCATTGGCGCTCAGCCGTGTAATGTTACTGAAGCTGAATTTTATCAACTGAGATGCATAACTCCTGCTGTAAGTGAAGGGGTTGATTTTACCTGGGTTGTTTTCCTTGGTTTTCTTCAAGGGTCTTGTAAATTATCTGAAAATGGGGGGAACACATAAAAAAAACATAATAGCACGACTTGTGAATATTAATCTTAGCGACATAAAAAGTCTAGCAGACAGACACTAGCAGAGGTCCACTGCATATCCAATTGATGCAACAATGTAGACAGTGCTTGCAAATAAATTGCTCAAGTGGACAATGTTGCAATCCATGAAACATATATACAACTTGTGTGTGACATCATCAGGGGTCAGCAGGTGAACAGACTGTAACACTGACCATGGGAGAGATGACAGCAACATCAAATAGACGTTTCACATATAACAACACTCTGATGGCCACCATCATTGCTGTCAATCCACAGACTACAACAGTATTTGGTAAGATTTTTCTTTTTTTTGCTTGAGAATCCTAAGTCATTTTTATCGTTTGTTATTCTCCCTTAAGGCTTTCCAAAAACAACGTCTTTACTACTAAAATACATTTCTGGCTTTGCTTACAGCTGGTTTTATTATACAGTATTGCAAGCTGGCACATTTGAATGTGCTCTTATTGGAAAATAAGCTGATTGCAGACACTATTTGCTATCTGTTCTATTCTTAATACAGAGCTGACATCCTTTTACTCACAAGAATGCGGTATTCACGAATTCATGCAGAAATAAAACCCAACCCTACTGTCTACCCTCACAATCTCACTTTACTGTCTGTTTCAAAGCTGGTTTTAGTGGTTACCCCGGTTGGTTTAGTTTGAGCAAATACTGTTTTATCAGACTCAAGAAGGTTTAAAGTTAAACTGATTTCATTGTCACTGTAAATTGCACTACACGGTTAACTTGCTCTGGAGAAGATCTGGGTAAGAGATCCTGAACCCAAATGGGAACAGCCAGCTGTTAACAAAGTGACGGAAATCTGACGCATCACAGTTAACCTTTTGAAGAGGCACTTCGACAGAAAGAACTTTTATAGAGAACTTTTGACCAGTTTTATTTATTAAGCACACAAGGAAAATAAAAACCACACTGCAATTCCTCACTATAAAATGTTAATTAAATCTGCCTCCGGATCTTTTTAGTTGTTTTGTGTTTCATCAACACATACAAGTATTAGAAAACATTAGTTAAATCTTATTAATTGTAATCTTTTTAATTTTCTGTATTTTTGATTCGTCATTATTTCTGTAACAATAGGTTATGTTTTAATATTAATATTAAATTTCAAGAAATATGTTCATGATTTATGAGTTTTCATCTGGTTTTATCCTTATTGTATTGTAAAATGTGTGCATTTACACACCAACAATTTGTTTATCCCCAAACAACGAGGGAAAGTACAGTAATTTTCTACCTTATTTTTTGTGTCAAAGGACTCAGGATTCTCACTATTTCCGGCACAAATTTTAAGGAGCGGGTCAATGGCAGCTCTGTTCTGATTGGTGAGACCGAGTGTGAATTGTTGCAGTGGACCAATGAAAACATTACCTGCATGTTGCCCACACTCACCCCAGCTGTATACGACATCCACGTGAGAGTCAGGAATCAGGGATACGCCTTAACCAGGTCTCAGATCACAGCACTGCAACTGCAGCATTATATACAAAATCTTGCTAGAATTTATGTATTTGAAAACTTAATGTAAAAAAGTAAAGCCTTTTCAAACCACTGATGATTCGGTTCAGAAGAGAATGAATAAATGGTTTTGTTTTCTTTATGTAGTGCTGGTGTTAGTACCACTATAGAGTTTGTTCTGAAGGTGACAGGCTTCTCTCCACTGATGGGCTCCTTTTATGGTGGAACCATCATGACCATCAGAGGCTCTGGGTTCAGCTCGGTCCCATCAGACAACAATGTGACTCTGGGTAAGACAAAAGCACATGACCAAAATATGTCAAAATATTTTTTTATATTGTGGTTGTGACTCAGCAAAACTCAGTTGTGACTGTTTTTCACAGGAGACACACAATGCAAGATAACAAATGCTTCAGACCAACAACTGATGTGCATAATCCAGCCTATAGAAAAAATACACACTGTGACAAACCAAGGTCTCCACCCTGGTAATATGCATTTATTTTCACTTTCTCTCTCACGCACATCACATCTATCAAAGACATTAACACAACAGCTATCAACGTCAATATGTGAATATGCGCCATTTGTCATAGACAGACAATGAAAGTACATTTGCTGCCAGCAAAATAGCAGAATATTTTACATTTACATTGTTTAATAGTCTGCGTCTAAATTGACTTAAATAATATTGTAAAACTATTGCTTTCACAGCAAGACAAGTTTTTTTCTTGTCTTGAGCATGAATATAAAAATTTTGGTTTGTAAGGTTTGTGCTTAAGGCGACCTTTGTACAAGATGTAAAAAGTATCAGATTTAGACCTATTTTTGATTGGGAGCAAAAAGATGCTGTTTGTGTGTGTGAAGAATCTCTAAAGAATTACACAGTGGAGAAGTGCCATCTTTAAAAACAGAACGCATTGTTTTCTATGAGTAAGCGTGCATCGGCAACCACGTTCTGCAACATTAATTAATTCAAATCAACTTACATAACATGGTATTTGTACCAAGTCAACGTTAAGAGACTGTACTGTGCAAAAGTCATCAGAATACAACCAGAAAAACAAGAAATGTGTAAAAATAAAACAGAAAAACAGCAGAAGAATAGGTCACAGTGAGACCAGTTTAAACGTACAACATGGGAGACCAGCTCATTCCAATAAAGCTCAATAGCATGAACTTGGTTCTCTTAATGAAATCCAACCCTAATTTATAATTCTAATCCAATGACTTCAGGACTTCACTAGCCTTACTAAATATTAACATTTGCCTGAAAATTCTATTTGTGACAGGTTAAACAGGTCTGCCTGTTTGTGTCTGAACTGTATGTATACTTTAAATTGTACCATGTGTGTTCAGTGTATGGTCAGGGTTACGCCTGGAGTCCGTCTGCACTTATAGTCTCAGTTGGGGACACAGTGGTTTGGAGCTGGGAGGCACCGGCTTTCATGACTAATCTGGGCTACAGGGTCTTCAGTGTGTCCAGTCTCAGCAGTACTGATTATGATAATGAAGGCATTGTTTTCAAGAGTGGAGACACCAAAACTGCCAGAGGTACCCATCTCACAACCCATGTGTATCAGTCATTCTATTATTTTAAAAAATGATATGTCACAATGTCAGTTTGATTGAGAAGTAAAAAATCGGACTGCTCATCTGTTTGTGTCTCTTTCTTTTGACTTTAGGGTTTTTCAGCTATCGTTTCACATCTCCTGGAGTTTATTACTACAGCAGCGGCTTCATTGACTCCAATAACCAGAAGACGCTACAGGGCGTAGTGACCGTCAGACCTCTGGAGGAGAGATCTGTTGGGCTTCAGGTGTCTGTAGCTGGAATACAAGCCTCTGTGAATTTAGGTACAACAGCAACACTTTCATTTTAAGGTTAAAGCTGCAGTGTGTAATTTCTACATCACTAACTTACACAGAGAATTGCAAAAATAACAAATGTAGTCCCATAAACACATGCCATTGGTTGAGACAATGTTGTCATTTTTGTCGTCCACAGCCTCAAGGCAAATGAACTCATCTGAATCAAAGTGTGTGGCCATTTCTGACTGTGTTCGAGATCAACTTAAACCGAATGGTACTTCTGATGGTCTGTATTTTAGTTTTACCTCCTGTGCCAGTCCCACTGTAGAAAACATTACTCCTAACCGCAGCACCACTCATGACATCATCACCATCCAGGGATCTGGCTTCAGCAACATTACCTGTGCAAATGAGGTGAGATTTAGAGATCAATAAAGTCAAAAACTGACATAATTTTAAAGCATGTCATAGATTTAATTTTAATTCATTGATAAGAGGGCTATTATTTTTTTTTTTTTTATAAATGTGTCATGAATTCTCTTATGAAATGTAGCCGAATTGCACTGTACAGTATTTTCCTTGGATAAAAGCATCTAAATGCATAAATGTATATGTATTTTAAACATTATTCTAAAACGCACCACATTGCTGATGTTTACTAGTAGATGGGAATTGTAATGTTATTAAAAAAGTGAAATGATTGTGTTACTAAAGAAAATCTTACATTTTCCCCATGGTCTGGAAATTCATGTAAAGAGTCAATTTGTCCACTAAACTTAATACTTTACTGAAGCAACATTATTAGTCTTTCCGATTTTTTTGGCAATCACAGGTCATAGTTGGAGGTCATCCGTGTCATATCATCAACAGCAGATTCACTGAGATTAACTGTAAACTCAGTCCTGACAGCGGCGCTCCAGTGGGCACCCCTCTACCTGTAACCGTCCGTGTCAACAACTTGGGTACAGCCATCATGACAATGCCAAATGAATACGACCGCAGATTTGTGCTTCTACCTGTGGTTGATTCCATCTCTCCCTCTGTGGGCAGCACGACTGGTTACACACGTCTCTTCATCTCTGGCTCTGGTTTTGTGAACGCATCTGTGATGGTAGCAAATGTTCAATGTAATGTAGTTTCCATGAACTACTCGGACATTGTATGTGACACATCACCGTCTCTGGCTCGAAGGGGAAACGTTGTGGTTTACATTAACACCACCTTTTCCTCTTGCAGTTCTGAGTGCATGTTTCGCTATTCTCAGTCTGTAGCACCATTTGTCTCCAGCGTGTCACCTGACTCTGTTACTGGAAACTCTACTGCTGTTGTGGTCACTGGCAGTGGCTTTGGGAACAATACAGCTGATCTAAGGGTATCTGCTGATGACATTATGCTGGAAGTCACAGGGGTTACAGATGACAACATCACACTTCTGGTTGGTGCCCTGCCCGCTGGGAGACATGCCCTACGGGTGGTGGTCATGAGCAAAGGTCTCGCCACAGGACTCTTCACCCTGACCAGCACACCTCAGGCCTCCATCCAACCAACATCAGGAAGCATTGCTGGAGGAACTCCACTCCTGATCGAAGGAAATGGCTTTGTGGTAGATAATACCAATGTGATGCTTGATTACCTCCCCTGCCAGATTTTGGAAGTGACACCAGACAGAGTGAAATGTTTAACACCTCCTCATGCAGAGGGAGAAGTGCAGGTGGATATTTGGGTATATAATGTTCAGTACCCACAACAACGTTTCTACTACACCACTGAACAAACTCCATACATCACCACAGTGAACCCTGTAACAGGTAAATGTCTAACAGTCATAAATGATTACTTTTCTTTATTACTTTTTTACGTCAACTCGGCTGTTTTTAAAATAGTTTGGGTAGCATAGTTAAGGTATTACTCTAGAGTTAAATTCTGTCTTGTTAATATAGTATCTTCATTTTTGTAATTTTAAGAAGTGTGTTACAAAATATGTTGTCGTGACAAGGTAACCTACAGTAGGCTATATGGCAATAATAGTAGTTTATTATCTGTAGCTTGTTGATAGTAACCAGTCAGGACAGATTGGATTCATTGTTTTCGTATTTTAGTCAGCTGGCTAAATAGTTTTCTTTATTCAGCACAAACATACCATGCAACATTCGTGCAAATACACACCATTCCTGAATAGGGCTCGTCTCTAAAGTTATGTCAGAGAAATTTACATCAGATTAAAAACTAGATTAGAGCAGAGACAGTTCTTGATTTATGATATATGTTATTATCTTATAACATCTTACCGCCTATTAAATGTTAAAATACGTTAAACAATTTATACTTTTTTTTGTTTTTAATTCTTGTTAAAATTAAATAGCGAAAAGGAAATATTTTAAATCTTAAAAAGCCCAACCAAGGATCTAAACAACATTTTGGCAAATTCATTTTTTTGGCTTTTACTTTTGATTGAACAGTCTAGATATGTCAGGAAAGTTATGAAGGTGTAGGCTACAGTTCCTTCACATGTAGGAACTGTTTTATTTTTTCCAACATGGAAAACGTGCTTCCCAAACTGTGGGCCGTGAATTTTGAAGCAGTGCTTTTTACTGGTCTCGCAAACAAATCTGTATTCCTCGATTTACATCAAAACACACAGCTCTATATACAACCCTGCAAAAACTAAAAAGTCTATGAAAATACTGCCACTTAGCGGTAAAGAGTTGCCAACACAACTGTCTCAGCAGTTCTCAGATTGAGTACCATAGTTCTTAATGTGATACATATCTTGATTTACATTTAGTCATTTAGCAGACGCTTTTATCCAAAGTGACTTACAACTGAGGTAAACAATAGAAGCAATTAGAACAACACAAGGACAGCAATATATAAGTGCAATAAAAGTGGTCTCAGCCAGCCTACCACAATATACGAAGCTAAGTACGAGGCTACGTTTTTTTTAAATGGTGCCATCACACAGAATGTTCTTTACATTATGTAAGATCATTTTATGTAGAAAAAGGACTTCACAGAAAGGGTCTAGTTATCATAATAATTCTGCTGACATCTTTTCCTCAGGAGCTGCTGGAACACAGATAACAGTCTCTGGTTCAGGGTTTGGTACAGACGCAGCTCTCGTCTCGGTGAAGATTGATGGTGTGGGTTGTAATGTGACATCCAGCACAGATACACAGTTGATGTGCACTGTTGGGAAACATGCAGGAGGAACATTTCCGGTTAGGTTATATCATCAGGTCAAAGGTCATGCCTTATCTGGGTCTGTCTTCAGCTATGAGCTGCTGCTGACAGGGGTCACACCAAATGAAGGTATCCAATCCTCACAAACTTTTAATCAGAAAGGAAACAAACATCTGTTTTTTGTCATATTAAATATGAATCTAATATTAATATGTTATCATTATAATAATTTAAGTAATCTAGTAATCTAAATAAATATGTAATCTTTGTAATATAAATGATGTAATCTAATTAAAAACTGACATTTATAAGGACATTTTTGTCTAATTTAGTACTTCTCAACATTGGTTGTCATTGTCCAATGTAATATCTGGTTTCTGGGCAAATAACAGGCAAATTTATTTGAAGGTGGTAGGCCAACTGCCTACCTTTTACATATTATTTGCATAAGACAGTAGCAAAACAAGACACTCAAGTTATACCCTTTGCTCTGTATTATTTCAGGAAGCAATGCTGGAGGAGCTGTTGTTGCCATTCAAGGCTCTGGATTTGACCCAAACACCACCAGAGTTCTCATCTGTAACAGAACATGTAACGTGGACCTGCAGACCTCCACATCTACCCAACTGTACTGTGAGGTCCCGTACAACAATGGTATGCACAAGGATGCAGGAATTCTAAAAACAAGTCAATCACTTTAAAGTGGAAGAGTACAAATAATGAAGAGATAAGTCACCTGTGATGTTTTTCCCATTCAGAGAATGAAACGGAGCAGGTCTGCATGGTTTTAGTGATTAATGGAAATGATAAAGTCAACATCACAGCCGGCTACACATACAGATCCTCTTTGACCCCTGTGATCACTGATGTCACACCACGCAGAGGAGGAACAGCTGGAGGCACCAGACTCACTATTACTGGCTCAGGTTTTAGGTGACAGAGCAGATTTTCTTGCACTAGAAACAACATAATCATGCAGATTAATACTGTACATGCTATGATAATGCACATACTATCAGCAGTGGATCGTCTAATACAGTGGCCACAAAGCATTTGATAAATTAAGTTAAAGCATTATCTAAGATGATCTTATAGTGAGCAATACTTTTTTTGCAGCAACCATTAATAATATCAGTTATTTAATACAAATACAATCGCTTAATATTTGTTCATGATAGTTCATTGTGCATGAACTATTTTAACGGATATTTAAACTTTTGAATTAAAATATGCATAAGTAAATTAAAATTAATATATATTCTGTAAAGATAATGTATTTTTTTTCCATTTTGTACAACTTAAAATGTCCATTTTAATTGTGTCTTAAGTGTCCAAGTAGTTTTTAGGACTATAGTGCTAGTGCCTTCCAGTTTATGTGTCAATTATAAACTTTCCTTTTCTTTATGTCATGAGTAGCACAAACCCCGGTCAAGTTACCGTGACCATTGCGGGATCCGTCTGTGATGTCCAGTCAGCCAATGATACACAGATTATTTGTGTGACCAACGATCAACCAAAATCCCAGGAAACTAAAGTGCGAGTCCTGATAGGAAACCGAGGAATCGCCAGAATGGTAACACCAAGATATATTTCATATCAGATACAACCCGAATTCCGGGAATGTTGGGACGTTTTTTAATTTAATTTAAATAAAATTAAAACTTTCAAATCACATGAGCCAATATTGTATTCACAATAGAACATAGAGAACATAACAAATGTTTAAACTGAGAACATGTACACTTTTTTGCACAAACTGAGCTCATTTCAAATTTGATGTCTGCTGCAGGTCTCAAAAAAGTTGGCACGGGGCAACAAATGCCATTTTATTCAAATTTTTTAAAAAATGTTGTATTTTTAAATCAGGTTGTATTTAGACCATCAAAAATACAAAAACTACTACAAGGTTATCAAATCCTAAATCCTACAAATCCTAAAACGCTGAACATTGACCTCCCTGAAACTAACTACAAACAAACAGTACACTACAAGCTACCAAATCTTTTTGTTGTATTTAATTATTAAAATAATTGTTTAAAAAACCGAAAAACGCTGTTTTTCAGGACCGTGCTGATTTCTTCTACATTGACGTGTGGTCATCTCCCTATACGTGGGGTGGTCTCTCTCCTCCTGAGAAGGGCACATTTGCTGTAATAACTGCTGGTCAGAACATCCTTTTGGACACCAGCACCCCTGTCCTAAAAATGCTCCTTATCCAAGGTATGTTCATTTACACAAACACTACCTTCATAGATCTATGGTGTGAAATCCAAAGTTAAACAAGAGGGTGGTGCTTGGGCCCCAATAAACCCAAGTCAGCACACCAACATACATTATACACTGACGGCTTTGTGAATGTTATTTTTTCTTTTTTTAAGGTGGACGGCTGATTTTTGATGAGGCAGATATTGAGCTTCAGGCAGAGAACATACTGATCACAGATGGAGGAGCATTACAGATCGGCACAGAGCAGCAGCCGTTTCAGCATAAAGCCATCATCACACTGCATGGACACCTGCGGTCTAAAGAACTTCCTGTTTACGGTGCCAAGACCCTGGCTGTCAGAGAGGGGGTGCTGGATCTGCATGGTATGTTTGTACAACACAGGATTTTACTCTGCTTAATAACATTATAAAGAATATACTCCTAATGCATGCATTTTGTACTTTTTTATTATTTAATATAGTTTTTTAGAACAAATTATATAAAAAATAATACTAAAACGGAGTTTCAAAATTGTATATTTGGTGCAGTTTGTCACCCTTGCTTTAATGACAGCAAGAACTTAGGTAGTCATTTTTTGTGATTTACTGTTTTCTGCATAAAATCATTCTACATATAATATAAATATAAGTAAACATTCTGTAAAAATAAGGCCAATTATTGAAATCATAGTGAAAATATATCATATAGTGCTTTTCCACTGTTGGGCCGAACTGTTCTCATTGGTTAACCGGGCCAGCTAGTACAGATATGGATTCATTTTCCACAGGTTATTTCTCTGATAAAGGTACCATAATGTGTAATAATCAGTTCCCTGCAGCAACATGCTTAATTTAAGGTTTTACTATAATTGTGTTTTTTCAGGAATCCCAGTACCTGTAACATGGACTCGTCTTTCTCAGACTGCACAAAGTGGCTCCAGCACTCTGACACTGATGGATGCCGTCACCTGGAAGGCTGGAGATGAGATTGTCATTGCTTCCACAGGCCACAGGTACAGTATGGCCCCCCATGGGATTTCAAACGCTCCCCCTAGTTATGCGATGACAGTACCATCTATGTATAACTTCAATAAAATCAAATCTGTTCTTATGAATCCACAGACACAGCCAGAGAGAGAATGAGTTGAGGAGAATTGCCTCAGTTTCAGATGACGGCAGGACCCTCAATCTGACCGAACCCCTCACCTACACTCATCTGGGTTTGTCTGTCAATCTGCCTGATGGGACTGTTTTTCAAGCAAGAGCAGAAGTGGGACTTCTTACCAGAAACATTGTTATCCGTGGATCCAACAACCAGGAGTGGAATGATCAGATTCCAGCTTGCCCTGATGGATTCGACACAGGTTTGGTTGTTTCTCCATCTTGGACAGAAAGAAGATATACTGTACAATTCATGAATAATCCTTAAAGTGTGTTTTAGTTTGATATGCTACTTAAAACATTTCATGGCCCAAATAATGCATTACAATAATTACGTTCATGTTTTCTTACAGGGGAATTTGCAGTCCAGACATGTTTCCAGGGGAGGTTTGGAGAGGAAGAAGGAAGTGATGAGTTTGGTGGTTGCATCATGTTCCACGCACCAAATGGAAGTCTGGCAATTGGAAGAATTGAATATGTTGAGGTAACAGTTTGATGAGTGACTGTAAACACATACAAATCACTAACTTTAGTTTCAAACTCCCTTTGTAAACTAAGATTTCCAAATACAAAAATGTCTTTAAAATATATTGTAATCAGCATTATAAATCTCTTTTAGATTTTTCATGCTGGACAGGCGTTCCGTCTGGGACGTTACCCAATTAACTGGCAACTAATGGGTGATGTTCAATACAAGTCGTATGTACGTGGCTGTGCCATCCATCAATCATACAACCGTGCTATAAGCATCCACAAGACCCACAACCTGCTGGTGGAGCGCAACGTCATCTACAACATTAAAGGTGGAGCCTTCTTTATTGAAGACGGCAGTGAGACTGGAAACATCTTGCAGTACAATCTGGCAGTATTTGTAAGACAGAGCACAAGTTTGCAAAATGAGGATGTGAGTCCGGCTGCATACTGGGTAACAAACCCAAACAACACCATTAGACATAACGCTGCAGCTGGTGGAAGTCACTTTGGTTTCTGGTACCACATGAGCAATCCTGATGTTCAAACCTATGATACCATCTGTCAGAAGAAAGTACCACTTGGGCAGTTCTTCAACAATACGGTGCATTCTCATGGCTGGTTTGGCTTGTGGATCTTCCAAGAGTATTTCCCAATGCAGAATGGTCTCTGCTACTCCACAACACCAGCACCTGCTGTCTTCCGTCGTCTGACGTCCTGGAACAATGAGAAAGGAGCTGAGTGGGTGAATGTTGGAGCTGTGCAGTTCAGTGAGTTTCTCATGGTCAATAATGAGAAAGCAGGAGTGGAGGCCAAGAGGATCATTTGGGACTATGTCAGTGGATGGGGGCTGGAAGGAGGTGCAGCTGTGGTAAACAGCACTATTGTGGGTCATGTGGATGAACTGGGACTGGGAAATGATTACTGCACCACTCATGGTGTTGTCCTGCCTCTGGATGATGGTATGAGTGTCATCAACACCAAGTTTGTGAGCTTTAACCGGTCATCGTGTGCAGCTGTCGGTGTGGCAGAAATCACTGAAGCCTGTACATTACGCTGTGGAGGCTGGAGCGCCAGATTCAGTGGAATCCAATACTATCAGTCACCCAACAAAGCCAGATTCAGATGGGAGCACGAGGTGGTGCTCGTAGATGTTGATGGATCCCTGACAGGTACAGATCATTTAGATAATATTTTGGAACGCAAGACATTAAAACGTTACACAAGTTGATTGTGTGCTTCATCTCACAAGCTATTTTAGTTCTGACACTAGTACTAAAAGGCTAAGTAATTGAAACAGATGTGTTTGATTAGCGAGGTCTTCAAAATGTGGCGTGTTGGTTTGGAAAAGAACTGATTTAGAGATTATTGGGGAAATCAGATTTAAAATTTGGTTTTGCCACACTAACAAAAAATGCAGGACAGTAAAGGAGCATAAGAACAGTTTAGAGTAGCTTATAAATCCAAAAGAAAAATTTATTAATGAAATGGTCTTTGGCGGATCTCTGAATGTTATCGGCTATTGATCTGATTGAGACATGGGTTATATATCCAAATTAAAGATGGTAGTGGTCAGCAAGCAGTGTTTACAGCAGAGTATAATACTTATCTAATTATTATCAAAAAGGCAACATTGATTTCAAGGTGGTGCCGATGACTAACCTGCTCGACCCAAGTCACTGCTCTCAAGCAGCAGATTGGAGTGTTGGCGTCCCTGGAGCTGTATGTGACAACACCACTAACTTCCATCGACTGGTTTTCTACAATCCTTACCCGTCTTCACTTTGGGCTAACAATGTGAATCTCACCAACTCTTTTGGTAGGCTGAAATTATTGACTTGTAAGATGACTGAGATATGAAAAGATGTGTACAATTCTCTTTTCATGCATTTACTTTCTATTGATGGCTCCTAAATCTCCCTTTAGGGTCATGTGAACCTAACTACGCAGACGGCTGGATGGCATTAGTGCCTTCAGGCCAGACCTATAACTGGGAGTTTGAGCGTGGTTCTCAAATCAGCAGCCTATCATATTATGGAAACATCTATGGCTTTAAGGTGAAAAATATAAATTGTTGTACATTTAAAAAAAACACAATAACGCTTTAGATTACGGCCCGCAATGTACCGCATAATTAAACAGAATTTAGAGCGTAACTATTTATAACAATAATGTACCTCTACAGTACATATCTGTAGGTAAAAGGGAACAAGATGCAAAGTTAAGGGAATAAAGTGGTAAGAGTTAAATTATCTTTTAAACATTTTCAATCGCCAGTTCTTTGCCATGGTTTTATTAATTTAATTTAAAGTAATGCTAAGACGAAAGATGAAGCGCGTTTTTCAGCAAGTGTTCTTGAAAACAGACTGGGCTAAGAATCAACTTTCACCTTATCATGTAGATATATTATAGCTCAATTTAAACAATATAAACAGGACAACCATATACCAACTCCAGTGTTTATATATTCTTACTATGAGCTGTCCGTTTTATTAGCACGTTCTGCATAAGGTAAAACAAGTTGGGCACAGCCTCATGATTAAAAGAAAAAGCTAAACAATAGGGTAGACCTTTATTAAAAGTAACACGATAAAATGATTTTGTTTTACATTAATCTATATGCTGATCAGAGGTGTGTAAAGAAAAAATCCAGCACAAAAGCATAACTCGAAACAGCACATAAACATGAACAATAAATTGCAAGACAATGGCAAACACAAATGCCATTTTTGAAACCATTCGCTTGTTCACTGTTCTTTATATAGTGGATGACGAGTGAGTGAGTGAGTGAGTTTTTAGTTTAATCATTTCGGAACTCTCATTCTTTGCCTCTTTTCCTTCCTGACAGCTAGAGGATTACTTAATTCTGAATCACAACTTGACTCAAGCACCTGATGCGTTCCACATTATAGATTACAGAAAAGGTTCATCTAAGCCCCTGGACCCTACTGTGAATGTAAATGGGGACTGGTACTTCAATGAGTTCACAAACAGTGTCTATTACCTGGGTAAAACTACTCATCACTTCATGAAAACAGTTGCTACGATTACTTTTGTTACTGTTGGTACTTTTATTACTGTTATGTTACTTTTGTATTTGAACTTAAAAGAAATCAGATGCTAGACTGATTATTCATTCATTCAGATGCCATTTCTATACTGCTGGATAGACTTAAATGTTTGTTAAATTTTGATCACAGTGTCTGGAAGAGACCAGATAGCTAGTCGGAAGAGAAGAAACAGTGTGGACCGATCGGTTATAGACAGATATATACACTTCTTCTCGTATCAGTGTTCCTATCCAAAGTGTATTGAACCAACACAACCTCCACCCCCTCCAACTTACCCAACTGGTCCAACTGGTCCCTCTGGTCCAATTATTCCACCTGATCCAAATGGTGGATCTGTTCCCTCAGAACCTCAGGGCCCTTTGTCCAGCCCCAGACCTACAGACAAGTATGTTATAGACACACACATGCTCCGAACTTTATTTTATATATATATATTTAACATTATTTGTTCTGTGTCTTTGTTTATTAAATATATAGTGGATGCACTCTCTGGTCAAATACGTTATTTTGGCTATCAAGCCCTGAAAACAACTTTGCTGTACCAAAAACAGGCTCTAATGTGGTCATTCCATTAGGTAAGCAACTCTAATTCTGCAAAGACAGAACCACAGTGCTTATTTTTTGTGTACAAATTGATGCCACAACCTAAACAGCTCTATTTAATATTATTAGATGTATGACACAGCTAGTATATGCTAAACACATACAATCATGGTCAGAAATGTAAACACGCTTCACTTTGTTTTAAAGGGACGTGTGTGATTGTAGACATTGCAATTCCCTCCCTGAACAAGCTCACAATATTTGGAGTTCTGGAGATTCCAGACACAAATAATGGTACCTCCAACATCGGGGGTTCCCAATATAACAGCGTTGTTCTGAATGTCACATATATTTACATTCAGGTAGGAATCTAGACAGAATTGCATCCTACTACTACTACTACTGTACATTTCAAATGGACATCAAACTCTTTTAAAGTGCTAAACTAGCTTACTAAAACATTCTACTTTCATTGTGTGAACTTTAAAACTGCAATCCATAACTTCTTTGATCAAAATGAACAAAAATCAGTTATTGATCAAGTGTTTGATAAAAACATTCCCTCCGTCTCTTTATTTTACCATGATTCAGAACAGTATCTTTAAGTATTGATTTATAATTTTAGCTGTCAGGTACAGATGTCAGGTGTGTGCTGTGGATGATGGAGCGTTTGTAGCTTGTTCTTACAACAACAGTTCTTAAAAATGCATACTTGTCATGTAGATGACAATGTTTGGAAAGTTCTAAACAATCTTCTTGAAAATGTCATCTATATTCAATAAGTTTTCATTTGGTCAGAACAAAGATGGCAAATATATTAGTTGCACAAATTAACATTTTTAGATAAATGCCTTGTAGAACGTATTTCTTTCTGAAGCACAGCCCATGTATTGAAAATAACTTCACAAGTAACCTGCAATTTTATGTTTCAAACAGAGAGGGCGATAAAGAGGCAAAAGTTATGGATTGCATCTTTAAGGGGGAAAAAACACTTTAAAATACACTTATTACATATATTCAAAAGTCTTTAATATCTAAGGCACCGTTGCCTCTTTGGTAAATCGTTTTAAGGATTTAAATTTGTTTTATTGGAAAATAACTCACTAACTTGACTTTTAATCCAGGGTGGACGTCTGATCGCTGGACGAGCTGATCAGCCCTTCAGAGGTGAACTACAGATTATACTGAAAGGAAACCATCTCACACCAGATTGGCAGTTGCCTGGAATAAATCAAGGGTCTAAAGTTTTGGGTAAGAGCACAATAAAGATATCACAGTTTTTGGGTTATGTAATCACACTAAACTTAAGACATGTTATTCCTAATGGGGTGTGCATAGAAACAATCTGTGTAGATACCGATTTAAACGTATAAATGTTGATGTTTGTGGAAACATTGCTGACTTCCAGGTGTGTTTGGATCTCTTGATCTGTATGGACTGCCACACAATGTGTATCACACTAAACTGGCTAAAACAGTCCAAGCAGGAAACAACACTCTCTCTCTGGAGGAAGCTGTTGACTGGCAGGTCAGAAGCTCTTTATAGATGACAAAACAGCACTAAGAGAGCCTAAGAGAAGGGTTCATGTTAAATCAGATTTTAATAGCAACACATTACATTAATGTGTTCTTCACATTTGCTTGACTTTAAACATCATCTTATCTTTGTTTGAATAAAAACACCCTTTGTCGTGCTTCTTTTTACCTTCAGGTTGGGGATAAGATTCTTCTGTCCACCACCAGTTATGATCCATGGCAAACAGAAATCCGCACCATAACTGCAGTCTTAGATCTCGGCCGCACACTGATCCTGGACCAGCCTGTAACATACACACATATTGGTTAGTGCTAAGCCCTGGAAATGTTACAGCCCAGGGGCCTCTTTTATAAAACATTGCATAGATTGCATCCTTAAAGTGTGCGCATGGAAAATTGCGTGTGCACATTTCTTTGCCTATTTTGTGCATATGTACCAATCATAAATGAGGCTCCAGGACCCATTTTTGGCAGCATTTTAGTGCTTGAGATCATTTTGCATTTGGAGAATGCAAATAAATTTGCAGTTTTAATTTTTTTATGTAATATTGTGGTCATAGGAGAAAGGTACAGTGTGCCAGAATCTTCTAGAAGCTATCAGCTTGCAGGAAATGTTGGTCTTCTGACCAGGAACATCAAGATCATTGGGCAGGAATATCCAGAAATGAACACACAGTCTTATGGAGCAAGAGTGCTGGTGGGGACCTTCACAGAAAGAGGAATGACATACAGAGGTATAAACCTTAAAAAATAAATACAAAACCTTTCTTTGATGGTTTAGATCAGCTGTCAATAAGCGACAAATAAAGTGATTATTTACACACTTGTAGGCTACTACTAAAACATTTATGTCAAAATCATATTTGTAAACTTAGCTTCAATTATGATGCCTGTGTTACAGGAAAAGCCCAGATCAGAAACGTTGAGTTCTACCACACAGGACAGGAGGGATGGAACGACCCGTCAGACCCGCGCTACTCTCTGGCGTTTTTAAACCTGAGAAATGTAAAAACAAACCTGGATTATTAGACCAGATGGAGGCTTATCTACACCCAACATTCAGAACTGTTATACGCTGCTGTGGGCCACTGAAACCATGGTTTTAACTTTTTTTTTTTATAGGTGGTGGATGAATCGTACATCAAAGGATGTTCTTTCCATGATGGCTTTGCTCCTGCTATTGGGGTGTTTGGAACAGATGGACTAAATATTGAAGACAACATCATCCATCACACTGTTGGAGAAGGTGTCAACTTGATGGGAATCGATGTGTAATCAAACTAATGTGATCACTATAAAATATTTGTATATGATTTATTGCTTTTCTCTTTCTTAAGGAATCAGAATATGGGGTGATAACAGTGCTGTCCGGAGAAACTTGGTAACTCTGACACTGTGGCCGGGATCCTACAATGGTGCAGCGGAGAGTTTAAACACTGAATGGAATGCAGCCATTGAGGTAAAAATTAAAACACAGTGACCATATTTATGTATCATGGTATTCACATATTCCAAAATAACTCATACGATTACCTTCAGCTCATTAGACTGAATTTACTATGGTAAAAAAAGAAATCATGATACTTCCTTCCTCCCCCCCAAAAATTTTACATTAACAGGGTGCACTTTTTCTTAATTACAAGAAAATATTATGCACTATTGTATAATATCTCTCTTGAAAATGCAGAAGTTAACTACATAAAAATATTATTATTGTTTGTGTTTTAGGTTAATGAAGCAACTAATGTGATTCTTCAAGGGAATATTGTTGCTGGTTATGAACGAGTGGGATTCAGAATTGATGGAGAACCTTGTCCAGGTATATAAGACTGTGGTATATTTTAAATATAACAAATGCTTTGGTGGTGGAGTGGTAGTCATAGTTGTTTTGAGTTGTTTAAGCTCACATATCTGTGAAATCTTTATGAAAAGAATCAGGTTCAGTGACACAATGGATTGAGAACGAGGCACACGGTGGTCTGTATGGAGTCTACATGAATCAAGACGGACTTGCTGGTTGCTCTCAAATCCAGGGTTTCACCATCTGGAAGAGTTTTGATTTTGGCATTTACATCCAAGTATGATAAACATCTTACTTCAACTGTCATCAACAGTACCTGTAAAGCAGAACTATTAGTTGTTGAATTGATAATGAAACAAATGCAGTACAGTGATCATGTTACTTTATGTTGTTTCTTTGATAACATTATCCCCTCCTGACCTCCAGGTCTCTATGAATGTGTTCATTTCTAATGTGACCCTTGTTGATAATGGAATGGGCATCATGCCTATTATCTACAAACCAACTTCCATCAGCCACGAATATTCAGACAAAACCGTCCGTATACAAGTGAGGATGCAATGATTGGTTCAGTTTTTAGATGCTTTCTTACAATATATAAAACTATATAACAATCAATAAATCAGTTATTATTATGTGAATGATGGGTATGAATGTAAGGAACATTATTGTTTGGTCGACAAAGATGCTTGAATTAGTCTCCTGTTTTTCTTCAGGGGTCTCTGATTGTGGGCAGCAGTCCCAATTTCAACTGTTTGGAAACACTGGTAACAACTGAGACCTATGTTGCACTCAGCCAAAGCCAAAGAGCTCCACGGCCCCCTAATGGTACAGTACAGTAGTGATACAGCAAAACAATTTGTTTTCTAATTTTTGACAATATTTGATTTCAACATCTAAAAGGATCTCTTTTATTTCAACCACTACATTTATGAATTTGGTTGACCAAAAGCAAATTTTATCTTACAAGCATTTCCTGGGAATCAAATGACCTTGTGTAGCACCATGCTCCACCAGTTGAGCTACAGAAAAAAACATTTTACATATTTCCAAATCCAAGGAACATTTCGATGAAACTGGTTTCAGTACAGTTTTGCACTAAATGTATGTGTAAATATATCTAATAATTGATCTTTTTGTATTATGGACTAAAATATCTTCTTCATGCTGTTACTTGGCAAAATCAACACAACAAAGTAGTTCAACTGACAAAATTCTAAATTATGATAGAAATTATCATGTAGTCTAGTAGTTACATTCAGAAAATGTTTTTAATAATGCAGGTATTTATTTTTATTGACATAACTAATGTGTTTTCTGTGTGCCACAGGTGGCAGGTCTGGTATTTGCTGGCCGACGTTTGAATCTGAACACAACCAAGCACCACAGAAACCTCACGCTGGACTCATGAGCTACAACGCCATAGCTGGTTTACTGACAGTCACCGGTGCGACACATTCTCTCAAATCTGAAAGTATCTACAAGCTGCTACAGTAAATTTACAGTAAATTACCATTCCTTTCTGTTTCTGTCCCCAGATACAACATTTGTTGGTTTTAAGAATGTTTGTTCCACTGAAAGAAACTACATGTTCATGAGCAACCCACGAAATGAGGACCTACAACATCCCATCAGTGTTGAGAGAATCACCAAGACAGACAGCACAGAAGAATCTCTAGCGTTCATTCATAACCCTGATCTGAGGTAAATGATTTTGTCCTTTTTCTTAACACAATGTCCAAAACAAGGTTAATGTGCAATTGTGACTCAAGTACATTCTGATGTAAAGGTGATAAATCTGCTCTTACCGTAGTAAAGTAAACCCATCAGACTGTGTGGATATGGACTGTGATGCTAAGAAGAAGACCATGTTGAAGGATCTGGATGGAAGTTTTCTGGGTGCAGTCGGAGCAGTTGTGCCGTATTCAGAGTACGAGTGGAACGGGGATCCGCGACATGGACTGGGAGATTACCGCATCCCTAAAGTCATGCTCACTGCTCTCAACGGCAGCCGCATACCTGTCAATCAAATAGCTCCTAATAAAGGTACATCTTCATCTTCATTAGTATCATAAGCGATATTTTTCTCTGTTGCATTGTTAACGGTTTAACCTGTACAGGTGTGATCAGAGACTCTTGTACCTACATGAGCACCTGGCAGAGCTACAAGTGCTTTGGACTGAATTATCAGATGCTGGTTATTGAAAGTCTAGACGCAGATACAGAGACAAGACGTCTTTCACCTGTGGCCATCCTGGGGGACACATATATAGATTTGCTGAATGGTACTGATATTAATTCAACTTATCTTGATATTTCAAGAAACAGTCAAATACATTATCTACTGTAGGGTTTTACAAAAGCTGAAGTTGTCACTGTGAATATGATATTGTTTCATTTTCAACATTTAATTGTCATTACAGGTCCACAAGACCACGGCTGGTGCGCAGGCTACACCTGTAGGAAAAGAGTTTCTCTCTTTCATGCCATTGTTGCCACCAATAAGTCCTTTGATATCTTTTTCACCAGCACAACACCACAGAAGATGAGACTTATGATGCTTAACGCTAAACCTACAGAGGTTAGTCTGTTACATAAGACACTACAATAGACACAAAGCATCTAAGGTGTCCCCAGAAAACTACAGAGAATAAAAAAGACAAAGCAAAGCTTATTACTACCAAACATTATTCATGTTTACCTTACAGTACACTATTAAGTGTTTACTTCTCCTTTCTTGCTACATACATACTTTCCAGTGTGTTGTTCTTTCTACAGTCTGTAAAAGCGTAATCTTTGTGAAGCTTCAATGAATTGTAGTGTATTGTCAAAATGTTTTGGGAAAGAAATACATATGAATTGACAATGTTTCTCTTCAGGTTTATACATCCAACATTAAAACATAGTGAAGTAAATTATTAGAGTTTGGAAACAATATGTTGTCATTGAAATATCTCATTTACTATACATACAGTAGTTTACAGTAAATGTTTCTTTACATATAGATGGATATATAGTTTAGAAAGCAGGTCCCTTACAGAAGGTTCATCATATGTTAAAGGAATCATCCTCGTAACAAACCATACAATTATGACACACATTTCAGAGGATTTATGAATCATCCGGGACTATTGTGCTAAACTTCTGTTCTCTACAGGCTGTTCGAGTGGCTGTATTTTACTCAAGCCCTCAGCGGTTAGACGTCTATGTAAACAACAATTTTCTTGCTCCAACTAACGCTCAGTGGGAGGCAGGAAACACGGATTACACACCTCTTGAGCCCACATATCCAGGTAGAGTACAGTAAAGTCATGTTTCTACAATTGTATTATTACAGTAAGTGCTTTTGTTACATTTGGTATTAAACAAAGTCTAACATTAATTTTAGCCAAGTTTTATTTAGACCATGTTGCATTCAACTTGTACTAGTCTAGCGGTCTCAGACATTCGGGCACTACTAGTTCCTCAGATGTAAATATTACAAAAAAGTTTGCCTGATCAACAAATTAGCATATCTAATTCCATCCTCTTTGATTCCTCTTTAGGTCAATATCTTCCAAGTTTTAACTCCAGTCATGGCTCTAACTTCTTTGACCCGGACTACAAAATGTTGTACGTACTTCTTCGTGGCTCAGAGCCGGTCCAGATCCGCACCTCACCGGTTCTTTTCTTGGCCTTCAACCTCCCGCCCATGACTGAGGATGAGTTCTTTGGGGCTAATCTGATCAGAAATCTGGCTGCATTCCTTAAAGTACCACAAAACATGATTCGAATCACCAAGATCATCCGTGAGGGCGGCGGTTTACGAAGGCGGCGCTCGACTGGACTGACGGTGGAGGTTGAGATCAGTCTGCCACCTGCCCAGACGTTTAGTACTAACAGCACAAACAACATCAACAGCACCGACAGCACCAACAACACCCCTGGTAATGCCAAACAATGTAAATTAAGCACTAATTTGATTGTAAGATAATTTTACAATGCCTTAAATCCCATTTTAAACATTAGTTGTAGAAGACAACAACCAGCAGTTTGTGATTTTGAAGAACGTTGCTGATGAACTGGGTCGTGCTGCCGTCTCAGGCATTCTAAGTGAGGCTATTGGCTTTAACGTGTCATCTATGGATATGATCCCCCCTCCACCATCTTCCAGTGATCCATCCTGGAGTGAGGTACAGTAAGATTTGATTCAAGAATGATTATTATATTTATAGATAAACACAGGGCTGGTCTGTGGCATAGGTGATATAGGCAACAAAGCTGCCTAGGGTTCCTTGCAAGAGGGTTTTTGTAGAAAGTGCACTTTTATGAACTTGTTATTTGTTATTCATGATATAAAGTTAAAAAAATGCTTTTACATATTTGCATTTTAAGGTAAATTTATTTATTTAATTGACATTTATTTTTGTGTTTGGAGAGGGGCAGCAATCTAAAATCTACCCTGGATAAAGACTTTGCCCTGTATTAGCTTTAATATAATTGATTTTAGCAGACCGTATAGTGTAACAAATATTTTTTTTTATTAAAAACTGGCTTGGCTGTAGTTAGAATTAAAGTAACTTTAAGCCAAGCAATGCCGTAAAAGACATAAGATGGCTTATATGATAAACACTATAAATGTAAATATTGCAGATTAAGATCTAGTAGTAAAGAAGCACACCACATTGTTTCATTATTTTACCTGTATTTGTCTCTCAGGTGGCCACTCAGGAAGTGACTCGTGAAGACCAGCAGGTGGAGTCGGTCAAGACGGTGTCTTCTCTGGTTGTTGTGGATCAGCCGGTGGCTGCGTTGTACCCTGGACCCCTCAGCGTGCAGCCCAGCATCATGGCTGTGGATTCAGAGGTGAAACAGAACGTTTGCCACAATCCACTATCCTACCTTAGCAACTATTATCATCCACATTTTTATTAGACAAGGTTTTGCTCTTTTTTTGCTTAAAGCCCTGCAGTCTGCATAGTTTTTAATAGTTACTGAGCAGATTATTGATTTCTTTTACATTTACATCTGGGCATTTAGCAGATGCTTTTATGCAAAAGACTTACAAAACTGAGAAAACAATGAAGGTAAATAAATAAATAAAAAATGGTGTAAAGTCCTTAGCTGTTTTCACAGAGGATACGGTATAGTGACGTTGCTATTTAATTGATAAAAAAAAACTTTTGAACACTGAAATGTGTGCTATTCGCTTTGTAAAGCATATTCTACTGAGTTACAGTGATAATGAGAGGCAGAGCTTGGCATAAGTAGTAATTTTATTACGAACACTGTGTGAGATTTTTGAGATCCTGCAAATACGAAGTACCGATCATGTAGCCTATTGATCAATTTCACAATATTTTTGGCATGTGTCATATCTGCTTCTAGGGTAACTGTGTGTCTGTGGGTGTGACGAGTCTAACAATCTCAGCTGTGCTGAAAGATGCTAATGGGAATCCAGCACAGGGACTTTCTGGAAACACCACCATCCCGTTCAGTGGCTGCTGGGCAAATTACACCGACCTCGCCATCTTAACCAGTGGTGAGTCTTCTCATTTCTACAAAAGACACACAATCATCAACAGATGCTCTCTTTAGTTTTGTGTCTTTATTTGAATTTCACACCACCTAAATCTGCAATATTTGGAAAATATTTTGTTAATAAACTGTTAATTTTGGGTCGTGGGGGGTTTAAAGAGGGTAAGATTTTCTTCACTTGTTTTTCTCGGTTTCTCTCTTTTCTACAGGTGTAAACTTGAAGTTAGCATTTACTCTAAATGAATGGAGTACTGAGTCTAAATCACTTATTGTCAATGCGGTTACGACTCCCACAAAACCTCCAGCTACGACTCCTGCCCCTGTGGTTGTCCCCACGGATGACAACTTTAGCATCTTTGACTCCAGTCCATCTTTCTCATCCTCATCTGTGTGTCTGCTCATGCTGTTAACTGCTCTACTCCTCATGTTCAGAGAAATCTAGTAACAATTCAAACCAATGGAAAAACTACAATGTTCCTTCTCTCTTCCCCCTTAAAAATCATAATGATTTCACTTTTTTTCTGTTGTTTTATTACTTAACAATCATGATTCCTAAGCTATTTCTAATGATTAGGCATACTGTTAAATCTCCTTCTACTAAACGTAAATAATACATTTTAACTTGAATATTTAAATATATATTTCGTTAAATTAAACTATAGGTATATTCTTCCTTCTATCCCCAATAAAAATCCATTTCTAGCAACTAGTATACTTGTGCTGTCTGTTATTTTGGACAATAACTGTGGAACCCGGTACGGTGCCGTTATAACGAGCCTCCACCAGAGGGCAGTGAAGTCAAATTCTCTTACAACACCTGCAGAGACAAAAAAAAGTTCATTTAAAATGCGTGTCTCGGAGTCGGAGCACAAGTTTTTGTCAACTTTCAGCTTTATTTTTCATAGTCTGCATATTTCTGTTAGATTCGTATTAGGGACCCTACTTTTAGCATTTTATTGATTGCATAAACAAGTTTAAAACGTCGAGTGTTTTAGCTTTCAAATGATGCAAAGTTTGTGATAGTTGATCGAATAATGATGTAAAACAAAGGTAATAAAAATTCAGAACAAAAAGGTTGAATTCGTAGCACTTTTTTTAAAAAGTGAATTTTTTTATATTTTTTTATAATATTGCATATTAGCCTATTTAATGCACCAGCGAGAGTGAATAATACATTAACGAATGAGCTGCATGCGCATAATCTTTAATTGGCAATACACGATTTTAAAATAAAAATCTCCCTACAAAATACACAATATTTTACAAATCATGTATACACAATAGAAGATGTGCGTACAGTACACACAAGCAATACAAACAAACGTGATGTAGGCTATACAGGATATATCTCATAATGAGCAATTATATCAATATACTGGCAAAGAGGGTTCATCGAAACGCATAAAGGCGTGAAAGAAAGAAGCTACTTTCTCTGTGTTGAGGAGGCAGATGCCTTTAAAATCTTCTTTTAGTGGTTTGAGTGGGTGCTAATAATGTCGTGCCTGTACTTAAGCGCGTGTGTTCTTCACAGTCAGTCTGCGCTCCTCACATCACGCACCTCCACGCGCATGTGATGTCTTCGTGTTTTGTCCACGCAAGCCAAACTGTTTATCTCGTGCATTGACAAGATGCGTGCTCGTGGAGTGGCTCTGCTGTTTTTAAGCTTAAGCTTCCTCTCGCATTTTCTGTGCGCGCATACAATGACTCCGTTTCCATCCACATCCAAAGGCACCAAACTCGCCAAGTCTGCGCCTGCCGATGGCCAGAGAAGATCGAAATATAGCAAGAGCATATCGTCAGCATCACCGTTATTTGGAAGCGTGCAATCACGGCGGGCGAATAAAGATTCAGTTGAACCTCATGACTACATGCTCTCCATCTATAAAACATTCTCCGCGGCTGAGAAACTGGGACTCAACGCGAGTTTTTTCCGCTCGTCGAAAGCGGCCAACACTATTACGAGTTTTGTGGACGAGGGTCAAGGTTAGTTGCTTTCTTTTCTTGTTGGACTTTAGTTTTGTTTTCATTATTTTTCATGAGTCTCTTAAATAATTGGTTTGCAGGTGCGTTTGAGAAGATGAAGCCAAACATCAAAGATGCCAAAGATCATTTTTGGCAACCACATACAAAAAAATATAATGCGGAACCAATTCTTTAAACTTTTCGAACATTTGTACATTTATAAATTATTTGGTTCATATTTAGAAGCATCTTATTAAACTTTACTATAGAGGTCTTCATTAATCTATTTATATACTGTAAAATACGTAGGCTATTGTACAAATTGCGTAATGGCTGCTTCACGGTAAAGTTACATTAGTCACATTAGTTATAGTTTACTTAAAATAACTTTGGTTTGCATCTATTGTTTGAATCTATAAATGTAGTTTGGACCAATTTCTAAATAAATTTACTTTTCTTTTTTTTAAGTATTTTTATAGAAAAAAGACCAAGAAAAACAATATAGACATGAGATCCTTAAATTGGTTGAAAACTGTTATTTCTTTCTGATGTCTCTCCTGTAAACTGTAATTACTGTCCATGTGGTCTTTGTTCCAGATGACCTTTTGAACTCTCCCCTGTGGAGACAGAAATACTTGTTTGATGTATCAACCCTTTCTGAAAACGTAGAACTTCTGGGTGCTGAACTGAGGATATACACAAAGATCTCTGGCACTTTCCGAGCATCTGAAGCGGGTCCAGCTGAGATACAGCTTCTCTCCTGTCAATCGGAGGTCGTCCTTGATTCCAAAACCTTGGATGTGGAGGACGCCCATAAATCCAAATGGGAGGTTTTTGATGTATGGGACATTTTTAAGGAACGTCATCACCACTCGGAGGGGACCCGCTTTTGTTTAGAGCTCAAGGCAACACTGGACAGTCCAGAGAGAGAAATAGACCTGCACTATCTTGGCTTTAACAGACACGGCCGTCCTCAACTAAAGAAATCCATACTGGTTGTATTCACAAGGTCTAAAAAGAGGCAAAGCCTTTTTTATGAGAAGAGAGAGAAGATTAAGCTGCGGGGTCTTGGTAACCTGGAAAAAGAGAGAGGACCTCATTCAAAGTCCAGGAGGAGAAGGCGGACCACCTTACCCACTCGGCACGGTAAGAGACACGGTAAAAAGTCCAAATCTAGGTGCAGCAAGAAACCCCTACATGTGAATTTCAGAGAGCTGGGTTGGGACGACTGGGTCATTGCACCTTTAGATTATGAGGCATACCACTGTGAGGGCATGTGTGACTTTCCTCTCCGATCGCACCTGGAGCCGACCAATCATGCCATCATTCAAACTCTGATGAACTCGATGAACCCCAACAACATGCCGCCCAGTTGCTGCGTCCCTTCAAAGCTCAGTCCCATCAGCATCCTGTACATAGACGCAGGAAATAACGTTGTATACAAGCAGTATGAGGACATGGTGGTGGAGTCCTGCGGCTGCAGGTGAATGTGCTACAAACATCATCTGACTGTTGTCTGTATTCCTGGTGTCAAGATGTGTGTAAACCAAAAGCATCACTGCTTTTTGTATTGTTTTTTATCTATATTGCTCAAAATCAGAAAACTACTGGAAGATTGAAAATTTAGCATATCAGTCAGTGAATCTAACACTTTTTGAATGGACTGTAATATGGCATTACATGAACAACAATAAGGAACTAGTTAACTAATAACTAAATTTTACTGGTCATTGTACTGTCACTGTATTCACAACATACTGTATTATTATTATTTTGTATGGAAAACTGTATGGGCAATTTCAAACCTCACATCTAAAAGCTGAATTTATATGTAAATACGTTTTTTATATTGTACAGGTACTAATTTAAAATTCTTTTGTTCCATTAAGTTATTGTAACATTTATTCCTGTAATAACTTTATACTTTAAGCTATTTTAGTTACTGTACAGTATCTACCTCATTGCTCAAATTCTGTCATTGTGTATTATGTATATTTTTTATGTTTTGTAAATATTTGATAAAATCTGCAAACATTACTCCAATAAATTACCATAAAGTAAAATATTGTGGACCTGTTGACATGTCATTTTTCTGACGGTTTCAAAGCAACAATAAACATTACTGCGCATGCACACTTTTGTGGCCCAAACTTAACTTCCAGTACACATCCAGATTATTTCTGATAACAAGCGAAAATAAAACAAGTAAATGACATTAGCTAGCAAGTTAAAAGTATGTCTAGCCCGTATTATTTTGGGTTACCAGAGAACCGTTACCTGACTAAACTTAAATGTAACAAAGTTACACGACCCATTCAACAAATTGTTTATTTAATCAATTTCAATTATTTTTATTTAATAAAATAATACTAATAATATAAAACTACTAATAATAATAATACAAATAATAAAAATAATAATATAAAAATATATTTTTATAATTTAATGAAATGAATATACAATAAAATGAAACAAATTGTTTATTTAATACAAATTAATATTAATATATATTAAATTTATTAATTTATTAGCCACTAGCCAGACCGATCAACAAACATAGACCGGAAGTTAACTTCGGGCCAGGCGCGTACGTCCCGTGAAACTGTCTATATGAATAATAATACAAATTTTTGATATCAACAACTCACTACGATTAAAATCCCATCAATAAAAGTATAGAGAATGGAATAGTTCACTCATAGTCAAAAAACGTTTCTATCATTCACCTTCATTTTTCATTGCATACCTGCATTGTTTCCTCGCATCTGCAAAACACAACAAAAATTTTTGAAGAATTGGACCCCACCGACTTCCACTCTATGGACACAAAAGACATTTCTCAAAATATCTTCCTTTGTGTTCCACAGAAGAAAGAGTCATATACAGGTTTTGAATGACATGAGGGGGAATAATTGATCATATCATTTTATTTTTAGGTGAACTAACTATCCCTTTAAGTTGTATGTTGAACTGTGCTACAAACTGTATATTCACAGTTCTATAGCCTTGGAAAAACAAACATTACCGCATAAACGCTAAAGATAATTAGATCCTCGATTTCCTCCCTTAGATCCTCCCCTATAGATGAAAAAACAACAATTATTCATCTTTCCGCACCAGTCCTGCTCTGTGTTACACAGTAAAAGCGCTAACTGACAAGTGAGAAGGCACAGTAATTCAAAACTGTGTCGACTCAAGAAAAATACTCCACACCTTGCTCTCATTTATGCCAACTCGGGATACAAAGATCCAAGTAATCTGTGTACCCTCCTGTAAAGAGCTAACGGCAGATAATTGCGGTGTTTAGTAAAAGGTGAAAAGGGGGTCAACAGATACTCGGCACAGTCTTCCCTGGGTGGGCTGTGAGTCAGTGTGTGAGGAGAGTAAACCACGCGCACACACAACCACACTAACTATTCTATTGGTAAACAGTGAACAGATGAACAGCTCTGACCCCGGTATCCACCGCAGCAATGATTCCTTGTCTGGGCAAAAACAATGGCTACTGAGGATGCAAACTTCAGATTAGGCTGGCCCAAAGGTCAAAGGTCGAGCATCCCTTTGTCTTCGCCTCTGTGTGCGTTTAACACGTCCAGTAAAGAGGGAGGAAGCAATCACAGATGCACAACAAGGAGTAATGTGCGTGATGCTATTACACCAGCTTTCTGTTTCGGACCCGTTGTCACGACCCGGTCTATAAAACACAAAGAGATATAAGCAGCGCAATGCAATGCAGCTGCTGAAGAACAATGGACGGGAATGTTGTGTGTCTCTAAAGGACATCTGTGGATGGACTGAGGTGTGCTGGTGAATGTTATCTTGTGATGATACCATGATCATCTGTCAAAAGGAATTCTTGAAAAAATAAAGCGGACAGTGTTTACTCCATGAACACGAATGACTTATTTTTGAAGTTTTTCATTTGAAAAGTTTGACAGCCTTTAAGCACTATACAATATGTTAACATTCAAGAAAAGTGAACGTCCTGTAAAACAACTGTTTGTGCTCCACTGAAGGCAAAATGGTTTACGAGTTTGAGAGCGAGTAAATGATTAACCATTGCTTGAATTAAGCAGATGTTTAAACGGCGGCACAGGAATCTCCGAAGTGTTGCAAAAAAGCACAAGAAGTAAATCGTTGGTGACTTCAGAGAAAGAATCAGACAAAAGGTTCAACAGGAACAACCATCAAAAACATTCACAAGACTTACTGTGTCTTTCATTTGATGCTAATGAAATAAACACTTCATCTGTTGCTTGTGGTCTCTCAAGTCTTCTTAAAGACCAATTCTCGATCTGCAAGAAAGAGCAAAAACTCATATTAATATTCAACATATAAGCGATCTCATTCTTCATTCGAGGTTTACGTTACACTTTGCGTTTGGAATGTGTGTCATCGATTAGCTCATAGTTCATCTCAAGCACCAACACGGGTACTGCGACCGCTTTCTTTGTCAACCTTGTTTGCTCTGATTTGCTTCTTTGTCTTGTGTGTTTGGGAAGATGTCATCCTGTGTCAAGACTCAAAGGCAGGTGACCTACGAGTCAAGCAAACAGATGGGGAGCTGAGAAAAGACATTTGTAAAGTCAACTTCAGAAAGGAAAGTGAAATGGCGAGTTTAAATGGTCCGGCAACACTGGGAGAATGGAAGGCTACGGGTTAATCTGCTCTACTTAGCCTCTGTACACAAACTACCGGTGAGGGATTAACCGAGTTAACCCAACACACATTCATCAGGCATGTTAGTAAAATGACAGATGATCCCGTATCCTGCGATCTAAAGTTAAAGTGATAGTTCGTCCAAAAATAAAAATTCTTATCATTTCATAGCAGTATGACTTTGTCTTATGCAAAACTAAAAAGATATTTTGAAGAATGTTGTTAACTGGCACCCATTCACTTGCATTGGTTTTATGTCCATACATTCTTTTTTAGAGCGAACTATCACTTTAAGCTTACATCCACCATTAGATGACATTCAACTTTTTTTGTGATAGTAGTATGATTTTTATAGACTTTAATAGCTACGTCAAACACAGAAAAACTGAAAGGTTCTTAGGGGAACCAAAAAGCGTTTTTCTTTGAAACTTTTTGTAACACCTTTAAACTCAAGACAGTGGTGCTATTCCTCAGCGACTTTCACCACAGGTCACCACCGACCCAACAGCTTCGCACCATCTAGAAGGGGATAAAGCGATGTTCAGATGTCCAGATGTTTCAAACGGGCAGCTTTGGAGAACATGTGGCTTTGGTTGAGACGGCCGGAGCGCTTCGCATACTGAGGTTTAGTTAGATGTGGATTAGGCTACTTAGAGGAGGATTCAGAGTCGCTGCTAGACAGGTCTGACCCCGGCTCATGTGTTTTGACTGAATGATAATCAGACCTCTGGACTTCTTTTACACGTAAGAAGCGGAGTCGATATGACAGGGGCCGTAGTATTTCTTTACAGTCTTTCTGCGCCGAAAATGCGAACCAGATGAGGCGAGTCTACAGTGAAGCCTTTTCTCCCCCGTTAATTAAAAGTGCCTGTCGAGGACGTTCGGAGAGAGTTATGCCCCGTATCGGTGTGACATTTGCACATCAAACGGAAATGACACTGGACGCGGGGTTAGCCATTAGCAGAGGAGTTGTATGCGAAGATCACAGGCTTTCGTTTAGCCGTAATGACCTACAGATTGTCTCGCTCTCTAAACGTCCTCTCCCTTGTCAAAGCAACGGCCCGATCGCGATCTCAGGTAAATCGGCAGGTTTACCAACTCAAAGTCTTTTCATCCCATAATAAGCAAACGCCACAGAGGGGGGTCTCATCTGTGTTGTGATGTCATGGCTGGTGAGCATAATTACGCAGCTTTGTAATGGCAATTCTGAGTCTCCACACTGACTCCCTGAACCCTTAACAGTATTTGTAGAAGTACAGGTCATGCAAGTAGGCTTCCATCTGGATCTGGTCAAGATGCATATACTGCAACCCACAATGTTACTTTAGACACTAAAAGAAAGAATGAAGACATGACCTATATTGAGTAGGAACAGCAAATAAAATCCTAAGAGTACTATGCTATTGTCACATGACCTCACTTCATTGCATGGGAGTGATGTCCAGTTGTCTTTATAAAGGCAAAGGCTTCGATACCCACAAAGAAATAACGTATGCCTTAAATGTTCTGAAGGTTACTTTCGGATAAAACATCTGCCAAATACATAAATGTAACATATGTAAATGAAAGCCAAGGTGAATCATACTTGATTCTTTTCACTGTTAATGGAAAGTCAAGCACATTGCATTATGGGATACAGAAATGCATGCAGTGCGCTCTTAGAAAACATTTGTATGCTTTGTAATGTATAGAAAATGTTAATTTAAAGGTATAGTTTACCCCCCCAAAAAATGTAATTTGCCCTCATGTCATTTAAAACCTGCATATGACTCTTTAATCAGTGGAACACAAAAGAAGATATTTTGAGAAATGCCTCTGTGGTTTTGTGTCCATACAATGAAAGTCAATGTTGTTTGGTTACTCACGTTCTTCAAAATATCATCCTTTGTGTTCTGCAGAAAAAAGAAAATCATACAGGTTTGAAGTGACATGAGGGTGAATAAACGATGAAAGAATTTTCTTTTTTGGGTGAGCTATCACTTTAAGGCCACTTTAATTATAGCATCCTTTGATCACCATACGAACCTTCAAAATGTTCGCAAGAATTATGCAACAGAAAGGTGAAGCGGAACTTTATGGCCAATAAAAATCAGCAAAGTGTTCATTGATTGTGAAATCCTCGGTCCTCTGGGGGAAACTCAAAACCTGTCCAGTTCTGCTGAGCCAGTCTAGTGTCTGAATCTAGGAGGCAAAGGAAATTTGTTATGACACGAATAGGGTGGAAAAGGAAGTATTTTTGCATTGAATTAAACAGGGGGTGGGGTTTTAAGAATGCACAGTTCATTTTAGTCGCAAAGAGACCCATATGTACACGCACGCACACGCACATGCACACGCACACGCACACACACACACACACACACACACAACTGCTCTGTCAGCTATTTTCTTCATTCCAGGTGTGAGCTGTTAAACAGAGTATTTATTTTTGCTTATTTACAATATAACCCACACCGCACAATAAAACCTTTTAGTAAAATGATTCATATGTTACCTCTCAACATAATGAGTGGCAGCCTCTTCTAATACTGGTTGGGTATCTTCATCCATCTTATCTGTTAAAGTACAATGATAAAGAGCACATTTCACAAATCTCAGCGACAATCTTTATGAGTCGGGAGCACAGGAAAAACGTGCTTCCAATTTGAGCTCACAAACTGCCTCCAGGATGACATTAGTAAGGAAGTGGATATGATAAAAGGTACCTGCACATCTTGAAATCTGGATAAGACTAATCTAAGCAAAAAAAATAATCTTGTTTTGAACGGATAAAGATTAACGTACAGAACTTGTGGGAGACTTTAGATATCACTCTTTGTTTTAAAAATATGACTTGAATTGACCTTTCTTTACCGAGAGAATTCTGGGAAACTGACGTTTAATTATAGTTTCTTAAAGCTGCAATTTATTACTTTTTTATTAAAAAAATGAATGATTTACAATATATATGAAATTGTGTAAAAGAGTCTCCTTATGTTACCATGATTTGCAATAGTATAGCTAATATAATCATTTATAATTTGGGATGTCGGTTACAATTTTGCACCCAAGGAACCTTTCTAGATTACATTCAAAGGATATTTATAAAATACACACAAGTAAATAAAAATCTCTATAAAATTTTAGATGTATTGTGGCCATTCCAGTCCAGTGTCTGTTGAATTTCAACAAAATCAAACCTCAGGAGTGACAAAGTCTTCCAACAGCAATGTGAAAGACTGACAGCATGACAAGACACATGAAAACTGTGATAAAAAAGGTTATCACATAAAAATATTGTTGTATTGCTTAAAAGTGAATATGAACTTTTTCTTCTGAAAAAATACAGAGCATCTTTTGTGTTATTTTGACTTGTCTCTCCAGTTTTCATTTTCTGCTAATAAATGCAAACAGAAACAATAACAACACAAACACAACAAATGATAATTTTACCAAAACATACCTATAAATAGTACATGGCTACATCTGTTGTAACCAGCAAATTTCCCACAAGAAAAAAAACATACAATACACACCCAACAGCTGTCCCCTTCTCTGTGTCACATCATTGCTTGCAGTTAAATATGTGCCGGCCATCAGCAACATTCCTAAACAGAAAAAAGATTGACAACATAAACGTCAATGGCAAATACATTACACAACACATATGAACACACAAGTTATGCATGAACACACACACACACACACACACACACACACACACACACACAGCAAAGACAGAGGCTATTAGCATGCTAGACTGACCACAAGCTCCAGACTCACCCAACTAACCTCTAGGTGTTGATTGCTCAGGGGATCTGATCCTGGATCAGGGGGACCATTCCCATGAAGATTTAAGTATACACTTGAAAGCCGCTCCAACAGGTCGCTTGTAGAGGGTCAGGGGGTCAATTGCCTGGTTCTGCTTAATGCTAGCAAAAAAAACCCCGTCAGTCAGTTTAAATGGCCGCAGTGAGTTTTGTGGCCTGCGACTGAAGGAATGCAAAGAATTCTGGGGGTTAAAGTGGTGCCATGAGATGGCAGACACCGACACGGGGCTCTGGAAGTTGGATACAATGTCACCCCCCCCACACCATCACTCAACATTAGTCACTGCTCTTTCAACACCTTGTTGTCGCTGTGGGTATTAACCGTTGTTGGTTTACGGGGGAGAGAATAGATGGCGATGGGAGGGGTGAACGTTTTCGGAGTTAAAAGACGAATATTAAAACGTCAACAAAACAATGAATATTCAATAATTATATATAGTTATATTTATTTAAGCCAGTGGAATAGCGGGGGTCACCCGTAAAGCTACCGCACGACACGTCGAAGAGTTGCCCGGGGAAAGCACGGACTCCTTTAAAACTCAAGCTCAATATGTGAAATAAATAATAGAGCTTCGGGTTAAGGAGGCCACGGTAAAAACAGGCACTTTGTAGAATTACCTAATGTTATTCTCAACGCTGTTATTCAAAGTGCTTCTTAAAGCTGTTGCAACTGTGAAAACATATGTCATCATCACGCTCCCAAGGCCAAATATTATAATTATTTTCCAAAGAAAACGACAAAAATCATTTGAAAACGCCGTCACGGCATACAAGCCTTCGTTTATGCGGCTGCACTTCAAACACCCGCCGCAAAAGAAGTCGTCACGCATGGACTAACACAATTCGTAAGACGCCTCGACATGAAGGATCTCTTCCTCTTGCATGACAATCTTCTTCTGAACCCGTACGGCCCGAGTGCTCACCTGGCCTTCCATCGCTGCCAACGTGTTATTTCCTCCCCGAGTTTAAACTCATGATCTAACGACCGGGCCTTTGGTCCAAAGTCAACACGGAGCGGGACTTGTCAATCATTCGATCCACTTCATTGGCATCGGGGCTTGATTGGGTACAATTAGTCCTTAGAAACAAATGACATCAATCTGCCCTGGATTTCCATCGAGGAAGGCTGATTATTTGCTTTAACCTGGAACCCTGATTTCATTTTCACCCCTCCGAGTCCCCCGGGGGTTAACAAACAGTGGAAAACATGTACGACTGACACAAGATCCTTTGGCCTTAGCGAGAGACGTTTCCAAATGTAATTTGCCCGAGCCCAGAGGGAGTCCAACCGCACAACAATTTTGGCACGGTCAAAAGATTTATTTCAGTTTATCTGCGGGCTGTGTCACATCCTAGCAAACCGGCGCAGGTCGAGCTGTTATTGGCACAAGAATAAAGAACGCATGATTAGTTTATTTCATTTACGGTACAAATAGTAATAAAAAATTAATGCATAAAACTAAAATCTTAGCAGCGCCCATGCAAACACTCCCATGTTTAATGTTTATGTACAGGGAATTACTAATGAACCATGGTCCATTAACTGAGTCGATTTATTTTTCAACCAGGCATCCAGTGTTATGAAAAGACCAGCATCTCTAAAAGTCAAGCTGTGAAACTGCAATTTAACAATATTGACTCTTTGGTTGCGTTCTCTTACAGTAAATAACAGAGTTATAGTGAAGAGAAATAGGCTACTGTGGTAACTGTGAGTAAATACAAACACACAGTAAATTCACACCGAGCACTGAAAATATGGATCTACTGGGCACCAACATTACATTTGTTATTAACAAAACCCATATACACAAACAGCATCTGATGTGTTTTATAAAAAAATATTAAAATCAAAACACGTGTTTACATTCATCCACTGATATCACAACACATCCTTGACCACCAAGGGATCACCACAAGTATATCAGAACACATTCACACGTTTACACTCATTTTCCATGTGGACATCATCCAGATGCAATATGCTTTTAAATGCCAAGTGTAAGCAGGCCATAAAGTAAACACAAACAAACATCGGGTTCATAACCATATGGTAAAACTTCAAATTCATTCACACATCTAGCAGAACCACTCCTGTCATCAAAACTCTGAGACCAACAACTGGAAGCTGGCCATTTATTGAGTGATGATGTTCTGTTCAGATGCCACGCCTCCTCTGTCTGTATGCGTGTGCGTGTGTGTGTGTGTGTGTGTGTGTGTGTGTGTGTGTGTGTGTGTGTGTGTGTACTGACCCAGAGTCACCCGCTGCTGTGTTCTGAACTCTACAGGAGAGTCGGATCAGAGCTGTAAAACTCCTAATGAGCCTCAGAATGTACATCACCTAATGAAGAGTAACATCTGAACATCCCATAATGCCATTCGTAATAAACTTCACTACTGTATTAAAGGGATATTTCACCCAAAAATGATAATTCTGTTACCGTTTAATTTACTCACCCTCACATCATTCCATATAACTGAATGACTACATTACTATATTGATTATATACAGGGATATTTTTGGTAGTATTATTTTTGTCTTTTTTCAGAAACTCTGGATAAAAAATTGCAATTCGCATCCTGACCGCTACACACCGCTGCATTTCATACACTGGACCTTTAAAGCTCAAAATCACCAGTTGCCATTTCGTTTTATACAGTAGCCTAATATAGAACAGTCCTCCCTATTCGCTCTGATCCAATAAAATATTTTAGAGCTTGGCAGTAAAATTGTTGATGATTTGCTGAAAGCCCAGTCGCTGGTTAAAAAACAATGTACAGCATTTCTCCTCTCATGACCCATCCACTTCACAAAGTCACACGGGTTTCCAAAAACATGACACACCATGTGTCACCACTAAAATAAACATGTAAAGATACATACACCTGTTTGTCAGGCATGTTTGTGACAAGCAAGCTCATACAAGTGCATGCAAATTAAATGCAAGTTTACATTCATTGTTCTGGACACCTGCATCACCGACTGCAGCATCTTGTCTCCTCATGGCATCTCCCAGAACACTCTCTCCTCCTCCTGGGACAGCCAAACTCCAAGGAAGACAAATTATATCAACTATTATTTTATTTAGTGCAAGAATAAAGCTCTATACACTGCCATAACAATGAACCTGATAGCAATTTCAAGTCCCACAAGGCGGACAGTAATTCATATGCTTCAAAGTGTAGCAATTCATAGTCAAAGGTTATGTCTACCATAGTGCAACACATCCCACAACATTCATTGCATTTCACATCCCAAGCATCAACACTGACTAGTTCAGTTCGTACAAACTTCACCTCTATGTGATTTCATTCACAGCATTTATGGTTAGCTGACAAGCTTGCATCAATCTCAAGCATGCTAATGGCGCCTCCTAGCGACCAAACGACTGAAACGACTTTGTTTACAAATTCCCTTATTATTAAATGGACAGACGAAGCGTCACAAACAATAAACAAAACTGTCACAGTCTGATCATTTGGATATTACATGTAAACCATCTGTTAGTTTATACTCAAGTTAAAGTGAGACCGAAGATAATATCTTATCTGTGTCAGCATAATTCAGAAAATCGGAACGCTTGTTTTCACCACACTCACCAACAAGCACGAAATATGAGGGGGAAGGTCTGGTATCACGACCATAACTGTCCATTAAACTCACCGGAATGCATCTAAATCAGGACATCCTATGCAAAATATCGTAACGTACTTGCTCTTTTCCAACCAGCTGTAGCTAAAGTTAGCTAAAGCTTCATTTTCAGACAGGTGCTTGTAAGTGCTTGTGACGGTACTTCCTGTGTCCGGTAGAGGGCAGTAAAACATCACGAGTTTTATCACTCAACCGTCTCATAAACTGTTTAGCGCTTATTGTGCTTCATCTGCTTATAGTATTTTTATTGCATTTTATTAATAAAAATGTAATAATTGTTTAACCATAAGACATGTTTGTGTGGACATGTAGTCTACTGATCTGGCTCAAACAGACTTTACACTTGTAAACGTAAAAACAACATTTTGGCTATATGGACATTTTAATTGTCTTAAACTAGAATAAAATACATATAAATAAATAAAATACATTTTTTAAATAACTTCATGTGATTTTAGCACTTGAGTCTGCTGCAGGAGATTTCATGTGTACGTTCTGACACAGTGAAGGGGTTTTTGTTTAAGGCTTTTTCACTGTGTGAATACTGGACCAGAATAAACCCCCATACAGTAATAATCTCCTGCATCTTCAGGTTTTGCTTCACGTATGCTCAGTGTGAAAATGAGTCCGGATTGACTTCCACTGAAGCGATCTGAGATTCCAGATTCTAGTTGAATTGCTTTGTAGATCAGGAGTTTAGGAGCTTCTCCAGGTTTCAGCAGATACCAGCTCATGTCACTACCAACCCCACTGGTCCCAGTACAGCTGATAGAGGCAGATTCTTCTTCTTTAACAGACAGAGACTCTGGAGACTGGACCTCCTGATGAGAAACTGAGAAAAGGTATAAAGCAAGACAAGTGTTAGGCTACATTAAAACAATATTGATGAGAAACATCTGTTGTCCAAACAATGTAAAGCAAAACATAAGTCAAAACTCAGCAAAAATAATGCATTATAAGGTAGTAAACAAAATGAACCTTGAGTTAGTAGACCCAGTGTTCCCAGAATAAGTAAAGCAGACATTATTGTTTTTGTGTGACTCTGGAAGGACTGAATCAAACTGATCTTCAGTGAACTTTTGTATCAAAAGCAGGAAATATGCAAAACAACTTTCACTCATCAGACTGCAGCCAAACCACATTCAGATCATACTGGAATTTTACAAAATGATAAAACACTAAAACATGCATTTTTGCAGAATTCTGTTGCTGACTTCTGCTTTTAAAGTTGGTTTTGTAAAGTGAATAATAAGAAGGAATCACCATGATGGACTTTCAGCAAAGGAACCAAACTTAGAAGTAAGTGCAGAATATAAGAGGATTAATAAAATACAAAATAAATCAGATTACAAATGTAAACCCGAACCCCGCATCATTTTCACATTCAAATAATGTTTTTAGACTATGTACTGCAAAGAAATTAATTTAAAAAAGAAAGAACATAGTGAATATTTTATTAAAGTAGACTATATGCACTAAAGAGTTTAAATATACATTTACAGGCAATTTGTGTGATTATACAACTTGTCAAGGATAAATCTTGTATTAGAATCAAATGTGTTTCAAGCCTACATTTGGCAAATCATCTCAATATAAATTTGTTAAATATTTCAGTTGTATTATACATGAATATTTATTATTTAGCAGCCAAAGTGCAACATGATAATGTTATTGTATGTATTAAAAATATGTAGTGTTTATTGTTTAGTGTTAATGCTCTTGTTCAGTGTGCAGGAGGTTTTTGTACGGCAGCTGAATGGGTTTGTATCACTGTGGTGGACTTTTGGTGGCGGCACAAGACTCTCAGTTGGAAGTAAGTAAATCTATATCTATTTTCAACATAAAAAACATTAAACCACATAAGAAAGAGACAATAGTACGGATAAAGATATTCCCATTAGTTATATTTTGGGGGGGAAAGTTTATAAAGAACACGTTCGTTGTTTGAGCTAAGTTTATATTTCTTTCATGCTCATTTATTTTCTGAACTTATTTGCTTAGTTGGTTTATAAGTGATTTAATATGCTTGTTAATTATTTTTATAAATTTCACATGAGACTTTATGATTATAAATTTAGGTAGAACAGACAACAGCTTTAAAATCTATATATTGGGGAAAATCTAAATGTATTATGTGCATTTAAAAACAAAATGTATACATATATTTAAGCAATCTTATGCAATTGTATGCGATTGGTGCATTTATAAACTATCTGAGCTATTTTAATAGTTAGTACTCCAGTAAACTAGTATTAAAAAAATGTATTAATTATTAACATTGTGTTATGCTTTTTAACACATTTTATATTAAATAAATGAAATGGACAACCCGAGTTGAGTTAAAAGTAAAACAAAATGTGTTGTCTCAGAAATAACACAGCGATGTGTTCAGTTAAGGACATTTTGTGAGTTGTCTGAACACAACATTTGTTATTTTAACATAACTGTTTTTAGAGTGTATGTACATTTACATTTACATTTATGCATTTGGCAGACGCTTTTATCCAAAGCGACTTACATGACATTGTACTATACATTTGTACATTTTGTATAGTAAGCAAGTGGGGGTTAGGTGCCTTGCTCAAGGGCACCTCAGCCGTTACCCGCCAGCCCTGAGAATCGAAGCAGCAACTTTCTGGTCATGAGTCTAACTCTCTAACCACTGGGCCACGACTGCACATGTACATTATTCTTCTGTAGATCTTTAAATTACTTCAATCAAAAATCTGAAAGTACTTTTATAAATAGAAATATGTATACAGTAATCATAAATCCTGTAAGTAATGTTTTGATTAAAAGATGTTTAAATTTCAATATTTTATATTTAAAAAATTGTATATACTGAACTTGTCTTAATGTTTGTCTAAAAATAAAATCCTGTTTTTTAATGTGTCACTGAACTCAGTTTTGCTTGATCAACTAAGAATCTATTAAAGGGAAGTGAAAACACAGAATGTGTGAAAGAAACTTCTCAGTTTCCATTTCTCTCTCTCTCTGTCTCTTTCTAGATAACGCTCAGCCGACTCTAACAGTCCTTCCTCCCTCCAGAGATGAGTTGAATCAGGGTAAAGCTACAGTCATGTGTGTGGCCAGTAAGGGATTCCCCTCTGACTGGAAGATGAACTGGAGTGTGGATGGTAACAGCAGGAGCTCTGGTGTGGATGTGAGTCCTGGTGTCCTGAAGGATGGACTGTACAGCTGGAGCAGCAGTCTGAGTCTCACTCACAGTGAATGGAGCTCAGCTAAAACCATCAGATGTGAGGCCACACAGACCTCCCAGAAACCAGTCTCCAAGATCCTGGACACACAGCAGTGTCATGTACAATGAGAGCATACACACAAACCGACACACAAAAATCTTATTACAAAATTATATTCTTGTCTCTTCGTTTGCAGAAGCCATCTTGCTTTTTAATGTTTGTGCATATGCCACAGCTTGAATGATTTATTGAGTCCTTGTGTGGTTGCAAAAATAAACGTATTTTGACATCAAGTAGTGTTTATTTTTTGCTGTGTTTTCATAATCTCTTCGTAATTGAACAATTTTACTGTAAGTTTTATTTAAATTAGTACAAGAATTATTGCTAACATTTACAATGTAAGGATTTTTAAAAATATTTTATAACAAATATCAAGTGGATAATATGAACAAGACAAGCACAGGTTATTCAACAGACTGATATTGTGAACTTCTCCTTTTCTCTGTGCTGTCTGACTGAGGGAGGTTTTTGTATGGCAGTATTTCACTGTGTGCGCCCTCCACTATAAGCCCCCATACAGTAATAATCTCCATCATCCTCAGGCTGAACACTTTTATGTTCATTGTAAATGTATACCCAGAATTAGTTCCACTGAACCGATCTGGAACTCCAGATGCAAGGTAACTCGATCTGTAGATCAAGAGTTTAGGAGCTTTTCCAGGTTTCAGTTGATACCAGCTCAAGTCATAGTCAATTCCAGAAGATGTAATGCAGTTAATAGAGGCTGATCCACCAGCGGTAACAGACAGAAACTTAGGAGACTGGTCCTCCTGATGGGTCACTGAGAGAGGGTTAAAAACAAGACAAGTTTTTACCAAAACTGTTTTACCAAAGTCCAAATCTGTACAATAGGCTATAGCACATATTCTGAAAATGAAGAAAATATTTGAAACCTTGAGAAAGCAGACCCAGTGTTCCCAGAACAAGTAATGGAGACATTATTGTTTTTGTGTGACTCTGGCAGGTCTGAATCAAACTGATCTTCAGTGGACTTTTGTATCAAAAGCAGGAAATATGCAAAACACTCTTCACATATCAGGCTGCAGCCAAAACCACATTTAGATTCATACTGGAATTTTACAAAATGATAAAACAGTAAAACATGAATTTTTGCTGTATTCTGTTGCTGACTTCTGCTTTTAAAGCGATTTTTGTAAAGTGATAAATGAGAAGGAATTATTGTGATGGACTTTTAGAGAAGAAACCAAACTGACTGACAGAAGTAAGTGCAGGATAAAATAAACTGAATACATGCAGAATAAATCACATTACAAATGTAAACCTGAACTCTGATAAGACAACCTTTACCCATATTGTTTTTTAGTGTAAAGAGTTAAGTTAGATTTTAGAATCTGTAAATGTTTTATTAAAGGAAACTTAATGCAGTAAAACAGTTCAAAAATATTTATTTATAGGCAATTAATGTGCAGGAATATACAACTGATCAGTAATATTATATTATTGTGACTGTGATCAAGCTTGCATTTGGGAAATCATCATCAAAAATGGGTTTAAATGTTTCAGAATATTTCTTTTTTAGCAACCAAAGTACAACATTATAGTGTTATTGTATAGCATTCAGTGTTTAGTGTTTAGTGTTTAGTGTTTAGTGTTATTGTTCAATAGTAATGTGCAGATGGTTTTAATACGCCGCTGAATGGGTTTGTATCACTGTGGTGGATTTTTGTTGGAGGCACAAGACTCTCAGTTAGAAGTAAGTTTAACTCTTTAACTTTTTTAATCTTTTAACATAAGATACTAAAACTTTAGAACAAGAAAGTAACAATAAGGTAACAACATTCTTTGTACTTGTTTGATCAATGTTTATTTTGCTTTTATGCTCATTTCTCTTCAGATTTTATTTGCTTTATGCCTGGTTTTAAAGTGGTTTAATATGCTTGATAATTGGAATGAATTTCAAATGACAGAGAAAAGTATCTATAAATATTATTAAGAAGATCAAACAGGCAAAACATAAAAATCTAAATATGGAATAATAAAATCAGATTTTTTAAGTGTGAATGTAATTACATGAATAATTATGTAATTATGAATAACTATATATTTGAAAATAAAAATCTAGTTCATGTTTTAGTTTTATGCTTTTTGATTAAATTATTAATCAGCAATTTTAATTGTAAATCAATTTAAATATACTTCCATAAAAAAATTATTGTTCTTTTAAAAATGAGAAAATACAGTAGCATAAACATTAATACAGATATATATGTTTTAAATGCTTTAATATTAATTTTTAATATTTAAAATGTTTGAACATGCGTTTAAAAATTAAAATCCTGTTTTTTAATGTGTCACTGAACTCAGTTTTGCTTGATCAACTAAGAATCTATTAAAGGGAAGTGAAAACACAGAATGTGTGAAAAAAACTTCTCAGTTTCCATCTCTCTCTCTGTGTCTCTTTCTCTAGATAACGCTCAGCCGACTCTAACAGTCCTTCCTCCCTCCAGAGATGAGTTGAATCAGGGTAAAGCTACAGTCATGTGTGTGGCCAGTAAGGGATTCCCCTCTGACTGGAAGATGAACTGGAGTGTGGATGGTAACAGCAGGAGCTCTGGTGTGGATGTGAGTCCTGGTGTCCTGAAGGATGGACTGTACAGCTGGAGCAGCAGTCTGAGTCTCACTCACAGTGAATGGAGCTCAGCTAAAACCATCAGATGTGAGGCCACACAGACCTCCCAGAAACCAGTCTCCAAGATCCTCGACACACAGCAGTGTGATGTATAATGAGAGCATACACACAAACCGACACACAAAAATTTTATTCCAAAATTACATTCTTGTCTCTCGGTTTGCAGAAGCCATCTTGCTTTTTAATGTTTGTGCATATGCCACAGCTTAAATGATTTACTGAGTCCTTGTGTGGTTGCAAAAATAAACGTATTTTGACATCAAGTAGTGTTTATTTTTTTCTGTTTTCATAATCTCTTCGTAATTGAACAATTTTACTGTAAGTTTTCTTTAAATTAGTACAAGAATTATTGCTAACATCTACAATGTAGGGATTTTTAAAAATATTTTATAACAAATATCAAGTGGATAATATGAACAAGACAAGCACAGGTTATTCAACAGACTGATATTGTGAACTTCTCCTTTTCTCTGTGCTGTCTGACTGAGGGAGGTTTTTGTATGACAGTATTTCACTGTGTGCGCCCTCCACTATAAGCCCCCATACAGTAATAATCTCCATCATCCTCAGGCTGAACACTTTTTATGTTCATTGTAAATGTATACCCAGAATTAGTTCCACTGAACCGATCTGGAACTCCAGATGCACGATAACTCGATCTGTAGATCAAGAGTTTAGGAGCTTTTCCAGGTTTCAGCTGATACCAGCTCAAGTCATAGTCAATTCCAGAAGATGTAATGCAGTTAATAGAGGCTGATCCACCAGCGGTAACAGACAGAAACTTAGGAGACTGGTCCTCCTGATGGGTCACTGAGAGAGGGTTAAAAACAAGACAAGTTTTTACCAAAACTGTTTTACCAAAGTCCAAATCTGTACAATAAGCTATAGCACATATTCTGAAAATGAAGAAAATATTTGAAACCTTGAGAAAGCAGACCCAGTGTTCCCAGAACAAGTAGTGGAGACATTATTGTTTTTGTGTGACTCTGGCAGGTCTGAATCAAACTGATCTTCAGTGGACCTTTGTATCAAATGCAGGAAATATGCAAAACACTCTTCACATATCAGGCTGCAGCCAAAACCACATTCAGTTTCATACTGGAATTTTACAAAAAGATAAAACAGTAAAACATGAATTTTTGCTGTATTCTGTTGCTGACTTCTGCTTTTAAAGCGATTTTTGTAAAGTGATAAATGAGAAGGAATTATTGTGATGGACTTTTAGAGAAGAAACCAAACTGACTGACAGAAGTAAGTGCAGGATAAAATAAACTGAATACATGCAGAATAAATCACATTACAAATGTAAACCTGAACTCTGATAAGACAACCTTTACCCATATTGTTTTTTAGTGTAAAGAGTTAAGTTTGATTTTAGAATCTGTAAATGTTTTATTAAAGGAAACTTAATGCAGTAGAACATTTCAAAAAAATACATTTATAGGCAATTAATGTGCAGGAATATACAACTGATCAGTAATATTATATTATTGTGACTGTGATCAAGCTTGCATTTGGGAAATCATCATCAAAAATGGGTTTAAATGTTTCAGAATATTTCGTTTTTAGCAACCAAAGTACAACATTATAGTGTTATTGTATAGCATTCAGTGTTTAGTGTTTAGTGTTATTGTTCAATAGTAATGTGCAAATGGTTTTCATACGCTGCTGAATGGGTTTGTATCACTGTGGTGGATTTCTGTTGGAGGCACAAGACTCTCAGTTGGAAGTGAAAGAGAAAAGTATCTATAAATATTATTAAGAAGATCAAACAGGCAAAACATAAAAATCTAAATATGGAATAATAAAATCAGATTTTTTAAGTGTGAATGTAATTACATGAATAATTATGTAATTATGAATAACTATATATTTGAAAATAAAAATCTAGTTCATGTTTTAGTTTGATGCTTTTTGATTAAATTATTAACCAGCAATTTTAATTGTAAATCAATTTAAATATACTTCCATAAAAAAAATATTGTTCTTTTAAAAATGAGAAAATACAGTATGCATAAACATTAATACAGATATATATGTTTTAAATGCTTTAATATTAATTTTTAATATTTAAAATGTTTGAACATGCGTGTTTAAAATATAAAATCCTGTTTTTTAATGTGCCACTGAACACAGTTTTGCTTGATCAACTAAGAATCTGTTAAAGGGAAGTGAAAACAGAATGTGTGAAAGAAACTCAGTTTCCATCTCTCTCTCTGTGTCTCTTTCTCTAGATAACGCTCAGCCGACTCTAACAGTCCTTCCTCCCTCCAGAGATGAGTTGAATCAGGGTAAAGCTACAGTCATGTGTGTGGCCAGTAAGGGATTCCCCTCTGACTGGAAGATGAACTGGAGTGTGGATGGTAACAGCAGGAGCTCTGGTGTGGATGTGAGTCCTGGTGTCCTGAAGAAGGAAAAAAAATTCATTTTAATAATACAGAAATGTCTTTAAAATAAATAACCTTGAGCAAGTAGACCCAATGTTCCCAGTATCAGAATCAGAGACATTGTTTCTGTTGGTTCTGGCAAAGATGAATACACACAGATCACCAGTAAAGTTTTTAGAGTAGTTAACATGCAAATCTTCTCAAACTACTAAACATGTTCATTTACATATTATGAAATATTACCTAAAACAATGAATGCCAAACAAATTCTGTATTAGCATATTTGGTAAATATCTAAACAATTTATGACTTTTTATGTCTTAACTTTTAAAATATGCAAAAATAAATAATGTTTTGAAACATGGACCTATCTCTCAAATATGTGCTGAACAATAATTTATTAATAGGTTTTTATCCTTATGAGAATGATGGTATAGTGCATAAATATTGGTTACAGTAAATATGTTTCTTGTTAAACTCTGTCTGCTTTATTAAATAAGATTATGTCATGTTTATTCTAGATAGAGCAGAACATGATAAGATGATTAATGTGATTTAATGAGACCAGGTTAAGTGCTTTATGTTTGTGTATCTCATACACACATGTGTTTACTCTATTTTTATTGTCCTTCCAGCACCTGGTGTCTCAGTTCATCAGATTCTCAGTATTCTGTACAGGGAGGTTTTTGTATGGCACTTTTTCACTGTGTGAACACAGCTTTGTTATTGATCTCATGGTAACTCGCACAGTAATAAACTCCTGCATCTTCAAGATGAACATTATCATTGGTGAGAGAGAAATCAAGACCATTTCCTCCAGAAAAGAAACTGCCTCCACCACTCATTCTGGATGGAGAATCTGAAGGCTTCATTGTTGTGTAATATATCAGGAGTTTAGGGGAACCCTCGGCTTTCTGAAGGTACCAGGAGATGTAGTAATCTTTAGATACTGACCCAGTTGGATGCCTATAAACGACAGTGTTGACTTTACAGTCAATAGAGACGCTCTGACCCAACTGAGCAGATTTAACTTCAGGCTGATTCACAACAACCTGTCCAAAAACACCTGTTTGAAAAGAGAAACTGAATATTATGAATTCATTATTTTATCATAAAAAATATTTAAAAAACTGTTTCGATAAAAACAGTTACCTTGGATGAAGCAAAGTGCACATAGGAAGAGAATCATATTTGCTTCAGGTTGTGTTTTAATGTGAACAGATGTTGTGTTAAAAGTCTTCACAGGTCTATAAACACTTTCAGAGCACTGAAGCATAAGCTGTCTATGCAAAACCAGAGTGGAAAAACCCGGATAGCAAAAGTTTCATTACGGGCAAAAGTTGTCATAAAACAATTGAGCGCCAGTGAACTTTATTCCTGTCTGTGGAAGACTTTCATGGGACCTAAGCCTGAAGAATTTATAGTAATAAATTCTTTAAATGAATAAAACCTTGTGGAGGAACCAAACGCTATAGAAATTATAATTATGACTTAATGTTGTTTATGTGTCTTTTAATAAATATAAATAAATATAAGGAAATCAATTATTCTTAAATTATCCTCTGTACAGTATGTCTACAGTACAGAGGCCTGTTTCTTTTCCCTTTATTACACTTTCTGAAAGATCTTCCAGCAGCAATAAAGTTTAATGCAGGTTTTTGTATGATGCTTTTACACTGTGTGAACACCCAGTCTTGATTCTTATTGTCTCCTCTGTTGTGTTCACTCTGCCAGTAATAATCTCCTGAATCTTCAGGCTGAACGTTGTTTAAATGTAAAATCAGTGTGGTTTCCATCCTCACTGCCACTAAATTTAGAGGAAACTCCTGTCTGTCTGATGTGAGATCAGGAGTCTAGGAACTTCTCCAGGAGTTTGGTGATACCAGGCCATACAATATTTCTTTTTTGAATCCCACCAATTAATGCTTGGTGTGTGTTTACATTGAATAGTAACAGTTTGACTAGGATCCACTGTCTGATCTCCAGACTGAGTCAAAACTTGATGATATGCCATTAAATACAGCTCCAAACGTGTGCTCACCTAAGATTGTCAACATAAATACAGCATATATTATAATGTTTAACTTCTAAAGATCTGTCAAGATCACTTACCAACTGAAATGTTAATGTTGTTGAAAAATGAATATTCTTTACCTTGAATGTTGCACAGTGTCCAGATGATGATGACAGGAATCAAAGTTGTATAATTTGGGGTTGGTTGTTTAAAAAAAGAGTTTTAGTTTAAAAGTGCTACAAAGCCTAAAGTTCTATAAGCACTGAGAGCAGTGAAGCATGAACAGCCAATGCAAAGTGTCTTTAAAAATATTCTTCCTCAGTAAAAACAGATCACTGAATCCATGTAAATTATTATCTTTTACTTTGTGGTATATTTAAATCTGAATTCAACACATTTTTTTTATTATATTTATATTTTTGTGAATTTCATTTCTGTTCACAACAAAGCACCCCAGACTGACTATGAAAAACTATAAACATCTTTACATTTGTATGACCAATTTATATCTTTTTTATACTTATTGTTGCATTGAAATTAATTGTCTTATTTGCTTTAAAGTGCATTAAAATACTTGGCAATTTTGTAATGGATTTTACATAAGGAGACACAAAGAAGCAAATTAACTATAAACAAGCTTAAAAATATATATATATATAATTGTAAAAATATTAAAAATTATTATTAGTAGTAGTAGTAGTAGTAGTAGTAGTAGTAGTATGTTTTAAAATACAAGCAATAGAAAATCTTTCAAACCAAATTTAGATATAATTTAACTATTTTATAGTAGTTTTTAAAGCTGATTAAGTAAGCTGATTACAATTTTAAATATTATACATTTTATTTCTCACATGAAACTGAATTTTGTTTTACATTTAATGCAACTGTAAACAGAAAATTACTAAAAATCTCTCTCTCTCTCTCTCTCTCTCTCTCTCTCTCTCTCTCTCTCTCTTTCTCTCTCCCTCTCTCTCTTTCTCTCTCTCTCGCTCTCTCTCTCTCTCACTCCACTCTAAAAGCTTCAGTTTTTCCACCCAAATGCTGGGTTAAGCTCTCACTCTTGGATAATTTTTAGGTAGTGGATAGTTTAATGTAACCCAGTCGCTGGGTTAATGGTTATTTTCATGGAGAGTTGAATCATTACACCCCACCTGACCTGATGTGTCAGCCCAACTCCCTGGGTCTTTTTAAACTAAAAATAAATATATAATATTTGTAAATATATTACTTTCGAATTATGTTCTGTGTTTAAAGACCTGTGTCCTTCCCCTCTACACTTTTAAAAGGATGCATCTGCAGGTCTGCATCCACAATTCTAGGGAGGTTTTTGTATGATGCTTTTACACTGTGTGAACACCCATTCTGGGTTCTTACTGTCTCCTGTTCTGCTGTGTTGACTCTGACAGTAATAAACTCCTGAATCTTCAGGCTGAACGTCACTGATGGTCAAAGTAAAATCAATATGTTTTCCATCCTCACTGCCACTAAATCTAGAGGAAACTCCTGAATATCTGTATGATGTGTAATAGATCAGGAGTTTAGGAACTTCTCCAGGAATCTGATGATACCAGGTCATGCAATAGTCAGTTGTGTTTATTTTATAACAGTCTAATGCTGGTGTATGTTTACATTGAATAGTGACAGTTTGACCAGACTCCACTGTTTGAGATTCAGTTTGAGTCAAAATCTGCCCCACGGTAACTGAAAGACAGAAGAGAAAATCATAAGTGTACAATATAAAAAACTATTATCTTTACACATACAATGAAAAAGTAGTTAAATGCTTACCCCAGGTGTAGGTTGTGAGTAGCCAAACAATAATGCATACTGAAGTCATGTTTTGTGTTAGAGCCACAATTCTAGATCTAGATCACCTAATTGTAAAATTTCAAACACAGAGGTCTATAAACACATTCAGTGCACTGAAGCATGAAGATTCAATGCAAATGTGTCTTCACAATGTAAATCTTCTTCCTCAAAACAGTTGCCATATATTCTTACAGTAATCTGGCAGAACTATCAAGCTAACTATAACCAACTAATAAATCTTTCTTTCTTTCTTTCTTTTCCCAAGAAAGAAACTATACTTTATCAGTTCATTAATCATGGCCATTATTGTAATGTTATGTAAGATTGTCCAGATTGTGTAATGTTGTGCAGATTGTTTTTTGTTTGTATGTTTAACTATAGGGAGATGTGTTTATTAATATTAACACATCCTTTTTTAAGAGCGTATATAGTAAGATATTTTGTCTTCATTTTCTTTTGTCACTGCTTTTCCATACTGCACTTGAGATTAAAATTCAATGTATGTTATCTTTACAGAAAAATAAAATAACAGCCTCATGCAAAGCATTCAGGGAACCAAAAATCCTCATCAACCTTTTTCTATTTTTTTTCCAATTTTTGGTTGCCAGAAATGCTTGCACAAGGCTGTTATTTTATAGTTTATCTTCTGTGTAGTTAAAGACTCGTTGATGTTTAATGTTCGTTTATCTTTGAACAAACTGTTGTCAATAAATTAGATAAATACAAATCTACAGTAAATTATGGGCAAACTGCAACCAGTAATACTGTAATTTTGTGTAAAATAAGATGACATACCCTATACTAAATCTGTCTCAACAGACTGATATTGTGAATTTCTGCTTTTCTCTGTGATGTCTGACTAAAGGAGGTTTTTGTATGACAGTATTTCACTGTGTGCGCCTTCCACTATAAACCCCCATACAGTAATAATCTCCTGCATCCTCAGGTTTTGCTTCACGTATGCTCAGTGTGAAAATGAGTCCAGATTGACTTCCACTAAACCGATCTGAGATTCCAGATGAAAGTCGATTTGCTTTGTAGATCAGGAGTTTAGGAGCTTCTCCAGGTTTCTGCAGATACCAGCTCATGTCATCATCAACTCCACTGGTCCCAGTACAGCTGATAGAGGCAGATTCTTCTTCTTTAACAGACAGAGACTCTGGAGACTGGACCTCCTGATGAGAAACTGAGAGAGAATTTCAACATTAATATCAGGAGAGAAGTTCACATCTGCTTTTTAATGAGTCAAGATTTAATAAAATGGCATTTTTCATTTTAATAATACAGAAATGTATTTAAAATAAATAAATAACCTTGAGCAAGTAGACCCAGTGTTCCCAGTATCAGAATCAGAGACATTGTTTCTGTTGGTTCTGGCACAGATGAATACATACAGATCACTAGTGATGTTTTTAGAGTAGTTAACATGCAAATCTTCTCAAACTACAAAACATGTTCATTTACATATTATAAAAACATGATATTGATATTACCTAAAAACAATCAATGCCAAACAAATTCTGTATTAGCATATTTGGTAAATATCTAAACAATTTATGACTTTTTATAGCTTAACTTTTAAAATATGCAAAAATAAATAATGTTTTGAAACATGGACCTATCTCTCAAATATGTGCTGAACAATAATTTATTAATAGGTTTTTATCCTTATGAGAATGATGGTAGTGCATAAATATTGGTTACAGTAAATATGTTTCTTGTTAAACTCTGTCTGCTTTATTAAATAAGATTATGTCATGTTTATTCTAGATAGAGAAGAACATGATAAGATGATTAATGTGATTTAATGAGACCAGGTTAAGTGCTTTATGTTTGTGTATCTCATACACACATGTGTTTACTCTATTTTTATTGTCCTTCCAGCACCTGGTGTCTCAGTTCATCAGATTCTCAGTATTCTGTACAGGGAGGTTTTTGTATGGCACTTTTTCACTGTGTGAACACCCATTTGTCACTGATCTTATGGATACTCAAACAGTAATAAACTCCTGCATCTTCAAGATGGACATTTTCATTGGTGAGAGAGAAATCAAGACCATTTCCTCCAGAAAAGAAACTGCCTCCACCACTCATTCTGGATGGAGAATCTGAAGGCTTCATTGTTGTGTAATATATCAGGAGTTTAGGGGAACCCTCGGCTTTCTGAAGGTACCAGGAGATGTAGTAATCTTTAGATACTGACCCAGTCGGATTCCTATGTACTACAGTGTTGACTTTACAGTCAATAGAGACGCTCTGACCCAACTGAGCAGATTTAACTTCAGGCTGATTCACAACAACCTGTCCAAAAACACCTGTTTGAAAAGAGAAACTGAATATTATGAAGCATTTTAAATTCATTATTTTATCTTAAAAAATACAAAACAAGAAATGAGTTTCGATGAAAATTGTTACCTTGAATGAAGCAAAGTGCACATATGAAGAGAATCATATTTGCTTCAGGTTGTGTTTTAATGTGAACAGATGTTGTGCTAAAAGTCTTCACAGGTCTATAAACACTTTCAGAGCACTGAAGCATAAGCTGTCTATGCAAAACCAGAGTGGAAAAACCCGGATAGCAGAAGTTTCACTTCAGAAAAAAACTTGTGATAAAACCACTAGGGGGCTGCAAACTTTGTTTATTTGCAGAAGACGTTCATGGGCCCAAAGCCTGAAGAATTTATATAGGAATTAATTCTTTAAATAAATAAATAAACATTTGTTAGAATGAATGTGGATTTGAGGTAAAGGAACAAAATGTTATAGAAATTATTTCTATTTTTATTTATAATTATGATTTATTTATACCTTACATATTTATGTATGTGTCTTTTGATGGATATTACATATATTATGTGAATGAATATTAGGAAATAAATTATTTTTCTGGGTGTACCGAATATATAACAACAGCAGCCTGTTTCTTTTCCCGATACATTTTCAGAAATATCTCCCAACAGCAATAAAGTTTTATAAAGGTTTTTGTATGATGCTTTCACACTGTGTGAACACCCAGTCTATATTCTTATTGTCTCCTCTGTTGTGTGACTCTGACAGTAATAAACTCCTGAATCTTCAGGCTGAACGTCACTGATGGTCAAAGTAAAATCAATATGTTTTCCATCCTCACTGCCACTAAATCTAGAGGAAACTCCTGAATATCTGTATGATGTGTAATAGATCAGGAGTTTAGGAACTTCTCCAGGAATCTGATGATACCAGGACATACAGTATTTTTTGCTTGCTTCTGAATCCCAGCAATTAACTCTTGGTGTGTGTTGACATTGAATAGTAACAGTTTGACCAGGATCCACTGTCTGATCTCCAGACTGAGTCACAACCTGACCCACAGAACCTGTAAAGAGATGAAATAACATCAAGTCAGATATGTTCTCTACATAAATAAGATTTATGAACATTTTTTGTCAGCATTATTAAAACTTATTATAATGCACAGTTCAATCCATCAAATAAAATGCAATTCTTTACCTTGAATGCAGTACAATGTCCAAATTATGAAATACATCATAGTTGTAGGTGGAGGTTTGTTGTCAAAAAAATATATTTTAGTTTTAAAGTGGGTCTAAACTCAGAGGTCTATAAACACTCTCAGTGCAGTGATGCATGAACAGCCAATGCAAAGCATCTGAAAGCATATTACCTCAGTAAACCTGATCAATAAATAAATGCTTGAGACAAAAATAAAGGCAAATTATAATTGTATTACAAATTATGTTAAATTTAGCAAAAGAAAAATAGATGTTCTACAGCAATGTTTGGACATAATATAAAATATCTGACAGTATCATTTGAGTTTATGCAGCAGTGCAGTTACTAAATAATCTGATATTCATAAAACATATTGTGTAACTCTTTACCTACAGATTAGATTTCACTGGTAACTGTATTTCAACAGAATCAAGGTCAGCACATTTAATACCAAACTTTTTATTTTGCTTTTGTATTAAATGTGTTATTTTATTATTAGCTAATGGATTCAGATGTCTGTTATTAGTGATGGAAATTTACTGTAAATTTAGAATAAAGATTGAATTGTAATGTTAATTCTTTGTACTTGTATTTTAAATATCTGTATAAAAATACTAGTATGCATCTCAAATATTAGCTGTGAGAGTGAGAAAAAGCGAACAGTGTAGTCAGTGTGTATAGTGTATAGTGTACAACGTGCAGGAGGTTTTTGTACGGCCGCTGAATGGGTTTGTATCACTGTGGTACACTTTTGGTGGCGGCACAAGACTCTCAGTTGGAAGTCAATTTCTCTTCAATTTCTCTTCATTTTTAACATTTAAGACATTAAAAGAACAGATTAAAAAACAGACTAATGATAAAAGAAAACGGCTTGCTTTTATTTTTTTTATGTGGTTTATGAAGAACTCATTCTTCGTACTAGTTTGATCAAAGTTTAACTCGCTGAACTTATTTGGTTTATAGTTATAGTTATAGTTTGGTTATAGTGATTTATTGTGCTTTTTAATTTGTAACACATTTTACATGAGGGAAAAATGTAACTGTAAAATATATAATTGAGGTTGAATAGGCAACAACTTTAAAATCTAAATGGAAGAATTTATAGCTGTTTAAGTGTGTTTTCAAAAACACAAATAATAAATATATGTTTAATACAATCTTATTTATATTTTGATGTTTAAAGTATAAACTTTAGGACTGTCAAAAGATTAATCACGATTAATTTGCTTTTAGAATAAAAGTTTGTGTTTACATAATAGATGTCTGTTTACTGTGTATATTCATTTTGCATTTATGAACACAAACACATACATGTAGGCCTATATATATTTAGGAAAAAAATATATTTATTATATAAATTATATATTTATTATATTTACCAATAATTGAAATTATATTTAAATGTTTATTATGTTTATCTTAAATATATACATGTATGGGTTTGTTTTTATAAATACAAAAATAATATGCACTGTACACAGACATATATTATGTAAACACAAACTTTAATTCTGGATGCGATTAATCGCGATTAATCTTTTGACAGCCCTACATAAATTTATCCATTTGAATTGTTAGTAATGTTTCAATTTACTTTATTCTTCTGTGAATCTAAATGACTGTAATCTAAAATCTAAAAGTACTTTTATAAATGCAAAATAAAAAACATAAATACCGAAAATAATGATTTAAATTTTAATATTTTAAATATTTGATATACTAAATGTCTTAATGTGTGTTTAAAAATAAAATCCTGTTTTAATGTGCCGCTGAACTCAGTTTTGCTTGATCAACTAAGAATCTATTAAAGGGAAATGAAAACACAGAATGTGTGAAAGAAACTTCTCAGTTTCCATCTCTCTCTCTGTGTCTCTTTCTCTAGATAACGCTCAGCCGACTCTAACAGTCCTTCCTCCCTCCAGAGATGAGTTGAATCAGGGTAAAGCTACAGTCATGTGTGTGGCCAGTAAGGGATTCCCCTCTGACTGGAAGATGAACTGGAGTGTGGATGGTAACAGCAGGAGCTCTGGTGTGGATGTGAGTCCTGGTGTCCTGAAGGATGGACTGTACAGCTGGAGCAGCAGTCTGAGTCTCACTCACAGTGAATGGAGCTCAGCAAAAACCATCAGATGTGAGGCCACACAGACCTCCCAGAAACCAGTCTCCAAGATCCTGGACACACAGCAGTGTCATGTACAATGAGAGCATACACACACGCACACACATGCACACACAAACACAGGTTTTAGTAAAAGTAACACAATTATACCATATTGCTTCTCTTTGATTCATAACGATGACAAAATGTATATCTTTCTTAATGCTTTAACTCATTCTAGCTCAAAATGTGTATGTACTTTGTTGCAAATAAATGCTTTTTGAATCATTAAGGGTGTCTTTTTTATCTTTTAAATATTTTGTAATTGTATTCAAGTTTTAGAATCATACAATTGTGAAGCACAGAAACTACACTATTTAAAATCAAGGTGCTTTACGATGCCATAGAAAAATCTTTTTTGTTTATATGTACCCGTTAACTGCCATAAAATGTATGGAGAATATACATAAAAAATTTACATTCCAAGCTTTAATGGCTCTAATAAATTCATCATTTGGAATGCAGTCCTGAAGTTGCATTGTCAAAGTGACACTTGGCAGATTATTGCAGACAAATCTACAAAAATAATTGAGATATTATTTTAGATCAATTACTATTTCTACATAATTTATCTTGTAATAAACTGAACAGTGTAACAAAACTATATGATCCAGGAAACACGAAGATGAAGTATATCAAAAACAGGCTTTATAACATAACACCACTATAACACAAACAATACTGGACAAAGAACAAAGGAACAAAGGAACAAGAAGAGTATATATGAAGTCTGGGTGATGATGGTGATGGCTGGCAGGTGAGAAGGATTGCAGACGTGAGATAGTGTGTGGTAGTGTGGAGGATATTGGGAATTGTAGTCCAATGGGAAAAACAGGGAAAACAGGCAGGGAGACAGACAGCTGTGTATTTTAGAGGCTTAGAACTTTATAGTGATATGCAGTTTGTCATGATTAGATTAGAATTGAATTGTACAGTTTTCAAATAAACTTAAGTGTTTCACTGACAGAACATGACGTTGAACAGGTTAAATGGTTCTTTGGCATCACTGTGAAGAACCTTTTAAGCACCTTTATTTGTAATAGTGTTTGATAAAGTTGTTACAAAAAAATGAAAGTTTGAAAGGCTGTGGGAATGATTGGGACAATAAGAGAGAAACACATGGATGGATTCAGGATTTATCTCGGTTAAACATTAGGGGGCAATTCTGGACAGGGATTAGATTAGTCCTAGACTAAAAGACTAAAAAATGTAAGACCGTCCAAACTGAAAACAACTTGCACTGACATATCTCAAAATAGATCAGTGCCTTTGTGTTGTCTCAAAATGTACACAAATATTGTTGTTAGTAAGGTATGTTTGTTAAAACTATTTAAATTTCCCAATTAAACTTAGGCCTCCCTAACTAGTTTTTCTCTGTCCTGTATGTACAGTATGTTTGCAGTGTTCTGTTTCTTTCCTCTACACTTTCAGAAGGATCCACCTACAGCAGTAAAGTGTGACTGAGGTTTACACAACAGTAACTGAAAGACAGAACAGAAAATATTAAATCATTTTAAATATAAGTCTCAGAAATTTTAAAGTAGTCCCAAATAAATGTCAATGTTTTGCTCTTTAGTGATAAAATCATAAGTCTGTGAATATACTGTAAAAGCAAATTTGTGTTTACATGATATATACGTTTTTATATACTAACCCAGGTGCAGGCTGTAAGTACCCCCCAAAAAATAATGAATATAGAAGTCATGTTTTGTTTCAGGTCCTTAGTTCTAGGTCTAGAAAATCATTCAATCATAATATTTTAAACACGCAGGTCTATAAACACTCAAAGCACTGAGGCATAAAGTTGCAATGCAAAAATAGTTTTCAATGCAAATGCTCTTTCTTGACAAACTTTTTGAGGAATATGTCTCATGGTAATCTGTCTGAAAACAAATTAAAAAGTATCATTTTTATAATAATATGTTTGGGCTTTATTATATATTTAGGACAATGGAGGCAGACAGGAGCTTGAGGGTAAGAGACAGGGTGTGGAATCGGGACATGACCCAGGTCAGACTCGGACTCAAAACCCAGGTCCCCATGAGCGAATAGTTCATATGTATGTGTCTGGAGCACTGACCATTAAGCCATAGCCCGACCATATTTAAAAAAAAATACTTTATATTAAAACTATAATTTTCTTGTGGTATCTTTTTCTTTTTTCTTCTGTCCAATCTAAACCCTAAAATATTGCGGGAGATTCTTGTTTCTGAGATGTTAACTGTTGCTGGTAATAAGAATTCCATTTGTAACAATTTGTCTGCCCTTGGCTCATTAAGACTGGATGAGTGATTTGAATTCAGTTTTAAATTAGTATTTCTTAAAGTAACAGCAACAGTTTACCAGAAATAAATGCATCTCCAGTGAGTCAAAGCTTTACTATTGCAGTCTGTACAGACAAGGTTTTTGTATGATGCTTTCACACTGTGTGAACACCCAGTCTATATTCTTATTGTCTCCTCTGTCGTGTTGACTCTGACAGTAATAATCTCCTGAATCTTCAGGCTGAACGTCACTGATGGTCAAAATAAAATTAATGTGGTTTCCACTCTCACTGCCACTGAATCTAGAGGAAACACCTGAAGCTCTATTTGATGTGAGATACATCAGGAGTTTAGGAACTTCTCCAGGAATCTGGTGATATCAGGACATACAATACTTCTTCTCATCTGCCTTCCAGCAATTAGCTCTTGGTGTGTGTTTACATTGAATAGTAACAGTTTGACCAGGATCCACTGTCTGATCTCCAGACTGAGACACAACCTGACCCACAGAACCTGTGAAGAAGAGAAAAAATAACATCAAGTCCAGCTCCAGTTATGAATAAGATTTACAAATTTATCAGCATTAATGAAACTTTGTAATATCACTATAATATAAATATCATTATGTACATTTCTGAAAAGATATGTCAATATCTCTTAACAAATACAATTTCTAATTAAACTTTATGAAATTGATATATTTACTATATTTACCTTGAATGTAACACAGTGACCAAATGATGACAGAAATCATGGTTCTATCTTTAAGGTTTGTCAACATTGTTTTTTAGTTTTAAAGTGTGTCTAAACTCAGAGGTTTATAAACACTCTCAGAGCAGTGATGCATGAACAGCCAATGCAAAGCATCTTTCGGAATGAAAATATTTTTTCTTAGTAAAACCGTTCAAGAAATAAATGCTTGAGATTAAAACGATAACAAATTACAATTTTACAAATTATGTTGAGTTTACTAAAATACATACTTAATCTATAGCAATAGTTTGACTCAATATGGCATATATGAGAGGATCATTTTACTAAATAATCGAAATAATCTGAGATACATATGTTGGGGTGGATTTTATATAAAAATATGTTTTTAAATCTTTAATACATACACGTGCATAACATATATTTCAATATGCCATGTTTTTAACATAAATATTTGCTGTTATGGGTGACATAAAGGAAATTGTATAGTCGTGGTGTTACAGTCTTATGTTCAGGTTTTGTTCTGTGGCAAAAAGTAAGTAAATATCACTTTTTCAAAATAAAACAACAGGACAACATAATAACAAAAATGACCCAGAATAATAAAGTACAGAATAAATTTGTTTATGTATAAAAAAATTCATGCTTTACTGTATAGTTATACTAATTCTTAAATTGATCAAGTATATGCAATAGTATATCCAAATCTATACAGCTAATGTGTGTTTAAAGACATTTTTGTTTTATTGAGCTGCTGCACTCAGATCTGCTTAATTAAATAAGAATTTATTAAAGGGAAGTGAAAACACAAATTGTTTGAAAGTATAGTTTGTCTTCTCAGTTTCTCTCTGAGTCTCCAAAAACCATCAGCTGTGAAACCAGAGCTCCTCAACACACAGAAGTTTGCTGTTGAACGACGCAAACGCTACCCTGGTTGACCATTTTATTGTAAAATATACAATAAATTGAGATTTGAATATAACATATTTTTAATTTAGAGGTTTTCTGTACAATGTGACCATTATTTTGTGTTTAATCCACTGAGTTTGTTTTCAACGTTTTACATGTTGAAAGTAGCTTTTCCTGTAAAACATTAATAACAAAAATAATATGCTACTAATAATAATTCTAATATACTATAACACTAAAGTAATAGCTAAAATCTAATAGTTTAAAAGTTATAGTTCAGCAATTCAGTCATTGAATGCTACAGCAGTGCAGTCTGATGGAAGTTTTTGTATGATTCTTTAACACTGTGTGAACACCCAGTCAGAACCTCCTCTGTTGTGTTGACTCTGACAGTAATAATCTCCTGAATCTTCAGGCTGAACATCACTGATGGTCAAAGTAAAATCAATGTGGTTTCCACTCTCACTGCCACTGAATCTAGAGGAAACACCTGAATATCTGTCTGATGTGAGATACATCAGGAGTTTAGGAACTTCTCCAGGAATCTGATGATACCAAGCCATACAATACTGAGTGGAACCTGTTTCTTTAATACAGTTTATTGCTGGTGTATGTTTACAGTGAATAGTGACAGTTTGACCAAACTGCACTGTTTGAGGTTCAGTTTGAGTCAAAATCTGCCCCAAACCAACTGAAAGACAGAAGAGAAAATACAGAATTATTAATTATATACTGTTAGATATATTTAAAGTGTACAAAAAAAGTTCAACAACTAGGCTATTACTTACTCCAGGTACAGGTTGTAAGAATCCAAACAATAATGGGTATTAAAGTCATGTTTTGTTTAAGACCCACAATTCAAGATGTAGAAAATCACTCAGTCATAAAATCTCAAACACACAGGTCTATAAAACTTTCAGAGCACTGAAGCATGAAGATTCAATGCAAATGTCTTCACAATGTAAATGTTCTTCCTGAGAAGATCTTTTACAAGAATATGTCTCATCTACTAGCTAACCTATTTTATAGAACCCTTAACTATCTATTTCTCATTTTAGATGATCTAAGATTGATTAAAAGCTGGGCTCGTCCGGGATTTGAACCCGGGACCTCTCGCACCCAAAGCGAGAATCATACCCCTAGACCAACGAGCCAGTACGTAGAGGTCGGAAACGGTACCTTTTGAAACGGATCATATTTCCGATATATTCTTAGTTGTAACACCTTGTGATGAAATTTTTACTTTAGGTCTAAGAACGAATGCAATTTATACGTGAGAGTAAAGGGATGTGAAAACATGCGCGTGCAGTATTCTATCAAATTACAGTGAGCGCATATCACGACAGCACACTTAAAACGTATTGACTTCAAAAGTACTTGTTTTTACTACAAGTGTATTTTTGTTCGTAAATAGCTACATGTTGTTGTTATTAGTTCAGAAAATACGTTTTTGATGTCAACGCGTCACACGGACGTTACCATAAAGCAGCGCACCTGAAAGGGCGGATTATGTATGTACACGTGGACAGTTTTCAATAGTTGTAATGTTTGCACCCACTTCTGTATTCCAGTCACAACCTGACAACTAGTGGCAAATAAATAATTATGTTGCTACTTTATTTATGTTCTTTGAATGATCCACGGATCTACTCATATGACTTGTTACGACAGCAAATAACATGTGCAGGTTTCTGCTACCAGATGGCGCCATTGGACAAGAAAAAGCACCAGAACGGGAACAAGTATCTCACATTTGTGTTGGCCATGCAACCTGCACGCAACGTGGCATCTCATACTGTCCGCGAAAATTTTGCCAGGTTCGTTGGTCTAGGGGTATGATTCTCGCTTAGGGTGCGAGAGGTCCCGGGTTCAAATCCCGGACGAGCCCACGTTTTACCTGTTTGCGCAGGTAACCATCAGTGTGAGTATTCTGGGTGAGCAAAGTAGGGCGGTTTGCCTTAAAGTACTTAGGTACTTGTATAGGCCTATATATTAAGCAGTACTTATAGTATATATCCATTTGTTAATTTCTGTTTATAGTAAGAGACATCTGTATATTATGGTCATAGTAGCCTACATATCCATCTGTAAATTACTTCTATAATATTGATTTATTTATGTAACTTATGCAACGGCTGTATATCCTGCACTTGCTGCTATTGCACTTCTGGTTAGACCTAAACTGCATTTCGTTGCCTTGTACTTGTACGTGTAATGACAATAAAGTTGAATCTAGTCTAATCTATTTATAAGAAACATTATGGCCTGGTTTCATAGACAAGACTTAAAACTAGTCCCAGACTAAAATGCTCGGAGTTGTTTTTACTTATAATTTGCAGTGACATGTCAATGTCATTGATTCGTCTCAAGATCCTCACCAGTAATGTTATTTACTAAGGCATTCTTATAAAAGTGACTTAAATATTCAAATTTATTTAAGGCCAAGTCCCGGTTTAAGATAAGACCTGTCTGTGAAACCAGGCCTAGCCTAAAACAATCTCGGAGTAGATTTAGGAATTTAGTTCAATGTAAACATTGTCAGTTCATACAATAATAAATGCTGACAAAAAAGACAACAGACAACATTTGTAATTTAATACTGTAATATATACTCTTTATAAAAAGACATTTGTGACATAAAAATGAAAACACCATACAAGCTAAAAATATGCACACTGGTACAAATCGCGAGGGAATATGCATAATCTGCTATTTATGCATAACATCTTCATTGTGTTTTGGAGCTCACCACATTTATCTAGTTATAGATGATGTTTAATACAGTGTTGGATTCACTACCTCTCCTCAGGCTTCACATACTTCGAGAGATGTGACTGTAGTTAAGCATTCGTGTATTTTAATAAACACAGATGCACGAGTCAAACATGCATGTGAAATCCACACCGTCTTCCCACAGTAGATGGCATTCGGGAAGAGAGGCAAGTTAATATTTCTCATGCATGTTTGATATTTCATAATGTAGATCCATATAACAGCAAAGGTTAACAACACAAAGCATCACCCAAACGTACACCTTGCACTTAAACTCAATGGGAACGAATCAGATTCAGCCCATATGTATTCCAGTTAGAATATAGTTTGTGTCCAGGTGTCCTTGTCGAATTGTGATTATTGTATTTGATAAACAAAAAAGTAAGAATGATAAAAACATGTTTTGGAGGCTTCCATCAACCACATCTTTGAATCCCTGACACTACTAAATTGAGCTTTAGAATAAAGATGACTTATGTATGAATAGACACAGTTGGTCACTGCAAAAAAATGAACTTCTCTTTATTTTTGTCGTTTTGGAGTACAAATATTAAAAAATGTTCAATCAAGATACATTTACTTGACTATGTAATAAAAATAAGTAAGTGTATGCTTAAAACAAGCATAAAAACAACATTTCTGCCAGTGGATGTAAGAAAAACACTTGAATACTTCAGTTAATTTTTCTTACAACACTGTCAGATATTTTGCTTGTTCTAAGCATAAACAAATTTGATATTTTCTGTCAGAAAACAAGATTAAATATCTTCGCAAATAAAATAAATATCAAGCAAATATTCTTGATTTAGATATTTGCACTGCCGAACACGAAAAATAGCAATTTCATTTCACGCAGTGTTGAAATGACAACTTAAAGGGGCGGTTCACCCAGAAAAGGAAAATTCAGTCATGTTCTCACCCTCACACTGTTTCAAACTTCTTTTTCTGTGAATTTCAAGGAATAATTTTGCAAAATTTGTGATTTTGTTTTGTGCTCGAGGCTCTCTTTTGCGCTCAATGATAAAATCGAAGTCATACAGGTTACACAAGAAAATCAAGTTGAGTAAATGATGACAGATTTTCATTTGTGAGTCAACCATCCCTTCACCCAAGGCACCACGTAAGCCTTGACTGACAGAGACAAGTAGCTAACACCAGAGATGAGAAATGTGCTTAAAGCGTTCACTTAAGTTCAACACAGCGCGACTCTGACGCGGTAATAAAAACAAAGGTGCTTGTGTGGTATCGTAAAGTGTTTCACAATCACAGTGTGTATCATACACACTCTCGTCCTTCAGGCGTGTGTGGTTCTAGCTCAGCAGTATAACAGTCGGCTGGTCAGAGTTAGCATAAAAAAACAACATGAGAGGTTGAAATAGCTTAGTCTTGCTGGGCCAGTGTTGAAAGGGTAACAAGGCGGACGTCAAGAACAGAACAAAAATTGCTGTAGGCACAACTAAGTAACCTTACACCAGCTAACCTTTTGTCGCACGGGTGCTATTCTCCTCGCCGCATTATGTCACTCGGCTCTAGAGGATTACAGAAACGCCCACGAGACGTGACTTTGCAACTCCGTCTCTTTGTTAGAGCGTGAGCGTGCGTGCTCGTCCCTACAGACTTTAGGTCTGTCCCGGCCCGGCCTGTCACTTTAAAGATTTTAAAACATGGCTCAAGAACAACACAGTGATCTTAAAGGCAGTTATTAAGCTTCGGGTTACTAATAACCAAGTTCATTGAAAAAGTAATGACCTGGAGGATAAAGAAAACATTATGACCCTTATGATTTGTGCTCAGGGTGGGCTACGCTACAATAAAGAGGAACAATAAAGAGGTCAAATATAACCATTTGGGCAACACTTAAAAAAAAAAAATTACATTATTAACATTAGTTAATGCATTAGGTATCATGAACTAACAAGAAACAATGGTTTTATGTGTGAATGTATTAGTCTAGGTTAATTGTCTAAATTTACTTTAGTTATTGTTTATTCGTATTGCTTCATAATAAGTTTATTTAAAATGTTTTCGAAATTATCATCAACCAAGATTAATACATTTGGTTTATTGTTACTGCATTTTATTTCTTTGCATTAACTAATGTTAACAGATTCTTATTTTGTTACCGCAGTAAAATTTGCCTCCTGACAGTGAAAATGTCAATTCAGTGGCCAAGACTCAAACAGGCCACAGGCATAATCCAGATGATCTGGATCACATAGTGCCTATTGCATCATTTCCAAAGGATGAGAATGAACCGGTCTTTTAGTCCTGTGTCTTAAAGGGACAGTTCATCCAAAAAAAAACTTTTTCATCATTTACTCACCCTCATGTTATTCCAAACCTGTATGACTTGCTTTCTTCCGCAGAACACAAAAAAAGATATTTTGAGAACCAAACAACATTGGACCCCTGTTAGTTCCACTGTATGGATGCCAAAACATTTTTCATTCTCTTTGCGTTCACAAAAGAAAGAATCATATACAGGTTTTGAATGACATGAGAGTGAAAACATGACAGAATTTCTATTTTTGGGTGAACTGTCCCTTTATGATCTCCATTTCTATGTTCTGGGTTCATATGACATAAGCACTGCTGACAGAATCTGTGCTGTTCATCATCACTGTAAAATATTTTACACTTGTCACGCTGTGTAAACAAAATACTCCGCTGTCGTTTAAAAAGAAAAGAAAAAAAGAGTGTGATAAGTAATAGTACATTTCCTGTGGTTATGAACAGAATGCCGCTGATATTGTCAACAGTGCTCAAGTTTAAGACAACGCTTAAGTAATTCCTTACGTAACTAACTATTATGCTGGTGAAGCATAGCAATCAAGTATAATTCATAGAAGTGCAAGTTTGCTACCCCTTGCGGTTATTTCCTCCCTGCTAAACACAGACAAAGTGAAGCATGCATGCATGTTTTTCGGCTTTCATTTACGACGCAAAGTTAGACCTCGAATGGTTAAACTGCCTCTGCATGTAATCCACTATACAGGAATTCCCTGGGAGAAGCGCGGAATATGAAAAGAATAAAGAAAAAAAGAACAGAAATGTTGGAGGAAGGCAAGTGGGTAACAGTTGCTGTTTGCTCAGGATGAAGCGGATCACCTGTTTTCAGCTCGAGAGTGCAAAATATTCAGGTAGGAAATAACATAATACATATCAATCGTCATCAAGTAATTTTTGCGAAGTCCTTGCAGACACCATACAACGAAAAAAACGGTCCTGATCTCATTAGTTTACACGGAGCATGTGGGGGTTGCGTCTCCTGACGTCCTACATGATGACAAAATAATCAAAATCAGGAGTCATTGGACATCACCACAGATGTCTGTTAAAAAATTGGCATCCTCATCAAAAACAGGGCATCCAGGAAGGTTCATCATGACCCCAATGTTTCCATGCTAATCCCAGAGCGGATTGTGTCAGAGTCTTGTAAAAAAAAAAAAAAAAAGGAAAAAAAAGAAAAGACTGACAATTATAAAAACAAAGAACACAAAAATCCAGTTCGTCAGTTACATTGTTGTATGAGTGTGTATATCATTGTATGGATTAGGGAGAATGGGGTCATAAGGCCACCATGGTGCAGGGGTGTTTCAGTTTACACGGCAGGACGCCCCTGTTGAGCTGGTAGAATTCTACCAGATGGATCAGGTCTGTGAACTTGGTGGAGCCATCATCGAGACTAAAGAAGACCTGTCCGTCCTCCTCGATCTGCCAGTGAGACAAAGTTGATACCATGAATGATAAAACATGCATGTTTCTAACTCACCACAAAAACCTTAACTTTTATTTAAAGGGATAGTTCACCCAAAAATGCATAATTTACTCAACCTCTTGTCATTTTAAATCTGTATGACTTTCTTTCTTCTGAAGAACACAAAAGAAGAATGTTGAACAGTGATGGTACCCATTCACTTCTATTGGTTTTGTGTCCATACAATAGAAGTTAATGGGTACCGCCGTCCGCTGCGGTTTGATTTACCAACTTTCGTCACACAGGTTTGAAATGACAAGAGGATGAATAAATTATGACAGAATTTTCATTTTGGGGTGAACTATGCCTTTCAAGATGACATACTCTTACACAACATATTTGCTGTATATCCATATCATATGACCGTAGTTTTTATAGTGCTGTTTTTATGGACTCACGGGTAAAATCTGGAAGTGTTTAATCTTCTGATGATGGCACAGCGTGAGGACAAATGCTTTCGGGTTGCTCTGGCTGTCCCTCAGTAGGAATAACCTGCGAGACAAAAATAAATTTACTATACATTTACTAATAACTAAACATTCTTAAGACTACACTACCGGTCAAATGTTTTTGAACTCTTCAGTGAAAAATCTTAAAAAACGTTTGGTCTGAAGTATATACTCCATACATATGCATACTCCTGTATGCATATGTATGAAAATTAATGTAATTTTGCAAACAACATTTTTTTCCATTACAAAGCTAACATTTTATTTAATATCAAATGTTTTTGAAATGATTGACTGACAGAATATTTAAAAAAGAGCAAATTAATAAGAGCTCAGAATAGATGGAAATTGCTATAATATGGTTTAAAAAGCATCTCAGGGTGAGACCTCAAGAAGTTGCTTGACAAAATGACAAGAAAACCTTATTGCAAATTCTAGGCAAAATTAGACTATGCTAAAGGTGCTAAAATATAAAAAGTTGTGTTTTAGTTTATTTATTATAGGTTTATTTATATAGTTTATTTATTTCATAATTTTGATGAGTTTAGTATTATTCTAAATTGTGGGAAAATATGAATAAGTAAATGAGTAAGTGTTTAAAAACTTTTGACCAGTTCAAACACTTTTCTTTATAACCAGAATGTAATTCCCTAAAGGTAAATATATCATACCCATCCACTTGACCCTGCCGCATTATCATCTTGTGAGACTCATCCCTCATAATACGGCCATGAAACCATAACTGTGTCCTGTGGATGACTGGAGAGACAAAGAGGGGAAAAAAAACATTCTGGGTTTTCAAACAATTATGGGGTTTAAATTAACCTATGATGGGTAGTTTTGTTGGGTCAAATACGGAAATTTTCCAGGTTGGGTTTGTCCACATTTAATCTAACCAGCATTTTTAGAGCAGGTGGTATTCAACGACAGCAAAATCAACAGTAAAGTCTTTTTCTTGTGATATTTTAATAAATATCACTTAACTAGACATCTAAAGATTTCAATATTCACATAAAAGTTAAAGCTGCAACACTAACCTGAACTCAACGGTGAGGGATGTAGAGGACTTGGGCTCCCCAGTACATTCTTTCTTATACTCCGCTTCTATACAGAGAAATCCTCATAAATGAATAAAAGAAAACTATTCACCTTTTCCCATTACACTCATATGAAGTACTCACTCTCCAGGTATGTCCCTCCTCCATGGCAGCGCTCTGAGCCTCAACAGGGTTGTCAATCACACGACCTGTTCTGCCGGAGAAATCCATCGCAACCAGCGAATTCTCCGAGACACTCCGCTAAAGAAAGTCATGTGCAAGTTACACGTCAAACACCTAAACTCAGCACAAATATCAGAAATAAATCATAACAAAAAAAAAGTCCAGCATTAAACCACTTAAATTAAACCACTAATGCTTTACTAAATACCTTATTAATCCCTACAGCAACTTCATCACAGTATCTACCATATTACATTTACATTTTTTTCAATTAGCTGGCACTTTTGAATAAATGTAAATGCAATATTGCATTATTCACATACAAAAAAAAAAGTGTCTCTTACCACAGGTGTAGTAAAGTTTGAGATGGCTGACTTTCTCTGCTGAGGAGTCTTGTAGTTTTGATACAGCTGAATTCCAAACTGGAAAGAGTTTACAGACAAATGACGGACAAAAGTGTTTGTGGGGCGTCAGATTGGTGTTTAACGCCACATGAAGTTTGTTGTAACTGAACAACAAAATAAAAGTTTGACATTTGGCTAGCTGGATGAATTTGACCAACTCAGACAATTACATACTTAAAAACATGATTATGCAAAAAAAACATTTTAGAACGATCATATCAGTACAAAATTTCTTATTTGGTGTGAATAAGATTATCTTAAAACCCCAGGGTGTGTGTGTGTACCTTTAAGAGTCTGAATGCTGTCATCCAGCACGTTCGGCTCTGTTCATCCTCTGCACACAACATCTTTAGCTCCTTCTGCTCTGTCCTGCCCTTACTGGGCTGTCAATCAAGCAAGATATCTACTGTCAAATCAAGGCACTCAAGTTAATAAGGACTAGCATGCACTGCACCTGATCAGGCACTGGTAGTTATAATTCACGGGGGAAAACATATGCCTCTTTTTTGTTTTGATTATTTTAAATAGAGATACACTTCTTTTGTTTCAACCCTGGAGCTGGGATAGCTTTTTGACATCACTTTGAGTTATTAATGTACATAACTAAACATACAATATCACTACACTAACTCACCTTAATGCAGAACTGATAGTCCGTAGGCGCATTGTGCATCTTTTTGCCGGTTGTCACAGTGAAAATATTGCATTCCTCCAGGTCCGACAGAACCTGCAGGTGCCTCGGCTCCTAAATTCCAATGAAAACATCAGCAAAAACTTCCAACAACTTTCAAACAGCCCAGTGTAAAGAAATGTCATGCTACCTTTCATGCCACATTTATAAAATAAGTCATTTGCCAAGTCAAAAGCTCATAATGCAGGATAAAATAAAAGTTCACATTCTCCACACTATTTTTAAATGATAAAAAGTGCTTGCCTTTGACATTCCTTTGGTTGAGTAGTACAGCCCAGACCGGCGCAAGAACATGTAGAGTTTTTTCCAAGACTTGCGTCCCGTCTCTTTCATATAAAGGAAACCCTGGATCTCAGGACAGCTGCTAGAATTTAAGAAATTCTGTGAAGGAGAGAAGACACATCTGAAAAATTAGTTCTTCAAAGCTGGAGGCCCTACATTTTTATCACAAGACACAAACACTTCAAAATAATCCATGTGAATGCATATTCTTACAAAAAAAAAAATGTAGTCTTCTAATGAAAAAAGTTTAAATGTTGGCACAGTTATATTTTTGTAGACCAAAGTAATTTCAAACATACACCTTCAGATTAAAAGATTTTTAAGATCATGAGAAACATTTTTGTGAAAATATCTAAACCTTCTAAAAACCTATATAAATACCTAAACGTTTGACCAGTAGTATATATAGTATATCATTCAAGGTTTTATCTCTCGCTTTTAGAAAAACCTTTAAAAATTCTGCATCACCGATTATTTCAGTGCAACTCTCACCTGTAGCAGCTGTGACTGCGGAACAGAGCCGTTCGATTCCTGACACCATGCTACCATCTGCTCCGGAAAGAAGTTCTGTGAGAGAAACAGAAGTCAGACCAGACAGCCCTTTTGCATCAAAATCTGCCAATAACTCAAAAAAAAAAAAAAGCCAATAAAATGAAACAGTGCTGAACCTGCTCTATACTCATAGTCGCACTTGCTCATGGATTAGCAAGAGCGGGTTAAGTGCTGTGTCAAAAACACTCGGACTAAGACATCCCAAATGCAAACACATACACGTACTGCACATACCATGCTAAAGCACAGGATCAAATAAGATTAAGCTGAGTACTGTACATTTTTTCAGTCAAAAGCTCATAAACCAGGATAAAATAAAACCTCACAGCCTTCATACTATAAAGCGCTTATTCCACACCGGTTCAAGTGTACTTGTCAAATGCCTTCGGTTTATAGGTGTTGAGTACAGACTCGAGGGGGAAAAATCAAGTCAGTTGCTTAGTGAGGTGGAACGTGTACAAGCTGTTCCTGAATGGCTGGAAATGGATTACAGAGAGGGTTTTCTCACATGGTGTATGAAAAACAGAAATGTGGGAACTTTCGGTGTTTTGGCTTTTGGTGATATTTACATATTTAAGGGATTTGTAACTTGGAGGTTACGAATCAAGTGGTCTTATGCTTTGTTTTTGAGGATAATTGGACCTTAATTTTGATGGATTTAAGCTTGAAGCGGTGGTCCGACCGAAGGAAAGTCATGGGTGGGCTGAATGTGATGACTGCGGCTGGTGGAACACATACAGATGCACGCGGTGGGACTCACCAGCGGGTTTCTGAAGAACTCGTACTTGGCGTAATTCTTCCTGAAGAGGAACTTGCTCTCTGGGGACATGCAGGCTTGGACCTGGACCACCGGTTCATGATCCTCCAGACACCTCTCTACATACAAATTCCATAAAAATGAGTCACAGTGTCCTAAGTGTGATAAGCCACACAATTATTATACACATTTATAATGTTGTTTAATACTAATGGTAAGCAGAAAATAGCAAAAGCAATGTAAAACATAATAAAAAACGTCTTATATGATGAATCACAACTTGATATGCGGGAATTATGTGATCCTAAAATGATAAATGATCTAAATGAACCCTTAAAATGTAATCTCAGTGCATTTTTGGAAGCACTCAAAACCCTAACTAATGTATTTGTTGTGTATCTGACCTCTCATCCACTAATCTATTCTCTCTTTCTTTTGCTTTGAGAAAGAGAGAGAGCACGACTCTGAAAGAGTAACACCAGGGAGGCATTGCAGGGGGATGAGGTCATGTATTTAGCTTGATTGCACTAAGGACTGATGGCAGCAAACTCAGCAGAGCCTCTCCACTAATGGTTTACGTAAGAGCAACGTTTCTAGAAGGTTTCCGCTACGTTGACGGTCCAACGTCTACAGAAGTATTGGGGGAAAACGTACGGTCTAACTAAACCACATAATGCTCAGCCTCTCTGGAGAGCCAATCACACGTCGGCTGACTAAGAGACCACATCTTGTCACGTGATGACATCATACCTCGCAGAGAACGTTTTCTACGCAAACGCACATCACAAATTAAAACCGTTGTTGGTTGCATCATGCATTTCAGAAACTCTTTTTTGCACCCTACTAGAGCAATCGGTGGATCTCTAAAGGTCAGGTAGAGTTAAATCTGTTTAGTATGATTTAGGCAGGGGTTAATCTGTAATCTGCCTGAGAAATAGGCAGCCACACGTGTCCTCATTGATCGCCAGTGAGATTAAGAACTAGATCTTTTCAACGCCTCGATCTTATCTATAAATGCATCTGAATTTAACAGATATCTTCTGTTTGAAATCCACAGCGCTTTACTAAACTAAACCTCAGGTTACACTGCATTACAATCAACCTGTTGCACATCTCTAATGAAACCCGTGCGTACGTGCGCGTGCAGTCGTGCGTTCAGTATCCCATAGCGTTCAGGCGCTTACAGTAAGTCTTTATAAAAGCACAAGTATGTTTGCTTATAGTGCATGTTTAAGAGTCTGGGCTCGCTGAAAGGTGATTTCCTGTTAAGGGAGTGCACAGCTCAGGAAACCCAGCGTCCCCAGACAGAACAGCTTGTCCTCCAAGACCGGGTGTGTACCAAACACACATTTGCTTACCCAAACCGAGCGCGGAGTGATGCTCCACTAAAGACCAGCAGTTGTCATCCAGGCAGTGGTTCTTGTAGACCAGGAACTGGCACACGTCTCTGGCTGTCATGTTGGCAGGAACCTCCACCACTTTTCCCACGCCATCCTCGCTGTAAACCTTGATGATCTGTGGAACGCATGCACAACGTTCTCATTATATATCATTTGTTATGCAATTAGAGAATTTCACACAATGCTCAAAATGATATTGTAAATTATTCTCAAATTGTAAGACCAGCTGACAGTAAACAGAGGACAGGTGATTCCTATTGAGAGATATGAAAAGTACATACAACAAACACATTACAGTTACAAATGGTTAAAAGTGATGCACAACGGATAACCTAAAATGTGACTAATGAGTGAAAAATATTAATAAAATCTTTTCATTTTTTTATGATTTTTAAGTTTTGCTGTAACATGGATTCTTAGGATTTAGATGGAGCGTGGCGCTCATAAACCTGGTTCAAACATGCACGCACATGAGGATGTCAAGGGGTTGAATTCACATAAATACCAGCCCAAAAACAAAAAACAAATTCAGAGAAAGATTCGTTTTAATCCTTACTATGTAAATGTGCATAACACAGAAACATCCAGAAGATTAAATATACAATCTGCAAGGCAAATTTTCACAACACACGCTTCTAAATGTATACAAACTCATGCACACGCATTGCGTTAAACTCCAGTTACACTCCACATACTTTTTTACGACTTACGACTTGAACC